>JASVER010000050.1:3404420-3563443 GCA_030449065.1 Oceanodroma leucorhoa | reverse complement strand
AGCGGTGGGCAGAGGCGGGCAGCGCCTTCCCCGGGGCGGTGCGGGGGTGTCCCCGCAGCCTGCCCCCTCTCCCCGGGGGTTCTCCCGCACGGTCGCGGTGCGGCCGGCGGAGAGCCCGTTTTTCCAAGGGAAGTGTAAAACCGGATTGTTTCTTCAGGCTGTCAAGTGCCCCTTTATATATATCCAAAAACATCTACTTGTGACCTTAAACGTGTGACCCATGGGTGCAGTTAAAAATAACTATTTTTTATTTATGGTAGAAGGAGTCGACAATTTATTTTTTTCAAGATTTATTTATTTTTCAGAGTGGTGGCAATTTTACTTTGGATACTTTGTGCCAATTGGTTTCTATAGTCGGGTGTTTACACTTTCTCCTGTGGAATATTATGTTTAACTTTATGAGTGTTTGTTGGGATCAATGCAGTGTTCCTCTTCCTTTTTTTTAAATTTATTTTTTCCCTCCAATTATATTGCACTTGTGTACGACAAACCTCCCCTCCCTCCCTGTTTATAAGTATATTTTATATATTTCAAGGCATTTGTTCTTGACCTTTTTCTTTTTTTTTTTCGTGTGGGATCGACAACCACTAGCACTTAACTAGGAGAGTTTTTTTAAAACTTGTTGTTATTCTGATCTATAGTTATGTCTGAAAAGTACTTTGCAAATCGTTTATAAGGGAAGTAGTTTCTTTGTGGGTGTATATGTGCGTGTGTGTATACATGCATGTGTGTGGGAGTGAGCGTGGGCGTGTATGTGTGTGGTATATTTTTAGGAAAGGACATTTTTCCTAAAAAAAAAAAAAAAAAAAAGAAAGAAAAGTAAATCCAGGACTGCTTTCCTTTGTGACAACCAAAAAAAATTCTATAACCTGAAAATGTTTCATGTTCTTTGCTGTGAATCTCTTAAAACAAGAAGCGCATTTTAGGGACAAAAGAGAAAAAGAAAAAAACACATCTGCTATCCAAAGATTTTAGTCTTTTTCAGGGTTTTTTTGTGTGTCTCCGTTGCTTTATATAATGCAATATTTTGTAGTGAAAATAGATAAATCTGGTTTCTATCTGATGCGTTTTTCATATCTCTCATGAATGGTGAGCTGTTTTGCATATAAATAAAAGTATCAAATAAATGCTGTTTTTTCCTAATTATTTTCCCTCTTGGTCTTTCTGTAAGATGGAGATGCGAGTGCCCGTACGAATAAGGATTGCAAAGCCTTCTCAAGCGGTGCGTGGGAAAGCTTCAACAGGTTACCTAGGGAGGCTCAGGCTGCAGCCCCTCCGCCGCAGCTCCCCCGGCTCCAGCTGCTCTCAGCTGGCTGCGCTGCCCAAAGGCGTGGGGGGCACAGGACCCCTTTACTTTCACTTTCTCCCAGTCACAACTGGCATCTGGTCCCACGTTTCAAGGTTCGGGCTGTAAAATCAAATCCCATGCTTGCGAGCACCTGTTTGGCCACGTCGCTCTTCCRTCCGTCCGACTTCGCAACCAAAATGTACGTGTTTCATCCTGCCTGAGCACACTGGATTTTCTTTCTGTTGTTTAAATTCAGTTTTGACCCCCCTCTGGCCAGGTCCAATTCTACCAAAACCAAGTAAAAATCTTGGGGCCTTTCCCTATTTTTGAAAACTTCAACCATGCTCCTTTATATAAGGCTTCACTGGCAAAGCTTGTCATTTGAAACACAGCACAGATACAGACTCAATAACAGACAGGTTATTACCTGAGTAACGCGAGACCTCTGTGCCATCTCATTTATTAAATTCTTTTCTTGTTTACCGYAAGGGGTTAATTTTACCTATAATTTGAATATCGCCATTGACTCCGGCGGCTGCTTTGTCCATTGTTACTTGCTGGAGAGATAAAACCCTCCCCCCTCTCCCATTTTTATGGCTGACACTTTGCACAGTGGTTTAATTAAGCGTGGGCTTGACCAGCTGAAAAGCTCCATGCAGAAAACCTGTCAGAGAGGCTGTTAATTCCACTTTCTACCAATGCACACTTCCAACGTCCCRAGGGAGCACACGCAGGATTGGTAGTTGGATGCACTGTTTTCAAATCCTGCATCTTTTGGGGCTGAAATAACTCCACCAACTTTGGAGATGGTTTTCTTTGGGACAGGCTTGTTTCCGAGCTTCTGTCAACATCTGGACACTGGGTCAAGTTTGATGCTGATTGCCTACGCGATGTTATAAATCCTGCCATCCAGCAAGCCCTCGTGCTACCAATATTCGGGAGGATTTAGTTCATAAAAAGATTAATATATTATTTCCTTCTCAAATGTGGAAGGCACATTTTAGGGAAGAGAGTGCTCTGCATTACCTTACAGTAAAGTACGGTGTCTGCAGTCACTGGTGGTTGATTCAAGCACACAGAGTATGGGATAAGGAGGTGTGAAGCCAGTGTCCCCCCTGGCCGCTCTCCCCCCTCCGGGGGTGTTGCAAATACATCAGGTCACAGGTTGAGAGACGCTCAAGCTAGGTCCCTGCAAGGAAAGTTTGCTGCGGACCCAGCAGCGGTTATTAGCCCAGGGTCTCGAGGCCCTAGCTACGGGATCCTGCGCCCAAGTGATGAGCCCCTGGTGTTGTGAGCATAGGAGAGCGTAGTGTGGAGAGGTCTGGGAACAGCTCGCGTTTGGAAGTAAGAATATTCCCTGRGTCACCCCATTCCTACCGTCCCCTGGGGCATCGGAGAGCCTGCTTGCATTCAGAGAGAGRGCAGGAAGGGCTTTGTTTTGGTGGTATCCACAGGATCAAGTCTCAAGACCCTGCAGAAGGGTCAGGACACTTCATCTGAAGGTGTGTCCTTTTCTTCCAGAGGTTTATCTGATGGAAGAAATTGCTTCTCCCCACAAGCCCTGTCTCGCTTCCATCCACTCACTACCTTACTTATATCCTCTCACCACCATGACATCAGCCCAACCACTTCTTTTTTTCCTGCTGGCATCAAGAAGAAAACGCATTCTCATCTAGCAGTTGATGACTGTTGAAAACAAAATGTAGGTTTTGCTCCCCCATCCCACCCCTTTTTTTATTCTTGAGAAAAATCTGAGTAGTATGTACAAGCTACAAGGCCAATGCAATAAAAAGGCTGGATGGCTAAATGCTTGAAAGTCTGGATTTATGAAGAACGAGTAAACAACTTTAACTCTGTTTCATTGCAAGTCTGCGTTAGATAGCAATAAAGTCTAATTATATAATCAAAGTTGCTTTGCCTACATCTATGTTCCCTCAGCGATACAGGAATGAATGACCTTGAATGACAATATTACAGGAGGAATGGGGTGGAACTGCTCAATGAAAGTTTGTATCACGTGCGGCCAATCCAACAACTGGCAGGGAAGAAACACATAGTTAATATTTCCTGGTTTTCTGGGGACTAAAGCTAAGATTAAAGCTATATTCAGATACCTTTCTTCCACATTTAAAGAGGAGCTCATTCCACAGTTCATGAAAGAAAGCATACTCAAAGACAGAGAAGGCAGAGCACTACCTCTGGACCTTCAGCTGAGGCTAAAAGAGGTGCTTTAAGTCTGACTCAATCCAATATATAACACATGGCATGGAAACCTCCGACATTCACAGAGAGGAAGTACTTCCAATGGATAGATCTAGAATATCCCAGTACAAGGGATATCCAGCACAGCCTTAGCATAAAGTGATAAAACCTATTATGACACATTTGCAGACCTATATGAACATACACGGACATGGAGCGCAATATGCATTCACATCGGTGTCATTAGGAAACAAGGCATCCAATGCCTTCACCTAAACCCTAGAAGCAGGCCCTGATCCTGATACAGCGAACGAGGACAGACAGCAAGCCAAAAGCAACTTCTACAAATAAACGTACTGATTTCCACGTGACTGTACAGCTAAGAGGGAACTGTTTCTATGAGTATCATATATTTTCATARGAGATTAAAGGATCTAGAGCACAAAATATTCCAGAATACAGACTTGCATTTATGCTGCTATTAAGATATGCTTATACAAAAGGCAGGATTTCTAGACACAGACCATCACTCACCAGCAAAGTGCATGGTACACGTGCATTCGCAATCACACTACTCACCAGCCACAAAGTAGTGCCTTATTGCTTGCGTTAGAAAGGGGGTGAGCCAGGTAGGATATTACAACTGATACTTACAGCAGAGAAATTCTGAGTGTCTTGGATGTGATTTGATCTTTTTGCTGTATTTCTCACAAAGAGTATGTGTGCATATGAGAGAGAGAGAGATTATGGAGGGGAGCTGAAGAGGACGCTGTGTATGAAATTCAACAAAGAAATGGATCTTTTCCGTTATATAGAAGAAATGAAGAAATACCAGCAACATTCTATCTATCTATTCACGTATCTATCCATCTAGCCATTCTGTAACCCAATTAACCCAGTCCTTTTAGGGTGAATAAATGTGTTCTAATATCAGCCATTATTTTTCAGTACTCTCAGTTTATCCTCCAGGGTGGGACAGATCAATAACCACAATAGCAACCGACCCAAAAGGAAAAGGCAATCTCCTGGCACTTCTTATTTATTTCTTCAGAGGCGATTTTGTTTTTCCTGCCTCTTCCCCGGTGACGGATTTTGCCTTTCCTGCCCAGAATGGCCGTGTTGTTTTATCCTGGGCTCTATTTGCATGTGGGCTTCAGATTCGTCTTTGGCTCCTTGCACGGTTTGGGATGAGACCCTCCCGTCCCCAGAGAGGGGGGCAGGTGTTGCTCCAGTCGAGCGAATGGAACCAAATTACAGGACCGTCTGTCGCCTCCTCTGGGAGCCGGTGGAGGGAGGGGAAGAAGGGGAGGGGAGCGGGATGCCGTATGACAGAAAAGAAAAGCAGAACATCATACTGATGCCGATAAGAGCTTGAAAACATGAGTCACCCCAGCCCACAGCCCCACCCAAAACCAGGCAGCAGCCACCTGAAAGAGAAATGTCAGGAGCAGAGACAGAAATAAATTGASTCACTGGACTGGAATAACGCAGGCTTAAAATGAAAGAGAGCTCAGACTCTGTCCACCTTCAGACACACAAGCGCAAGCACAAAGTTGGGCCAGCTAACGCCGCTTTTTTCTCAGCTCCCCGCTGCGCGCTTTGATGCCCCCTCCTCTGTCCCTCCAGAGCAGGCTCCACCGCCCACCACCGCTCTCTCCACCAGCTCCTCGCAGCCTCGCTCCGCAAGCAGCTCCTCRCCTCCCCTCCTGCCTCCCCTCCCTCCAGCCGCTCCTCCTGGCCTCCCCACAGCCACCCTGCCCTTCGAGGTCCCCCCACGACCGCACAGAGGTCCGGCTCCTCCAGCACCACCAGCCCATGCCCGGCAGTGCAGCCGGCCCTCGCTCCTGCGGGGAGCTGCTTGGAGCTCCAGCTCAGGAGCAGAGTGGCAGGGCTGGTCTCTCGCTTCCTCTCTAATCTGTGCAGACTTCYACCCAATCGGCCTGAGAGAGCAGGTGACGTTACAGAAGTTACCCACTTCTCACACCTACCCGGCTGCTTCAGGCATTCTTAGCAATTTAATACAAAAAAAAAACCCCTTGCTTTTGGTGCTTTTTCCTCTCAAGCTTTCCTATACACACACACACTCACATATTTGTGTGTTCAATGATGGCCCTCAGCGTGGCAGGGCACAAAGTCTCCTGGAAAGCAACAGGTGACAGTTGTTCTGCTGTTCCTCACTGAAACGGGAAGATGATCAGAGAAGAGAAAGCTGCTCTGGGGAGAATTCAGAGGAGACCTGGGAGAAGGGATGAAAARAGGCGTCTTAAATGAAAGCAAAAGCAGCGCAGGGTGAAAGAGAGAAAGGCAGAAGCCAGGTCACATAGGTGGACGGGCCACATCAATCAGAGACTGGGCATGAYGCAAGGGAATTTGCATGAGGGTGGTGGGGTGTGCAAGTGAACCTGGGGCATATGCAGGTGGAGCAATGAGAAAAGCAGCRCATGAAAAGGCAGGCAACAAACATGAGAAAAGATGGCAGCAGAAGGCATGTGGAAGGGGAAGGATATGAGCGGCTGGGTGGAGCTGCTAGTATGGGAAGATGGGGAGAAGATGCTCYGGCGAGCCAGAGGTAGCAGCTCGCTTGGGGGGTTAGGAGCGAGTTCAATSCAGGAACAGACAGACACCAGGAAGGGAGGGAACTGGAAGGAGTCATTAATTAGACATTCGAGACTACTGAGGAGAGATCACCACAACTTTAATCATGGCCAGAGGGATGGACTGGCGCAGGAACATTTTTTCAAGGACCAAAAGACAAGGGGTTTGTCATATAACATCTATCCTCCAGAGAAGTCCTCTGTCTTTCTCCTTGTTCAAAACTATTCTGTGCATGGAAGTGGCAGAAAGATTTGCACACCYCAGGGCTAGAGCTCAGCACAGGCTCACAGACAAGATAAACACAAAGAAAGAAAGAAAAGAAAAGCAGAGCAGAGCAGGAGAGAGCAGAATTCGGCTGTGTGCAGACACAACATTGAAAGACAACTCTTTCCCGTATCTCAGACTCAATATTACCAACATCAAGGGTCTCCTGCCCATTTAGGCAATTTCAAGATTTAAGACAGGCTTCAAGACTTTCCCAGAAATGACCCCTACAGGATAGGGTCACAAATCTGTATTGGACTTYTGTTATTCCAGATAATAAAGACAAGGACTGACCATGAAAAATTGCAGAAGGACTGTGCAAGACTGATACAATAGCACAAGAAATTCAATCTAAATGAAGTGATAAGGTGATGCACGCAGGGAAGAACATTTCTAACTTCACATATAACTGATGGGTCCTGAGCCAACCATAGAAGCAAGARCTTGTAGTTATGATATATTGCTTCATGATAACATCAGCTTGGTTCTTGGTGGAGTGGAAAAAGAAAATGAAATGTTAGATATTATTATCTTTGTARAGAGAACAGAACAGGTAGAGAACAAGGCAGAGACCATCATTATGCCATTGCATGAAACCAAAGTAAGTCTGTATCCTGAATACTATGTGCAGCTCTGGTCCTTCAGTCTTTCACTAAGAATACAGTAAAAGTCCAAAAGCATCCGAGAACGGCAGCAAGAATAACCCAAAGCATGGAATAACTTCTGTACAAGAAATGACTAAGTGAAAAGGACTGAGTCAGTGGTGATTTTRCAGAAAGCCGTTGTATCCCAGTTAGGAAGGGGATGGTGGAAAGGGATCAGTTGTTCCCTGCCTCTTCCAATATAATTTGATAGCAGGAGGCATCAAATGAAACTGTTGGGTGCCAGCTTCAAAACAAACAAAAGGAGGTGTCTCATCACACCATGTGCAGGAAAGCTGTGGAGCTCCTTCCTCGAGATGTTGTGAAAGCAAAAATATTATAGAAGTTCAAGGAGAGAAGCTCATGGAAGAGAAATCTGCTGAGGATTTTTAAACATGTAAAAGTTGCTTCCAACTCAGGCTCTCCTCAAGCCATAAATGGCTGAAGGCCAGCAGACTTCTAGCAGGAAGTATCACATATACCTCCACTACTGTGATATTCCCCAGACATCTGGGTTTGGCCCCCATTTGAACTGGGATGCTGGGCTAGATGGATGTTCAGTCTGCCTCAGTGCAACTGCTCTTACGTACATCTTCATGATCTGAAGGAAATGGATCTTTGACAGATGCCAACTTCTTTCAAGCCTCAGTCTCTTTGGACCCAAACACAAAAGCTCTCTATATGGTAAGTCTCCAAAGAGCCAATGTGACAAGATAAATATGATCTTTTGGATCACGAGGGAGGAGGACTTGTTCCCTGGGGCAATAAGCAAAACAAATGCGGCTTATCTACAGTAGTTCCACTGATCTCAATGCAGTCACTTAGGATTGTCACCAGAGTAACAATCCTAAGAAGGATCCTGAAGATAATCATGATCATGGTACAGTAGGATGGTCAAATGCAGAATGGGGTCCTGCCTTGAATTTGGTCCCAATCTTCTTGTCCTGACATTTTTTTCAGTCCTTACTTGGACAGGACGACCTTCTGAACAGGTAGGTTTTATTAGTCAAGGTCACAAGTTCTTACCTTGCTTGAATTGCTCCAAGCAAACCTAAGCTCAGGATACCTCAAATAAAATTAATCTAGCRATTGGCCCTAGATGACAACTGGAAGTGTTTAAAGGAAGAAAGGACTGATGAGASACTTGAGCGTTTAGATTCAGCCACCCTGGTCATCAAAACCTACCAAAATTTGACATACTTCAGATTCAAGCTGCAGAATGGAGAAAGAAACAAGGAAGAGGAAAAGGAAGGGGAGGTTAAAATGGTGACATAAAGAGGAAGAGTGAGGACAGGGGACTACATGAGCTATGGGGGGAATGGTCGACCATCTTCTAAGGTCATGCCGTTGGGGCTTCCTAGGTGTTCAAAGGTGTCTCAGACAGACAAGCAGTTGTGGGGTGACACCATATGTAGTTATTCAGACAATCCCAGTATAAACAGACCAGCCTAAATTTTGTGGCCAGAGGCCATTCCAATATGAGCCAGGTCTTGCTGCTCAGCGAGGTGTGGAATCTCCAAAAGCAGTTTGAGGACACTCATCCATGATTTCTTGGTGGGGAAACAGAACATAAAAAGGATCCAGAGATTCAGAAATTATCTTTAAGGCAAAAATCACTTTCCTGTACATACTCATATGACTGTCTCAAAGTCTACACTCTCTAGTTCAGCCTATATGAGAGAAAGCATGKCTTTCAAGGAAAGTATCTTAAAAAAACTGCAGAGTAGCCACCCTGGCTCTCCYAGTCCAGGACTCCCCACACAAAGCTTATCAATGCCAAAGGATTTCTTGAGAAGAAACGACCAGACTTCTTGAGCCATGAAGTAGCTTCAGACAATGTACAAAATAAATCAGTGCAAGACTTTCCTACTCCATTCACCCTGTAACAGTATCCAAGATTTGAACCTTACTCTGCAAAGGTGAATTTGCCTCACTTGACCTTTTCTTGGATCACTTTTAAAGCAGCTCTCCATGGTGGGTTTACARTGCATGCTTGACCTACAGACACTCGTAATACCTCCTCCGTATCATTTCGAGACATCCAGGACTCTTGCTACCAAACAATTTGCTTCTTGGTAGCATCCAAAAGGTGAAATACTACATGAAACAGGATTCAGAGTACAGATTTACAAGCTCCCAGAGYGCACAGTGTTACGAGGGGCCAAGGCCAGGGTCAAGTCCTGTCACTCGCGCAGGGACTCTAGCACCAGGCTGCATTGTAATCGAAGTGTAGAACCCCCTTGTAACCTTTCAAACCATGSAGATGGTGTCACTAGTCTCTCTTCAATATTTCTATAAGAAATAGAGGTTCAGGTAAGACCCAGCACAATATGAGCTATTGAGGCAGATCCTAGTGGGATGAGCATTTCAAAGTCTCAGAATCTGAACCCCAAGGGGCATTCATCAGCAATCTCAGAAGACAGCCCAAGGACTAAATGCATGGTGAAGCTTGCATATGGCCTAAAACACAGTCTTTGTAGAGTAGGGTTAAGCCACGCTGGCAGGATGGCACAGAGAAACCTGCATTGCTTGCTAGCATAAACAAGCTGTAATAGCATTCATTGCCTTTCTACTCAGACAAACCGCATTTAATTACCGTGCRTCCAAGTTGCAGTAATCTGGATGCAGATAGATCTGAAGTAAATTGAAAGGAAATGGATTTTACGTGACAATGTAGAAAGGAAAAGCACATTAAGATAAAGATGATTAGGTGGATTGGAAGAACCTTGTAAAAGATAATTGCATTCAAAACAAYAGCTTCTTCAGCAGGGGAATTTCTGTCAAGTGACAGTTATACCACTGTCACACCCAGAGAAGTGTCCACACCAGATCGACTCCTTCTTATTGTGCATGGTAGCTCCTTGAGTTTCTCTRAAAGTTGCAGCTTCTGGCTTGACTGACACCAGCAAAGCCATTTCTCTGTGTCTCTGAATCTCGCAGCCAGTCTGGTATTTCTTCATGTCTCACATCCTCCTGGGAGACAACATATGCTTCCTTTTTCCACCCTTTACGTGTTTAGATTGCAAACACTCTGTCAGCAGTACAAGGACCTGAGCTACCCAGCGGGAGGATTTGCAACCTGCCCAGTCCCACCCTGTCTCTGAAGCTGCCCAGTCCCACCTAGTTCCACTCCACCATGAGAGGTATATAAACCCTTGGCTAACACAAGTGCTTGCTCAGTCCCATGAGGTATATGCCTCTGGAGAAACAAGAACTGGCTCTTACTGTTTGAGAGTAGTTACATGGGGGTCTAATCACTGTTTCTAGCAGTGACATCTGAAGCAGAGAAAGTGAGCTGAGCAGGACTGTGGTTGCCCAYCTGTAGACAGCCAACTAGTTAAGGCGTTATTAGATCCATCCACCAAACTAGGAGTCAACTTTCAAGCGGTTCAACATCCCAGGCTGTTTTGATCCAGAGCTGTGGGTTAGYCCCTGCTTTATTGCTGGCCACTGCGTTACGAGAGCAGAAACTCTCACTAATTASTGAGTGAGAGTATAAGGCTGCACCCTTCAGCAAGTACTCAGAAGGAGATCACCATCRTCCACTCCTGGAGTGGATGGTACAGTATGACATGAGTATCCATATGTGCTGCACCACAACTGTTCTTGCCTGCTTGTCCCAAAAGCCAGTTACCAATACGGTTCGTCATATAACAGGATCCCTGTTTGACATCCCTGCAGCACAGAACTTTGGATAAATACCTACAAAAAGTAGAAATATCCATTTAGTCTCTGSATTAGCTGGTCCAACAATGCCAAGTCTATTGTGTCTCAAGGTGTCTTTTGAGAGAGCAACAGCACAGCTGGTAAGCATCGTAAGTCCGCTTGTTGTGGTCATGTTACATCAACTCTGTCATCATGATTCTGCTGTCTTTGTCTGAGGTCCTTCCAAAAAAGGATGGCTGCCCCTCTCCAGCTCCTTTTTTACTGGTGTTGTGAGAAGGTGCTCCTTATTTCTTCACTGTATGCATCTATCTGACGAGTCTATTCAACAACAGTTTTCCATAGTGGTAGGGCTAATCCCACCATTTGCAACTTCGCCTCCTATCATAAGGATGCACAATAGCAACTCCTGTGTCCCTGAATCACATATTACTTGTTTTATCTTGGCTTTTTGTATGTTAGAGTCCCCAGGGACTCCGATTCCCAGCATTTTTATCAGCATTTTTCTTGTTTTTCAGTTTCCTATTGACCACATGACAACCCACACTGTTGTGATACCACTTTGAACTGTAACAGTGCTGAGCATCCATCCGAAACTGGCTCTGTGTCCTTCTTCAGTAAGTACTTTACCAGCCAATCCAATAGATTGGGAAGTACAGACATTTTGGTGTCAGGTATATTGCCTTCAAGAAAAACTGCTTTCATGCACATGGAATCCTCTTGATTGCTGACAGCTGTTTTTTGAACAGGTCCTTTATACCTTTTCAGAGTCTGCAGTCTTTACGGGATGAGTTTTTGCTTCAGAGTCCAGTTCACTTCAGCCTCCATAAACCTTAGGCACAGTTGGTGCCCAACACCTCTGATTCCTCATTTTGGGCATCTTGTGGTTATATCTGCCTGCCTTCCTGTTGGGATAACAGGAAGGTGACTGGCACATTCAATGTGCTGTAACCTTGCTGCATCCTCCTGTTACCAGAGCCCATTATCTGCTGCGGAGATATGTGTGCTGGGGCCCGGTTGAAGTCCAGGCCTGACATAAACAGCATCTTCCTCAATGTCTACAAATTTGRTTACTCTAAGTCATACCCTTGGTGCTCAGTACAGACCAGCCTTTCAACCCTTGCTCTATTTTTTCTCCTTGTGAGAAACAAGAGTCCCTGTTTCACACAGACCCATATTTCTGTTCATAGTTCACTCGCGGTAATCTTACCATTTCATTCATGGTAACCCTACTATTTCTGTTACTTGTCTCTAGATATTTGACAAGCTTCATCAGCTTCCTTGAGGCCACTGGCCTTCTATGCCAGCATCAAACACCTTTGGCTCTTCTCTTTGATTTTTTCAGTTTTTGAATACCTTTGATGTATCCCTTTGAACATATTTTTCTTACCTACCTGGCTGTGTTAACTTCTCTTTCAGGCACATCATTCCCATCATAAGAAACATACAGTTTTGCTTGTTCAGCTGGAAACTCCAGCTTTTTCCAAAGTTGCTCCAAGCCATCAGTCATCTCTTCTTCCCCATATCAAAATGTCACCTCTGCAGACTTAAGTATCTTTATACCACCAGTCTTGCTACTGTTTTCCTGGGGGGAAGGGGGGGGCAAGATGTGAAACACAGCCTGAATGACAGTCAAAGGAAGGGATGTTTCCCAGAAAGGGTGTTGAACACATGCCAATGTGCACTCTGTTTTTCTAAAGCCTTCTGCTGGAAGCCAACTGATACATCAAGTTCAAGTAATAAATTTGGGCATCACAAAAATTGTCTCTGATGGCCTGCAGTGAAAAATATTCCCTTTAGTTTATTTGTTTCACATCAGGAACTAAAGGAAGAATTTTATGTATTTCACCTATGACAGTCAATATATCTACTTCATTGACTTTCTCCTTGCTCGGTGACTCCTGAAGCTGTAAGTTTATCCGACTACACTTTTGGCCATTGGTGAGATGCAAAAGAAACTTCCCTCTGTGTTCCCCTCAGCTGTATTCCCACAACCTGCTCTCCACGCTCTCTCTTGTGGTACCCAACACCAAAGCAGCCCCACGTAGTTAAGCACATCATTGCAAGCAAAACGCAGCTCAGGACTGCACACTCCTTTGCTCCGTAGGGATGGGTCACGCACCGTGGTTGTGCATGCCAAGGATGGGCAGACAATCTGGCTGTTAAACTCTGACAAAACTCTATTGGGCAAGTGCAAATGAGATTTACTCTGGGTTTCTTTGGAGGCTCACAATCTGGTCAAACTGGGACGGTTTTTCAGGATATGACAGAAGTCATATCCCCCGCAGTGGAGGCCCTTTCAAGCCAAATTTCTAGTTGCTCCGCCACAGAAGCTTTAGATCTTCTCAAAGAAAGGCACTGCAAGTCAATTTTAAACTACAGATACATCTGTTTCTTTTTCTCTAGCCTCGTTCCTAGAAACTGCTTTTGAGCTGCTTCAGATTAAACTCAGCTCCCCCAATCCAAACCACCAGAGACATCCACCACAGCAGATCTCAGCCTCAAGGGTTACATTTGGCTAGGTTGTAAGAGACTGGGAACAGATTCTTATAATGCAACCAGCCTTGTAGAAAGCGTTGTCAAAAACTGCGCTTTTCTTGTTTTCTACAAATAGCTGTTGCAGAAAGCAAATAGAGGAGCTGAAAGCAACTACCTATTGATCTACACCTATCTGCAATGCTAAGGGCCCTATTTCCGCCACATTCATTTTTCTGTCTTTTCAGTAAACCAGCTACTACCGCGATCCCTTCTCCTTTCAACCTCTGCATGCACCCACCAGAGCATTAATCCCTAGAAATCACCTCTTGCGGTTGCTTGATGGATGAATCCAGCAGAGGCACGTCCCGCTAATATATCAATAGTGCGCTGTTACGCCAGGCTCTAAAGGGTCTGCTTTTGAATGATAGACAAGAGAGCGGCCATAGCATGCACTCTATGTGTGAGATAGATCCCCTGTGAGAAGAGGTGTAGAGAGCAGAGGGGATGTGCTGCTCATGCAAATTTTCTACATTAGATTAACCCCCGGCATCTGTGTGCAGGTTGCTCCTGATTGCTAGGATTCAAAAAGAAAGGGACACAAAGGAGGAGTGCTGTCCAGTCCTGTGATCCCCACACCTTGTTTAGTTCTGCCCTGGAGAAGAATAACTGATGACCGCTGGAACCAAACAACTCCTGTCTGAAAGGAGCATGTACCTGCCTCGCTTGGAGTGGGAGATGCCAACTGAGGGAGGATTTCATCCATAAGGAAACAGCTCCACCTGTGTGATTGAAATGAGATGTGAGACACTTAGAAAGGTTTCTAAAGCTTACATGAGCATAACCGCAGCTTATACTCATTGCTTTTTAAATATATTTATTGGCATTTGCATTGGCGTGAACAGATCAGCTTCAGCTTGTTCACTGGTTTTGATCTGTTTCATTTTTTTTGRCTCCCTCTCTTTGAGCCAGTGGGAGTCAGGCACCCCGCAGTTAAGCACCCGCACGCACGTCAATAAACTTGCTGGATTGGTAGGGGATGACGGACACATTCGGTGGGATCTGTTGTGTGTCACTTCTGAAAACGAGGCAGAGCCACTAACACAGCACTAGAAATCTCACTTGAAATCACTTTCTGAAAATTTTGGCCAGGACCAGATGCCGTGTTTTGCAAAACTCTCTCTTCTTCTCCCCAAGACTGATTCTATTACATTTCTGTGCTTGTTGCAACCTGGGTGCAGTCAGTTCTCATGGTGAATAACCGTTTAACAGTCCTACACCGATTACTCGTGCGCTACCTGCTTAATGGAAAAGAATCAGTGAATCTCATTTCTTCACTCACCAAAGATTCTCCTGCCTTCCCTTCCATCGTTACATTTCTGGAAGCTCTTTTCCTCCTTTTTATTTTAGTCCTGGGTGTCCCCTGAGCTCCGTGATTGCATTTAAAACAGACACAACGACATTATGAAGCATTAAACTAATGGCATTTGAGACCATTTTTCTCCCGTAAACCATTACGACGTCCCTGGAATGGCTGGCAGAGGGCTGAGCACCAGCGCCGCCATCCAGGGCTGCATCCCTCTCTGCCGCTCAGTACCCACTTTGGGATTCGAGGTGCCATCTCTCGTGCTGCTCTCGCTGTAACAGTCCCCAAGAAAGCTGTTTTGATCTTCAGATGAGTTGTTTGGCATGACCATAATGACAAATACGTGAATGGGGGGTTAACCATGAATTGCAAAGTACCCATCAAATCCCCAAGGTGGAGGGGAATATATCTTCCTTCACACCCTTTTGATGTATAGTTAATTACACGAATCTGGAACTGTTACCATGTGCAAACACAGTGAAAATTGACTTTCTAAGCCATCCCTGGTCCCTCTGCATATGTCGCTCACTCTAGCCTAATGCCATGCTCTGTCTGTACGCACACAAATATATAATCAGTGCTGTTTTAGACTCCTTTTTGATAATCCAGCTTTACAAAATGTTAGAGGGATAGAACGGAATGTAGCATCCTTCAGGCCTGATGCAGCTTTTTTAAAAAGAAGAAAAAAACTCCCTTATTTTATATTGGTTGTTCTTTCTCTTGCCTGAATAAAAGCTTTAGCACAGCTTGAAAGGGTTGCATGTGCTGAAATGTAGCCCAAGGATATGTGTTATTATCCATCCCCTCTTGACCAGCAGGGTCTCGGCTCTCTCTCCCTTTCAGCCTTTTGTTTGAACAGATGGGATTGGGGAACGAAAGGAAAGAAAGGCAGTCTGTTCTCATTAACTCTCCCAGTACACAAACACAAACCTGAGCACAGGGGACCCACAGAACAGGACTGCTTCCACTCCATACACATCCACTGAGACCATATGTACCCGCACACAAAGGCAGACAGAAGACCCACATCGAGCCAGCTACTAGGCATTTACCAAGGATGACTCCTCACCAACTAATTAAATTTTTTTTTTTTCAAAAGCTCTCATAGGTCATTTCCTTTTTATTCAGCTGCACAATTTAAAAAATAACCTTCAACCGACGTGGTGTTGAGGCTGTTTCAAAAGAAAGATTGTCATCAAATCAGCCTAAAACCTGAGCTGGGAGCATTTGTTGTATCTTGGTCTGACGTGAGCTATGTGAAGAGGTTTCAGGCTGAACCTGCCAGACCAGGGATGAGGTTCATCCCGCCCAGCCTCCYCCCTTTTTCTTCTGGAAAAGGTGCTCAAAAACCTGCTGTTGGCCATGGTGGACTACCTGTCCTTTGAGAACATCTC
Organism: Oceanodroma leucorhoa; assembly: GCA_030449065.1. NCBI lineage: Eukaryota > Metazoa > Chordata > Aves > Procellariiformes > Oceanodroma > Oceanodroma leucorhoa. Next base: position 3,547,555 of record JASVER010000050.1, on the reverse strand, counting down.
CTCACAAACTCTGTGGCCAGGGTAGGCTGTAACACTTCRAAGCTGAGTTCTTCTGTTTCCATCATGGCTCTTGCATATTTTTCCATATTTACTGATAGAGYTCTTGAAAGCACCATTTCTACAAATATTTGATGCTTTTTTTGAATCATGCATGGTCATTGGCRTCAGTGATCTCCTGTGGCAGCGAATGCCTGCATGGGCAGCATGCGGGGAAGCATCTCCTTCCAGCAAAGTTTGACTCCTCTCTTTGGCGAACAACAAGCAGCTCCAAGCTCTGCAGCCTGGTGGCCCACCACCCCACGGCGGCCAAGCAGAGATGACCGCCCACAGCCCATGACAAAATCAAAGCCACTTGAACTACCTTGGCTTGCAAAGACAGGGAGGTGAGGCGGGTTCCTCAGCACCCCGCCGCATGCCACGCATCCATCACGGGTGCGGGGCACACACAGATGGCTACCGTGGTGCAGCTGACACATGGCAACTCATTAAGCCGCCRTACCGCAGCCGCACGCTGGGCTCAGACAACGTTCAGAGCCACAGCAGAGTGAGTCTCTGCCCGAGCACAGCAAGCTCCTCCAGATACAGAACTTCTCCTGCTTCCCTTCCCAGGTGGCGACCCTCATCGCAGTGCTGAAAGGGTTTTTGCACAACTCGGGTCTTACTGCCTCCTCCTTCCTCTCCGGGTCAGCTCCCGGCTCCGTTTGTGCTCACCTGCCCTCCCAGCTCTAAGGGGGTCAGGCCTGAAGGAAGCACGTGCCAGGCATCTGCAGCTGCTTAACAAGGAGTCCCCAGATCAGAAGCACGATGGGCACTTGGCGGCTCTGAAACAAGCACCGGCGCAAACAAGTAGATTCAGGAACCAATTCCCCAAACAGGCTCCTTGGCTAAAGCCCCCAGCTGATCTTTCTATTTGGTCATATYTCCCCAGGAGCCTCGCTATACCCTAATGAATATTATGCCTTTATTTAGCTGTCGGGTAATAAGGAGAGCAAAGCTTGAGAGCGGTTCTCCTCCAGCCGCAGTAGGCTGCTGTGAGCTGGAGACATGGCAGGCTCTTTCCTCATGTGTATAAGGAAACACCCRTGTATTATGTCCAGCATCAGGTAGATCTATATTTCATTGCAGCCCCAGGCATTTGACATGTAGTCTCAAGAAAAGAGAGCTGTCATTTTTTTCCCCAGGTATTGTAAGTGTAGGGAACACAGACCAGAAAATGAAGTGGTTCTCCCCGCAGGGCTGTTTGCAGAAAGATCACAGGGGGCCAAGGTGGAGAAGCATTAGTGCCTCTGCTCGCAAGCTCTCACGTGCTCTCTGGGCATGCAGAGGCAGGTTTCCATAGCTCCACATCTCCTTTGAACATCATCGCACCGACACGTGCGCTTCAGGTTATTGCCAGCAGATGAGCGGCTGGCAAGGCACCCTCTGCCGACTTTCTTCCATGCATGGTTGCCCAGTTTCCACAAATAAGAGCAGCAGGGGCAGAGCCCAAATGCAGCCCCCCCTGCKACCCAACTTGCACAGAGTGAGCTAAAGGCTTACAGGCGGCTCTGCGGGCGGTGGGTGCAGGTTGCACGTGATCTGTACCATGAAGGTGGAGGTCCCCGTGCTAGCTCCACGGCAAGCCACCTCAGGCCCAACTGCTCTTATCAGCTGAAGCACAGCTTGTGTCCTGAAGCAGCACAGTCACTTCAGTGTGGTGCAGAGCACAGCTAACAACCCTTGATGGGGCTGAACCAGCGGCAAGCAGGCGCAGCACAGCCCTCCTCGCACCACTGTCAGTGAAGGCAGTGCAAGTAGCACGGCAAAAGAAGCCAGGACACATCACCTGGTACAAAACAAGGTCCAGGAAAAACCCCTGTCTGACTCCGCAGCACACGTCCCAGTGCTCCCAGCCCAGGACTGGGGCAGCAGCGCACCAATACCTGCAGTTAGCAACATTCCCCCTAAGGTCTGCCCGCACCTCACAAGCAATGAACATCAGCTTTAATTGCACAGCACTTTAGGCAGGCAACGGTTAGCAGAAGAGAGCAAACCACCAACCACCATTTTCACCAGCCTTTAAGAACAACATCGTTATCACTAGGCTGATGCTTTGCCCCTTAGCACACCTGCGTGGCACCAGGAAGAGAAAATAGATCCTGCTCTTAAAACCCCAGTCAGCCAACCAAGGAACACAGGCCCCCAAGCTTTCTGAAGCAAAACACTTGAAGTTTGGGCTTGGCAAACATGATATGGCTCGTCAGTTTTCACTCTTTCCAGCAAGGAATGGCAATGCTTTCAGTCAGACCATTACAATCTGTCTGTAGGGAAGAAAATTTTAAAACCTGAACAATCCAGAAAATCAAAACTTGACAGTCAGAAGGTGACCAAGGGTCAGCTGAAGTCTATGACTACTGAGGTTCCTTAGTTTTCCTATGTCTTTTTGGCAGAGGCAGTTCTACCTCTTCAACATTTTCTTTCACCCCACACCAGAAAAGCAGCCTGGAATTTGATGTTTCACATCTAACAAAAACCCTTTGCAAAGAAACGAGTTTCAGATCAAAGAAAATATTTTGCTTCACCTTAAAAAAAAAAAATGCCGAAGTGACAAGCTGCTTCAAACTGAAATAYTGAAACAGAGCATTTCAATAACTTGGAGATGTTCCACCTTTAAGTTACCTGTGGGGAGAACTGTGCCTGTGTACAATCAGAGCTCACAGTGCAGCTGCAAAGACAGCAAACAGCTTGGACTGTGAGTCGTCCTGCTTCAGTTACGCTGTGTCATAGGAAGATTGATCAAACTCTTCTCTGTGGGTATTTCCAAGATATCCCAAAGCTATAAAGGTGAGCCTGATAAGTACAAAGCAATCCTACTCCTGGTAGCTATACCTGTTCCTTACGCAGCTGCTACTAGCCAAGCTTGGAAACAGGATGCTGAAGGACAGCTCTTTGGTCCAATAAAGTTGTCACAAAATTGCATATGATGTTTTGCTCCGCCATGCACAAGAGAGTCTCTTTCAGACCGTCTGTGCCTGAGAACACAGGATAGCACTGTGCTACCTGAGCTTCCAGTGCCAACAGGAGAGATCACCCTGTGCCAGGCTGCGTCCTGGTGCCACCAGACAACCACGGCTTGAGCTCCATCCTTGGACACTTGCTTGGGTCGGCAGCTGTCAGCGGCTGGATGAGCCCTGCCGTACCCCAGCTCTCACATTATTTCAGACGCCTTGAACAGAAAATGGACAAACACCCAGGGTACTGCCACAAGTGGGGCTCAGGGGGCCAAATCCCAAATGCCAGCTAGCAGTGGGGGAGGGGGCACCAATGCCACCAGGAGCACTCCTTGGGCCTGTATGATCTGTCAGTGTAGATATGATTATATGATTCTATGATTCTACATACCTGTTTATACCCAGCTGAAAAGGACCAGGGGGTTACCTGTGGAGGCCAAGAAGAATGCCCTCATTGCAAATAATGACATCCACATTCTGGACTCCATTAGGAGGAAGGTGGCCAGCAGATCGGCAGAAGTTATTACCCCAACCTGCTCAGTGCTGGTGAGGCTGTGCCTAGGTATTTTGTCCTGTTTGGAGACCTCCAGTTCCAGAGGGATGTCGAAAAACTTGGCAGCGTCAACTGAGACGGTGAGGGGCCTGGAGCACATAATCTACGAGAAAAGGTTATAGGAGATGGGCTTGTACTCTGGTGAAGAGACATTACTAGGCAATATAGTAGTAGCCTACACTTATTTCAAAGGGAGCTCCAAAGACAATGGAGACAAACTCTCACACAGCCCTAGTCACCCACAGACTGGGGAGGCGATGCGGAGAGGCTGGAGGGAGAGCTCAATGCGACAGCTCCTAAAAACAGGCAGAGCTGTTCAGGAGCCAGAGCTGCTTCAGGCAGAATGCGACTGCCCTCTCTCCTAAGTTTTCCTGGGATCAATAGCCAGAGGTCTCAGTTCAAGTCAAGGGTCAAGTGTTTTCATTGAGCTTCAGAAGTTATAACTCCTCCGTGCAACARAGGCTGCTCCAGAAATATCTCAGCTGTGTGGGGATGCTTTTGAACYGGTCCTGGCTCTAGTTTTGCATTATTCCCCTCCATCTCCCTGCATAATTCCCCTCCAAACGAATGTGGCACCATGACCATCCTAATCCATCTACAGTGTTTAAACTTGGATCATAGCTAATAAAAAGGGGCTGGAGACAGCAAGTAAAACACCACATGTTAATTAGCTTTGAAAATTGCACAAGTCCAAAGGCAAAACTTCCCTTCATCTGAACTCTGCAGAACTGCTGATACGGATGGAGATCTGAATCTTGTGTCTGACTGATCCAAGTGCTCCTAYGTGGCAATCCCCTATTGATGGGAGAGGATGGGCTGGCTGCTGGACTGCAACTGCTAGCTGCTGCCAGTTCCCAGTACTTCAACTGTGCCCAGCCTGCCACTCGTTCTGTTGTCACTGAAATAGCTGAAGCTGGGATGTTCAACTTGAATAGACCTTCAGCTTTGCTGCTTGAACCAGTTTCTACCTGACAGCTCGCTCTTGCTCCCAGTTACACRGAAAACCAGGGCACCCAGTGTAGCTCTGACACAGACTGGCACAGACTGAGGCTTAGGTGCCAAGCTGTGAAAGAAAGGGGAAACTGGGGTGGGTAAGGAAGGCCAGATGAAGATGGGCTCCACCTCACTTCTTGCTCCAGGGCCCAACTCCACGTCACTGGCAGTCACAAGAGCTCAGCTCCCCAGCAGCTGCCTCTACAGCTGCACGTTCAAGCCTTTCGTGTGAATGTGATTTAGGGTCCTCAAGAAAAACTTGGTCCTTTGGTCTCAGATGGTGGGTGCACAGGGAGGACAGCAGAGAGAACAAGCAGCCCATCTTGCAATCCAAAATGAAATAAGAGGGCTCGGCAGTGGCAGCACTGGCAGGAGGAGCAGCGGCCCCTCGGTGCTGTCTGGGCTATTTCCCAGAAGGGATGGCAAGGCCTGTGTAATCAGGCTCAGCTGGTAATCAGGCAAAGTCCAAACTAGCATAAAGACTAAATTATCCCTTAGTCCTTCCAGCTCAGGGGAAAGGATATTGATAGGGGAGGCGAGGATGGCTGCTGGACTGCAGCTGCCAGCAGCAGCCCATGCAGACAGAGAAACATCTTTCCACCTAACCTGCCCCTCGCCCCATTGTCATTCAAATAGCCTGGCGTGCGAAGGGCGCATGCAAATCCCCAGCGCCCTGCTCAGCCGCACACCAGCATAGCTGCGGGCACCCTGCGGCCCTCAGGGGATAATAACGCCATCTGCGCCTGCCAGCGCTTGCGGAGAGCCGCTTGAAGACCCCCGACTTTCTCCTTTCTCCGGTTCTCTGTCTACAAAAAGGGGGAGTGATGCCAGGCTGTCTGAATCGGCACGAAACGTGGGCCCAGCAGACTAGGCTAAACTTGAGTCCAACTGGCCGAGTAACCTTGTTTCCATCAGTGGTGGTGAAGTGTGCGATGTCCCACCGTGGGAAAGGTAAGGGTGGGACACCCTCACTGCTGGATTCAGCCTTGGGAGAAGGCTTTATCACACCTTTAAACCCCATTAGGCCCATCCCTACCTGTTCAAAAATCCTAGCCTTCAAAGTTATATGATCATCTTTTTAAATCACAAGATTTAAATTTAAAAAAATWGATTTGTGTGGTTTTGGTTGGGAGGGGGCGAGCTTTTTTACACTCTGGTTTCTGAACCTTTAAAACCCTGCCATGGATCATGACCTCAAGCTGCCCTCTKCAACTGCTGGGGCTGGAGGGCAACCCTAGGTTTTAAAAACGGAAAGCCAAGATCCTCATTTCACACTTGCGGTCACCTCCGAGGTCCTCCGACTCTCAGCCGCTCCTCCTCACACTGCAGCCACTCTGTTGGCCGCGCAAACACTGTGGGGACCACTCTGGAGCTCAGACCCCTGAAAAGGCCCTGGTTAAAATACCACCCAACACAACAAAGAGCAGGTCCTTCTGGAACTGGACCCGTTCTCCCATCCGGACTGCGATTTAGCCCAATGAAAGGTTGCCAGCGCAGCTGAGGGAGGCAGCTGCGAGCTGGCAAGGCAGGTGAGGGAGAAAACGCCGTGCCACACGCGACATGGCCGCCGCTGCTCCGCCCGGGCACGGGTTTACCTGTTGTCCCCCGACGCGCCCCCCCAGAGGGCGGGGCGGYGTTACCCAGCAGGCAAGGCGAGCCTGCCGGGGCAAGCGGGCAGCGCGCGGGCAGCAGGCAGCGCCACGCGCGGGGCGGCGGCGCCACCTGGCGGCCGGCGGCGGCGCCTCCCGTGCCCGGGAAGGCGGGGGGGAGGTCCCGCGGCCGCGGGCGGGGGATGCTCCCGGGGAGGGGGGATGCTCCGCCGGGGAGAGGGGGGTGTTGGGGGGACACGGGGGGGGGGCAGAAGCAGCGGGCAGAAGCAGCCCTGGGAAAGGAGGGAGAGAAAAAAAATGGATGGCGTCTCTTTGTTTGGCAGCAATTTCCTTGGAGAGCATGTGTCTGTATTGCTGCCTGGGTGTCCGAATAATTTTTGACAATTTTATCTAAAATTGATGAACTGGGGAGGGTCTCAAAAACTTGAAATAATGCCTACAGACTTCGTGAGGAAAGGTGGCCGGGCAGAGGTAGCAGCAGTTATTGCCTGTGTTATTGAGCTGCTCTGCAAGCCTAGCCCGTATTTGAGGTGACGTAGTCCACTTGGAAATGTGCGTCTAGCCAGGCATCTTCACGAAGCAAGGGTTTGTCTGCATTTGCCCCATGAGAAATCAGTGCCTGTGTGTATGCTGACCRGGAACGCCACTTCTGCATCCTCATCTGTGTCCCTCACCATTTACTGCGGCAACGGAGTAAGGCAGCAGCTCTCTCTGTCCCGTGCCTGTGCAGCACCTAGCGCTGCGGATGTCTGCTCTCCGACCCGGGCTCCTCGGTGCTCTAGGAGTGCAAGTGAGCRATACTTGTTTGCTGTTTTCTTGTTTAAGGAAGAAAACCCTATGGGTGACCTTAGGAACAGGCCGAGGGCARAGAAGTCAAGGACAGCAGGCTGCAGGGCAACCTCACTCGTCCTACTATCCCATCACCTACTTTGCCTGTGTCAGAGGAGATGGAGAGATCAGTCCCTGTCTCCTGCAGTGGCAAGCACACCACCATGCAGGTGACACAGGGGGCTATATCCCACCACCTAGGARACTGGAGAGCTACCAGCTTCTGACAACTGAAGCAGAGTCAATTTTGAGCTTCAGAGTTTGGGTCCTAATTTAGAACTCTGCAAGTGGGCACTGGGTCTGCAAGAAGGTACAGCCTTGGTCAGCTACAAAAAGACACTCCAGAAGAGAYTTCATTAGTTAGAAATCACCAATGTGTATATAGCTGATAGTTTGCGAAAAACTATTGATGACTGGATGTGTACTTCTGACCAGCCCAGCCTACCCATCACAAATCAGCCACTAATAGAAAAGAGAGCAGAATCCCGTTATATTAATTGCACTGTATCATTTGATAAGCKCTATCTAGCTAAATCTTGAAGGACCTTCAGGAGTTGGGCTCCGATCCAGGAAAACAGTGACCCACATGCTTAACTTCTAATGCAAGGGCAGACCTAATGRGATGCAAAATTAAGCACAGGCCTAAGTGTTTTCGCTGGGTTCAGGGYGGTACAGGCTAACACTTTAGAGAAGGTCAACATCTCGCAGCATGTCAGCATCAGTGGGGAGACGGATGGAGTACTGCTTCCTAATTCTACTTATGCTAATAAATTCCCCACCTGTGCCCAGTAATTTACGGGCAAAAAAAGCCAACCTACTSTCACTGGGTAGCTATAGATAGCAGCTGGTCATCGTGTTTGGTTCACGAGAGTTCAACAAGTGAAGTCTCTCAGGGCCTGAGGACCGTGGGCARGTTCACACGCTCCTGCACCCTCTCCCTGGGTACCAGGGTTGCCRGGTTTCCTTCACAACGTTCCCAGTGGATGGGGGAGTTTAGGGCCTGATACTCATGCAGTGGTCTCCCAGCTCTCATCTGAGACACAGATTAAGTACAGAAAGGAAGTTTTGGATAAAAATAAAAATATTGCAATTAAAAATGTCAGAAGAAGTATTGTGACTGTTTTACCTGAACAGTTCTGCCAAATTAAAACAYAATTGCAAAGTCCTTTATGTTACAGGATCTGCGCTTTCTGCCACTGGAGAGTTTTAGCTGGATATTTTTCAATTAGCACTTCAATTAATGTCATTGAGGGTCTGCCTGAGATGACTTTTAGGTAGTCTTTCCCTTTTTGGCTTATGCAGTTATTTGGGTTCACGCTGTCAGTGTAAACAATGCCGTTCAGCCACATACTTCTGTGTGTGTTCACAACACATGGAAGTCAAGAGCACTTACTTAAGTACTTGGGGTCTTCAGGAGATCTGAAAAATGTTAAATGAATCAYCGAATCAGGCCCTGTCCTGAGTCATTTAGCTGCCTAAATCTCTGCTTTGTGGGTCTAATCTGGACAAACAGTAATCAGAACGAACTGTAGGAGCCACAAAAAAATAAAAGTTTCTCATCTTCACAAGACTAGCCTTAAACATCTAATTGTCTGTTTAAACCCCGAAAATCTGCTACTTGCAAATGAAATAGTGATCCAGAAATGACTGCAGCCTGAAATTGGTCTTTAAAAGGGCATTGTGTTCATAAATCTGCAGGCTTTAACTCAGACAAAATAGTAATATAAGTAGTCCAGAAAATGTAACTTTATGGCAAGGCAGGCATTTGTATCTTTGTCAAAACGTCCCAAATAGCATAAGGAAAGCCATAATCCTCCTGGGAATCTTTCCCTCTGCACTAGATTGAAATGGAAAGAAAAAAAAAAAAAAAAAGAAAACCAGAGAAAAAAAGTAAGGGGAAAAAAAAAAAAAAAAAAAAAAAAAAAAAAAAAAAAAAGGGGGGGGGGAAAAGGGAGCGAAAGAAGAAGAGGAGAAAAAAAAAAAAAAAAAAAATTCAAAATTAAATTAATATAAAATTTAAAGAAAATTCCCCCTCCTTTTTCAAATGAATCCCCTGGTCCAAAAAAAGGAGTTTTTATATACCGCAAACTTTAAAAAAAAAAAAAAAAAGACAAGAAAAAAGTCTTGACTGAGGAAGAATGGTTATATTTACTAATTTAAAGCTACCTTTGTTTCCTGCTACTGGCTGCTAAGAACTGAGCACAAAYTGCTGTGCTAGATCATTTTAGATCCTCTTTTCACATATGACATTTGCTTAACTGCACTGACTAACAGTAACTCCAGCTCAAATTACTCCGTCCCTGCCCTGTATATCCACACCTGCTAATCTGGGGAGCTTTGTAGGAGCTTAGTTGCAGCCTTCAGCGTGCGGATGCTACACACAGCCCTGACGTGCAGCTCCCAAGAGGCGGAAGAGCCSAGTTTGCAGTGCTGGTTCCTGACACCGGGCACGTGCTGTGAGAGAGAAGAGGACGAAGAACACCATCAACGTACAACCTCACCTCTTACCTAAAACCTGTCACATCCTCCAAGCTGACTTGTATCTCCTGTCTACCAAAATACCCCCCATTCAGGGGTCTCCAGGCTTCACTAGGACCACAGCACTCAGTAGGGGACCTGTTGAGTGCAACGTCGTATTTTGCTCTCCCTGTCAAACCATGAGGAATATGTGAACGTTGGCCACAGGCTGGCATCAAAGGGTAGTCAGGCATTGGAACAGGCTGCCCAGGGAAGTGGTGGAGTCACCATCCCTGGAGGTGTTCAAAAAACGTGTGGATGWGGYGCTTCGGGACATGGTTTAGTGGGCATGGGTACTGGGTTGATGGTTGGACTCCATGATCTTAGAGGTCTTTTCCAACCTTAATGATTCTATGATTCTATGATTCTATGATCTAGTGGTCTAATCTTCTCTTTGGTACAACTCCGCTTGGAGTGTACCATGTTGTACAGCTGGCAGCTGAACAAGTAAGTCCAAAGTCATCTTTGATAAACTTAGAGAAGGGTCCAAGCCATATCCATGCCCTGGTTTTTGAGATCCTCCTCACCAGCGGTGCCAACTAAAATGCACCTGAAGAAGAAAATTCTTCACCTGCCTGGAGACAGCCTGTCTCCCACAGGGAGGTAGTGGCTCACACTTCYCCTGCACCATTAGAGAAAGCCACACAACTCCCAGAGCATACACTAGAAACCAGGCACCATATCTTCTACACACCCTCTTTGCCCTGTCCCCTTTCCCCCCTCGGACCATTCTGCCGTGCCCCCCACCCAGCCACCCCCAGGTCCCATCAGCCGGCGGGTGGGAGGCCCCTTGGCACGTGGGGATGGAAACAGGAGCACTCCCTGTGGAATGACTCCCCGCGCCCGGGGGAGAGCTGACCTCTGCAAGCTGGCACGCCGCAGCGGAGGCATCAGAAATACGAGCAAAACCAGCAGCCCTTTATGGAAGCCACGGCCCAGGCTGCAGCCCAGGCGTCCTGCCAGGTGGTGCTTAGCTAGAAATCTCAGGTTAGAAAGGAAAGCAAAGCCATGCTCTGGCACAACACCCTGCTGGCCCCGGGCTTGGAGAGACACTGCTACTGCCTTTTCTCCAGGAAAGTGCTGGCTGCATGTTTTTGGGTGCGTTGGGCTTTATTTTTGTGTCCCAGGACGGGGCTGGTGCAGGAGGCTGCTGCTGGGGCCTCTTCCTYCTAGCAGGGCTCCTCTGGGCATTCAGCCTCACCAGGTAGAGCCTCAGTCTCCACTTCTCAGCCTCCCACCATGAGGCTCAGAAGTGCTCTGTCCCAGGGTGAGAAGACTCTTCAGCGACACAGGCTGGTGTCTCTTCAAGCGTGGGTGACAATTTCTAAGGAGAGGTGCAAAAAGATTCAAAAGGAGCTGTGAAATGTTTCCTCCGGCCAAAAAAGCTCCTAGCCACTCTTAATTGCGGGTAGCRGTTCATTTTCAGTAAGGCAGAGACATGCTTTTTCCCACCGTCAGCTGCAACAGCAGTTTTCGGCCATCCCTAAGGAGCAAGGCGAGGTCTCCACCTTTTTTGCTGACTTCCACCATATTACCATATAGTTTGTGATTTTCAGGTCCTTCAGTGGCTCTTGATGGTAGGTCTCATGCTATTACTCAAGCATTTCAGCTTTCCTTTTTAAACAGAGAAGCTTTAATAGAGAAGCTTTTCCCTCTTTTGTGGCTGCCAGGTAAAAGCTTCAGCACAGGGACCCAGAAGCTGCCATGCTGGGGAAAAATATCAGAAGCAAGACACTTCTCAGATCTCCTGGTTTCTAGGCTGACAATGATCTGAGAGAAGGGGATACCTGAGTCATTATTTCTGAATGCTTGGGAACGCTGTGTAATTGTACTCCAGCTACATACCAATATCCTTGGTGGGTTTKCTGCCAGTAGGGCTTGTTCACATGGAAGAATTTGAACTAAAAATTGCCTGACATTAAAAAAAAAAGGCATGCGCAAAGCATGCATAAAGGACTGCCTGTAAGACRTCGGTACTACCTGGAAAGCTATTCACCTTAGAAATGCGTGTGCCTGATGGGTGCCCACAGACACTTTTTAGAGAGATTCAGGGCTGGCCCAGACAGTACGAGGTCCCTTTAGAGAAAAGGGAGGTCAAAATGGAGCAGAAATTCAGGAGAAGCAAATCCTTTCTGTCCCCTTACAAAATTAAGGAACGCGCTAAGCTTGTCCAGCTCATCATCCGAAAGGAATGAGGTTCCCGATGGCASAGTGAGTTCACCCCAGCGCTTCCCGGCCCTGCCAGCTGCGCCCCAGCAGATGCCACGGTCCGGGGCCGCTGCGGGAAGGGGGGGGAAGGTTTTGAGAGGCAGCGCAGGAGGACGGGAGCGAAGGAGAGCTGAGCTGCCAGCCCAGTGCAACAGGTGTAAATCTGCTGGGCACAGCTCCGTCAGCAGCAGCCGGCGCCGCGCCGCTAAATTAAACACCCCTCCAATCATCAAGATGTTATTAAATACGCCGGTGCTCTCATGGCTAGGAGAAACCCGAGGTGCAAGTGGAACCCCAGACCTAGCAACCCCAACCCTGCCTGGTGCAGGATCCTTGWTTTAGACCCTGGCCCGGRAGGGCTGGGTGGAAGCAGCGCTGGYGGTTAATGCGTGCATGGGTGCATGCAGGCAGAGACACAGACATATGCTCGGACATACYGATCATGGCCAAAGCTAGGCAGGAGTCCAGCGGTCCCACCTCCTCCAAAAAAAAGGCAGGGGACCGATGGAAATGGCCAGACTGTATGTGCCCCAAGGGTTTCCAGAAGGGAACGCACTGTGTTAGGCCATGTGGTTTATTTCTTTTATTATTAGTAATTATATTATTACTATATTATTAGTAATTGCTGGGGTGCCTGGRCCAGAGCTCAGCCGGCACCCATCCACACCCCAGCTCTCGGGGGACCAGCACGGGGCCACGCTTTCACACCGGCTCAGGGCTTGGCTCTGGATCACCAGGTTTCACGGAGATCACCCAGAGCTCGGCTCTCACCATCTCTCAGGGGAACATGCCTGGCCAGGTCTCTGAATGAGCTCTCCTGAAAGTTCAGCCAGCAGCAGTTGTGGTCCCTTCTCCAGCTCTTCAGCATGCCTGGTCCTGGCCCAGGCTCCCTGCCTGCCTAAAGCACTAACCCCCATCAGTCTAGTGTCTAAGCATCTTGCAACATCATATGTTCCCTGGACCCCGCTGGCACGGTTCAGATGGAGAACTGAGACGTGGAGGGATTTTTCCAATCCCCTGTGGGAAGCCTGTGGCAGTGGAAAACTTGAATATTCATCTCCCACCCACAGCCACCTCCTGTCCCTCCTGAAACACCCATCCGCACCTTTGCCCCAGGGGGGAGATTATGCCCTGTCTCAGGGGCAACTGCTTCAACTCATCAGTTATGACATCACAGCACAGGAAGGTGACATAGAACGGGGCAGGCTGGCAGTGACGTGCCATRGGATTTGTCCTAGGGGAGAGTTTTTCAGTGTGTGGCACTGGAGTTTTTCTGAAGTAGGGTGTGTTAGAGGTATCTGGGGAAAAAAGGACCTCTCGTCAGTCGCCTTAAAATTGTTGTGCAGGGATCTCCACTGACACCAGAATGATTTTAGGAGTTTGTACATCAAAAAAAGGTTGAAAGCCCCAGCGCCAAATGCATGTCAGACCCCTCCTTGCTCCCAGGTCCTGCAGAGGAGAAGGTGGGCAGAAGCCCACTGCAGGCAGCAGCGTGGCTGGGTCTCCACTCGGGCTGCTTTGTGCAGTGCGATCGGCAGAGCTCTGGGGCACGTCTGTAGGACCCTGGCTCGTTGCCATTACTGGCAAGGCAAAGATTTTACTAACCAGGCTATGGCTAAGTCACATCTCCCCGTTTTCAGGTTAGATAGAGCCAGAAGGCCAGATACTTGCTCAAAAGTCTCTTCCAAACACTAATTATTTGCCCAAACAAGGCTGCCTTCCTGTGGCTCCAAAAAGGCACTGCCTATCGGACCCAAACAGCCACAAACAGAGCTCCCCTGTGCCCGGCCCCGCAGAGGCGACGTCCTGCAAACTGCGGGCATGGGCTCCCGTTAGAGGGTCAGTGAATAAACCTGGGCTTCTTTAGGCAGGGTGCCAGTTACTCCATCCTAGGAGAGAGGAGCTTTTGCAGGCAAAAGCACGGGGAGCGATGGGACACCTAAGTGTAGCCCTGTACGCTTACCAAGTATGATTGGGGCCTGCAGCTTATGAAATGGTCTTTCCTGGAACATTTTCAGGTCAGGGGKTTTTTTACCATCTCTCTGCCCACTCGTTAGTAGGGTCCAGGCTTCTTCTAACACGTCTAACACAATACAGGTACGGCCAGGCGCAACAAAGCTGTTGCCCCAGCTAGGATTCATATAATGCCAATTTTAAGCTCTTCTTTCTTTGAAACTATCTGGGTGTATTAGAGGTAGCATCTGATTGCTGAGTCCTGTATAAGCAACAGAAACAATGCAGAAAATCCTCGCATCCCGGTGCTACCTGCAGGAAGCCCCCCAGGGGAGCCCCTCCACCCTTTCCAGGGTGGSTTGCGTGTGGATAAGTCGTACCCTGCAGCCTTTTCCAGTCCACCTGATGGGTCCCCCAGCCATGGCAGCAGGTTGCCTTTAGATGTCCCTTGTCAGACCTCTGCAYGAAGAAGCAGCCTTGTCTGCTTCCAGCATTTCTCCTTATGCTTTTCATTTTCACCTTATTGCTCTCCTTCCCACCCATTGCCATCCATGCCAATGGGCCCATTTCCATTTGGCCCCTAGTGATGTCTGAGTTAAATCCTTTCTTGCTGTGTAGGATTTATAAGCCCATTAGGAGGTAACTATCCAAATCCTTCTGGGACAGTCCCAGTTTTGAGCTTCTACAGTACTTTCTGACCTGTATAAGACACAGGTGCCAGACCAGCTCCCAAAGTCAGAGAAGTGCAATGATCCCCATAAGGTGGCACAGAGCAACTTTGCTCTGGGGGAGAAGATGTCTAAAAACAACTAGACTTTTTTGAAATGTCTGCATGGCTGAGAGTGAGTCAGGACTCCTGAGTCATCTCGTTGACCTTCCCTTTACAAATTCTATGTAATTTCGTATAAGTGCTTTTGTCTGTGCTGTGTTTTATTTTCCTCATCAAAAACATTGTGTGTGTCAGAAAACGGAAGGGTTTATAGCACCTTCTTATCACATGGCAGGTCTCAGGACACCTCAGTCAAAATATACAAAACRCCATCAGGTGCTGCAAAGATCTCTGGCAGTTTAAAACAGGGAAAAAAGGGAGGGAGTGCAAATGATACAACTTCTCTGCCTTGTACTTGCCATCACTGACATGACTGCATTGGAGTACAGGCAATGTAAAGCACCATGAAGGACTTGTCACCTTTCAGGGCTGAAGGGAAGGGAGAAAGAATTAGGTTTTCTCACACTGCAGAGCTTTCCTCGAGATGATAGTGATCCCCTCAGTCTCCTTAGAAAGGTTTAGTGCATCTCTGAGGCTCCCACCCTAATGACAGCAGTACACTGCAAATTATTATGAGCTGTGACCTTGCTTGGCTAGCTGGTGGCAAAAGGCRTATTTTCTGAATACTCCTATCTTGCAAAACATACAAGGTCTTAGAAGCTTGAAAAGAGATTAGCTAAAGCAGAACCTTAAATCCTGAAGCCCTGGAAAATGGCTCGCCGAAGCATTTGGATCAGCGGTGGCTGGGGACCTCTTTTACCACATGAGGTTGAAAGGACAGTGAAGGTGAGAATGGCAGCATGGAATGCGGCTGCAGTGGCCAGGAGGGAGGAGCAGCAAGTGTATATCCCTAATTTATGATATAAGTAGGAAAAAAAATCAACGAGAAGGAGATTTTTATTTATCCTGCATTCCCAGCCTGCATTTCTGCAAGCCTGAAGTGAAAGGCTGAGATTGCACAGTTTTGAGCACTTGTATCACTGTCGCTGGCTACCTATCCTCACAACATTCAAAGACATAAAGTAAAATCCTACTTCAATGCATGTCAGGGGTGGTTTTGCAACCTAATCCCCTAGAGCCAGGATTTTGCTCAATGAATATGCCGCAAAGGGCCTAGAATGGTGGATAAAGCCAAAGCAAGCTTTTCCCTTAATTCTCTCTTTCTTTGCCTGAAGTTTTGGGGCCAGTTCCAAAGGTGGTTTGAAGAACGAGGGCACCTGACCAGGTGGGCGGGCATTGAGCCTTATGATTTCTTAGAGAGCTTTCAGGTGGATGGCTCTGGGATGGTTAGCCAGAGAAGAGCATTGTACTGGTTTCTCGAGACAGGACTAAGAGATGCAGCAGCAGAATGGCTGAAGGAGTCAATGGTTAAGGAGTCAGAGTTGGAAGGCTGATCCTTGCAGYCAACTTACATCAGAGACTAACAGATGCCAGCTTTGTCAAGGAATGAGCTATTCGACCTTAGGGGCAAGCACCCCAGGACACAGTGCTGACCATACCATTCCCTGTGGCACTGGCCACAGAAACAGATGTGTGGCAACCACCGTCAGCTAAATGGGATGAGGAAGACCTCAGGCTATGCAGAAAGATAGCACAAAGTATTTGTAGTAAACCTGTGAATGCAAAATCCAAGATTTCAYAGAGAAGCTCTTTGTCCCCCTCATCCTCCCCTCCTATGGGGAAGTGCTATTGCTCCTACGCTATGGGGCAGGATCTGGCACGCACTTTTGTCAGTGTACCGTGTAAATGGGCCTTCAGCAAAACTCAGGTTCCCCAAATCCATGAGGTCTACACACCGTCCTTCTCTTGACAGTGAGTCTGCCCCAAAATTCCCAATATCTAAAACATTATCTGAGCGTGGATGGACAGCTTTGAACTCTCAAAGAGATTTGCTCCTGGGGCCAAGATGGACACGCTAGCGTGCTGCTAGCAGGTCCCAGAGAGGTGAAGAAAAAGACAAAATACTTAGGGCATTTGTCAGGGTGTGGGAGAGTCTTTCAGTCCCAGCTTTGCTACTGGCACCTTACAGGCTCCTGGGGAAAAAAACAGCTCTGCATCAGGCTCAAGTACTTCTGTTCCGAACATCCCAAAACATGTGAATCCAGGTTTCAGATCTGTATCGGCAGGGTTACAAGGAGAACATCTGCTTTGACTAAAGTTCCTTAGAATTTCAGAAGTTCAGGAAATTCAGCTGTTCAGATTTTGAGGAATTCGTCCTGACTGTCTCCAYGGGTTCATCCCTTTCTAAGTCAAACACACAAATTCTGCCTCCTGGGAAGCATACAGACATTTAAACCACTTCTGACTTAGTGAACCAGGCATCTTGAATTTSTAATAGATGCAGCTAGAGCTAAAAGACCACAGAAAATGTCCACTGGATTTAGCACTAACAGTCCCACTGAGGTTTTCAGTGGAGAGACAAACAGATGGACTCTCCGACCATGACGTCCAGTGTCGGTCTGCTGGAGGAATTCCCTTTGGAGCAGAGGTGAAGCCTAACAGTCACAGATCTTTGCTATTCATGSCACGGGCAGCTAAAATAGATGTGTCTTGGGCTAAGGAGGCAACACTTTTTGTGAATAAAAAGCCTTTTTCTTCCTTTTTTTGATAGCAAAAAGAGGAGAAAATGAAAATTGGATTGTGTCTATTTTTAGGCAGATTAAAAAGTTATTCAGACTAGAGAGAAAGCGCCTCAAAAATAGCTTGAGCGATATGAAAGTGGAGCAATTGCTGAAGATCTGCAAGAATAAAAGGAGGGCAGGAGCCTAAGAAGCCAATTTTGAAGTAGCTGTGAACATTTCATTTTTACAGCCCTGTCTGAYGTGTGCCTGCTTTAAAACATACTCTGATGCCTGCTCCTGCACCCCAAATCCAYGAGGTCCTTCAAAGGCAACCAACCAGCCTGATGTATACCTGGTCATCCCACAAGCTCAGTTCCATGTTTTACAGCCTAAACATTCAGCAAAAGCCTAGCCAGCCATTGCCACCCACTGTGACACAAGTCTTACGTCTCCCACTAAAAGCAATCGGATGTATTCAGGTTTGTCACARCTCCCTCTAGAAATGGCCGCCCCTGAAGGGTGCCTCAGTAGGGAGCGTATTTCTGAGGCTGTCTTCCTCTGGCTTCTACCCACATTCCTCAGGCTTCATCGTTAGGACTTCAAGTTGGAAGCAAATGTTGAACTTCTGAAAAGGCATGAGCAGAAACTAAGAGGAGGCTTTGGAAATAAGACAGACTTGGAAACTATTGCCCACAGAGTTTCAGTCAGTCAGTCGTGGGCTGTTCAGGTTGGAAGTGACAGCTGAGGGGGATGTGTGCTCCTAGGTCACCCAGGAGATGGGYGTAATTGCTAAGTAATGCTCGCCTTTCACCCCAAATATTGAAATATCCCAGCCTTACAATGGGAACAGCTGGTTGGGGTGACAGTTGCGTGCACCAAGAAGGGACGTCGTCTCCTCCCCAGCGTGGATGGAGCAAGGCTGTGATGGAGCAACGTGCAAGGAGGAGGCCTGACACTTGTCTGCACATCACTGTGGGGGGGGGGGGGGAAGACCCGTGCCCCCTGTCAAGCTCTCCTCTGCCAGCCCCTCCGCGTGCCTTCTCCAGCGGATCCACGTCAGCCCGGGTGCTGGCTTGCGGCCAGCTGGCCTGCCTCCACCTGCCTGTCGTTGCCAGTCATGGGGCAGCGGTGACACCCCGGTCAGGGGAGGGGAAGAGGTGAAAAACTGTGCCACCGACCCGTTCTCCCCCAGCAGCGTGGTGCAAGGCGGTGCAGCAAAGCGGCGGCCCGCGCTGAGCTCCTGGGGAAGGGGGAACCGGTCACCGTTCCCGGGAAGTGAAGAGGAAGGAATACGTGGGACTGCTTGCTGGGAAATGCAACAGGGTTGTGTGAAAACCCCCCTCCGGGCCAACAAGCAGGTCCCAGGAAGGGAGGCCAGCAGCGATGGTGGCATCTGTCCATCACCTTGAGGCGAGCCCTGCCTCCTGCCCCGAGACGCTGTCCTGGGCACGTGACTCCTGCCCTTCATCCCCCTTAGTACAATAAGGTTTTAACCACTCGCCAGCAATGTATGGGGCTCAGTAACTGCTGTGGGCATGGGAGGTTGCAACGTAAGCTGCTCTCTGCTTTGGGATTACAGGTCCAAGGGCCAGCAATTCTCCTGGCAACCCGCAAGTAGAGAAGGTGCTTCAGAAAAGAGCTTGAATGTCAGCCGGCAGTTCCGGCTGATGCCCCAGGCAGGAGGAGGAGGAGGGAGTCCCACGAGCGCTCACCTCCTTTGCTGCTGAGGAAACGGGACTTTTCCTCTAGCGATGCAGATGAGTCTCTGAAACTGTTTAATCCGAGACCTGTTATCCAAAGCCTAATCACTGTGATGCCCAAGGGGTTACAAAGAGTGATACCCTTATTAAAAAATGCGGTAAATACCTTCTATTTTTGTGAAGCCCTAGTAGGACAGGCTGTGCCTGGGTTCCCTGTACAAGCGAAGTCTGTCCCTTCACAAACCCTGCCTGCATATTCCCAGCATCAACATCTTCCACTCCCTCCCTCTCGCTCGCTCCCTCTCTCTCAGATGATGCAGAGTGCCAGCAAGTCCCTCAATGGTGTCATATCTGTCCTTTTTATTCATTGCAGGGTTTATTTTTAGCCTGAAACAACTGCTTCCTAAAAATGGAGTTCCTAATGACACGGGAGCTGGACACAGCTATGTAAGGTATCCAGGGCTTGGCCTGACAGCTTCTCCTGTCTGTCTCTTTGTTGTGAGCCCAGGACAGCAGAGTTTACTGCTCCCCACCAGCCTTGCAGAGTTTGGGCTGATCACAAGGAAGGCAGCAGGAAGAGAAACTCGGTTCGAACTTCACCTGGAGCCTTTGGTCTCCCCCTCTTCCCAAATTAAGAAGGAGAGGGATGTTTACCTGCCCTCTGCTGCACTCCAAGGGCTCCCCTATGAAGGTGACTTGCTGGATCCTGGCAGGTTTTTACCTGCTTTTCTGCTGCAAAGCAGAAGAGGGACTGAATTTCCCCACTTATGATGGGAAAGACCGAGTGATCGACCTGAACGAGAAGAACTACAAGCAGGCCCTGAAGAAGTACGACATGCTCTGCCTGCTCTTCCACGAGCCCGTGAGCTCTGACAAGGTCTCCCAGAAGCAGTTCCAGATGACAGAGATGGTCCTGGAGGTAAGCGCCGCTGCATGTCCCAGCAGGGGTCAATACCACAGCGTTTGGAGCTGTGGAGAGGAGCCACGGGACGGGACTGTCAAAGGGTCTTGTGCAGGGAGGGGGTGAGCACCCAAAAGTTTGCGTTTGTTTACCTGGCTTTGAGTTAGCCCCTGAGTTCTGTGAAGCCTAGGAAAAAGCCGCTTTTGTGCTCTTCTGAGCTGTTTGCTGGGAACTAATCTTTCTGGATTGCGCGTCAGAAACCCAGGCAATAGCGAGTAACCTTGCAAACCTCAGCGACGTGCACTCAGCTCAGCTGAGCTTTCCCAAATCTTAGCACAGACCTGAGTCCGTAGCTTGACATTTTTAGATCCTTTCTCATTCTGTGCAAGCCAGTATCCCCCTTGTATTCTGGATTCAGTCCCATTTTCTATCCCCCCTAGGAGCAATCAGCCAAGAAGCTTTACCAAACTGTGCTGCAAATGGGCGTCCTAGCTCCCCATGTCAAAAGCTTCCCATTGGTGCAGCATTAAATCCCTTTTTGTTTTTCTGACACTTGGTTGCCTGCTTGGAATCAGTCTGTAGCCGCTTGTTAATGCAACCATTCACTTCTGTGCTGGAAAAAGAGTGTTGTTAATTCTTTGGTGAAAGAATGATTAATTAATCCTCAGTAAAATAAATCATGGTCAAAATTACAAAGTAGATTCATAGCATTCTTTCTTGTAGTGTAGCTGTAATCTAGGGAATCATACAGTGACAAGCCTGGAGTGTTAGGTCCTTGTTTCCTACCAGGGACTTACTTACAAATATTCCCTCTTAACTAAAAGACACATTAGGAAAGAAAGAGAATTGCACAAGAAACACATAAGCTTTCCTTATCGGATCCAGAGAGAAAATGCATTGCACCCCTAGAAGTATAGCAAATGTGAATTAGAAAATACGCTTGCTGAGGACTAGGACCTGCAAAAGCCCAATATCAAGTTCAAAGTGTACTGACCTCCTCAGCAGGACTGACAATAAGAAAGATCCAAAAACCAACCAGATTTTACTCACCTGTCAGGAAACAGTTACTTGTTCCAGAAGAGCGATCAAATAACATTTGGCAAAGAAAAGAAAAAATAACCCTGGAACTCCAGCTGAAATGTTTATGCTTGGTAGTATAATTGCATTGTTATTTAATAGGATAGCTATTTCGTGCTCGATAGATGGCAAGCAGTTACTAGATACATATTTATAGAAACCTGGCAGAAGCAGGTATCTGTTGTGTACTATCAGTTTTAGTCCCCATGACACCTATACCCATGTTAACAATCAGCCATATCAAGGGTGCGATGGCAACAATACAATCTGGCTTAAAGCTTTTATTTTGCAGGGTTTGATTCACCGGTGAGTACGTTAGCTTAGGACTCTGGTGATTTGGTTTCCAATTGCCTCTCTGCCGTGGACTTCTTATGTGACCTTGAGCAAGAGATTGACGAGTAGATCCACCGCAGACTTTACATAATTGTAGTGCTCCAGTCCACTAATAACGCAGCTGCCAGCTAACTGTGCCACGCAGCAACCGGCACTTGTGGCTTTGACCTCAAAATTTCCCAAGCGCTTGCAATGCTGATTCAGTGCATGTCTCGAAGTTTCACAGTCCCCCCCCTGGACTGGGAACGGCAGCAGCAGCAATCTGACAGCCCAAGCCCAAGAGAAATCTGCAGACTGAGCACTCCTTCGCCCCTGTCACCTGAGGGAATTAAATGGGGAGAAGGTCTCAGAAGGCAGGAGACAGTAACCTGCGTAGGACGCAGCCCAGCACGGTGCTGGTGCTCCCGATTTCTGTACTAACAACTCAACCGTGGGAGCACTCGTGAAAGGAGTGGGCAAAGCAGGTTTTAATCTGCTGCCTCTTGTGACAGCATGCACCTCCCTCACCTCAAGCCGTAACGTGTTGTGGGGGTCACTCTCAATCTCCCCTGCCAGAGCTGTGGGACTTCACCACGTGGTCACCGGGCCAGGGTGAGGGAAACAAATGGCTGCAGTGGCTCCGTGGCTGAGGTGTGGAGCCATTCACCCGGGAGATGAACTGCCTGGGATCGGTCTCCCTGGAGGCAGTCAGCAGCTGAACCCTGCTCTCCTGTAATTTGAGCAAGTACTCGGAGGAGTGAGCTGCTGGGTAGGCACAGRAGCAGTGACCGAGCCTCTCCTTCCAGCCAAACCTGGGAAAAGTTAACTTAGGAAGGCTTTACGTATCTAATTTCAGCAGAGGGTTCAGGGCTCTGAGTGCTGAAGGTCCTTTATGCCTGAAATAAGGTATGTAAGAGGCAAACACTCCAGCCCTCGGTTTTCCCTGCCTGCCAGCTTGGGGGGTTCCTGGCATAGGGTGCTGTCTGTGGTAAGATGCCTTTCTGGACCACCTCATGTTTTTTCCATCTTACTGTACTGAGAATTTACCTGCTGACTCACAACAAGTGAGTTTTTTTCCACAGCCTGGAAAACATAACCTTAGCCCTGCTTCCATAAAATGGCACTGGTCTCCCTCATTAGGAATAGTAGGGAGCCTTCATCCAAAACACAGGCGAGTATGGAGCTAAGCAAAGATCTGAGCTGCGTGGTTGTGTCCTATTGCCTGATGAACATGGGTGTGTATGCACATGGGAGGGAACRGGATTAATGGATGTTAAGTCCAGAAAACCCCCAAATAGTCCACCCTTTCTGTTTCTYCTGCATGCACCTTATAAGAAATTTATAATTCCAAAGATCAAAGACCTGAAGAAATATCTTAGACACCAAGGAAAGAACAGGAGAGATCCAATGCCCAGGTTCCAGCAAGTTTACTAGGAGAAACTCCCAGATATGCCCAGGTAGTAGGTGGCRCGGCACGTTGCTGAAGCAAACAAAAGTCCCAGTTCCTTCTTGACTCTAGATCCAGACCCTGCTTTAGGCTTCAGCACATGAAAAAAAAGCCACGGCTACAAAGTGCTCAAGGGCAAGATGAGTGTACAAAAACTCTCCTCTGACCCAGGAATGAATTTTCCTTTTACCATGAGCACCATTTCCTTGAAATATGTAGCTCGTGGCCAGTAACAAGCTCTGACTGGGGCTTCTCCCATGAGTGAGGAGTGAGTCCATGAGGCTCTCTCTCACCTGGGTCCTTTGGTGTCTARCAGGGGTTGAGCTCATGTGGTGACGTTTCCTTCTTTCAGAGCACTTCAGTCTCTTTCCTTCCAAGTCCCTGCTCTTCAGGAAGCTTGCAATAGCTTTATTATGCCTGAGATCCCTGCCTCCGGAAAATTTGGCTGAAAAGGGCCAAMAGCAAGAAAAATTGTTAGGGGAGGCAGTTAACAGACAGACTTGGGGGGAGAGAGAAGAGAATCTCAAGGGTCTCATATCCTTAGGAAATCAAGCTGATAACCTGATAGCATGTAAGTAAATCTAAGCACATATTTAAGGGCTTTACCAAACATAACTACAAACAGCAGGCTGAGAAGAAAGTGATATGATAGGAAAAATTTCCTTCCCAGGACAAAAGCCCAGCATGCAGGACTGACTGACAGTCAAAAGCTCAGAGTGCACACCAGCTATCATCGTAACGAAAAACGTGTGGATGAGGTTCTTCGGGACATGGTTTAGTGGGCATGGGTACTGGGTTGATGGTTGGACTCGATGATCTTAGAGGTCTTTTCCAACCTTAATGATTCTATGATTCTATGATTCTGTGATGCCATCGTTAAGCTGATWTTGCAGTGGGAGAGCACACAGGGTCTTCAGCTGCCTGCACCCAGGTGTACTGGGAACTGTGACCAGATTGCCACGCAGCCCAGCGTCCSTTTCCAGTTTAGAAAGGGAATGAAGGTGAAGACCATCATGAAGCAATCCTGGCAGCTCCTGCCACCTACGCTRCTGGGTGCTGCCTGGTGAGGACAGGGTCCAGGGACAACCGAGTCCCTCTGGGAGCAACAGCAGCTTCTTTGGACCATCCTTTGTGCGTGGCGATAGCTCCGAGGATGGCAGTGCCAGCCCCTCAGGTCGGGGTGGGAAGGCTGGAGGCTGTTGGGTTAGTCTGTCAGGAAAATAGTCAAAGCAATGTTTTGGAGATACAGCTGCCTACTGCTTTCTGGCTAGGGTGGAAAAGGGTTGGGGAAGGATTGTAGTRAGACAACCAGGGCAGAGACAGCATGAGCACAGGCTGCTTCACAGCTCAGGTTAAAGGGCTCTTCCCCTTTGCTTGCCTTTCTCCTCTGACTCCACTCTGCACCACTGACTGCTGAAAAGCACCTGCAGCTTGAGTARGGAAAAGCCTCCATACAGGGCAATGCCAGAGGTTGGACCAGGCAGTCCCGGAGCTAACAGCAGCTATTCCTACTCTGTGGTGATGTTTACAAGAGCCCTGCATGACCCKTGAGGTGAGCGCAGTGAAGAAGCAGATGAAACAGCCGGACACAAGGCTTCACAATAAGTATGTAACTGACAAGTTAGAAAAAAAGCTACATGTCCTAAAAGGTCTCAGCTTTGATGAAGAAGGGGCAAATGAGGACAAGACCAAAGCAGTGAAGCTGAGAAATATCTGTTCTGCTTTTCTTCTCCTCYATAGCTCGCCTGCCATATTTCGTCCTGTCTCATGCCACCACTTATCAGACCTTCTCCCCTCTCCCTCTCATCTCTGAATCTCCTAAATATTGGGATAGTTTCACCTTCCAGTGGGCCAGCCCCTGTCTCTGGGAATCATGTAACGAGAATAATGAGCAATGTGGTTAGGGGCTTTCCTCTTGCACTCGAGAAGCTCTCTCCAGCAACTGAGATTGTCTCACTACCGTAGCAGGCTGCCTGCAAATGGCAGACCATCATCTCCCCTACCCTCTCCCCTGCTGAAACTTGCTCAGTCCTGGCTCCCCTGTCATTCTTCCCTTGTCATCCGTGTGCATGTGTAATATCCTTAAAAAACAAGAGGTTCGTCAAGCCCAGATATTTTAGGCTTTTCAATGCAACAGTGTCACTGGGCTGAAAATTGATGGAGAACTGCCTTAGCACAAGTCAGTCTGACTAGAGGTAAGAGAAGAGGGACGTGGTACTCCCCTTTCCAGATGAGGTCTAGGATCAGCCCGGCCTCTAGCAATAAATGGCAGAACAAAGTGAAACTCCTTAACATATTTGGCCAATTCTGTAACACAAGGGAAAATTTCTCCTTCGAACCTGGAAATATAAATCCATGAGATTACATTGCATGAGATCCTCCCAGTACCCAACCACAACCAGTAGCTACCTGTGCTGTGGGAGGGAAAGATAGATTTTGAATCCAGTAAAAGGCAAGGGTTAAACCTGGGTGTAAGGTCCTCCCAGTTCACTTGAGAGCAAGGATTTATTTTCAGGTGTTGAAACTGCTGCAGCTTCCAGCTCAGGATGGAAAAACTGGTGCAAGGTTAGCTGGTTTTGGGGTAGTTCCACCCACATGATCTTGAAATCTCTTGAGAGTAGRTGCTCCTATGAGAGTTCAGAGCCATGTAATATATAGCAAAAAGTCCTTCTCTGCTTCTGATGCAACACAGAATAAAGGTTTACAAGTTTAGGTCTGTGTATTCACAAGAAATTCACAAGAACCAGGAGACGAGATTCTAGTTTATCCCCATCTCTAGGTAAAGTATAAATATAAATATAAATATAAATATAAATATAAATATAAATATAAATATAAATATAAATATAAACCCAAGCCCTTTCTTTAAGCACCCTTCTCTGTTTGTTTCACAGACTCAGATTTCAGTCTTTTTCTTTGAAAATAGGCACGTTCGTGAGACAGTGCTTCAAAACAATTTCCTGGGATGGGTAGACACGTTATACAAGACACGTTCACTGAGTGTCACAGAAAGTGTCAGGTCTCTGGGTCCCTACAGAACAAGTCCTCAGGGTGAGAGGCGATGCACACCTGGCTGGATAGGTATGTGCAGAAGTCTACAGTACAAGTGCCTTGTACATACCTGTAATAAAAGAGGTGGTTTTGTTTCCATGGCTACTAAAGCAGTGGCTTCCACTACAGATAAGTTAATGCAAAAATGAGGAAGGAAGGGAAAGATTACTTTGCCTTTTGAGACCATGTAAGTAGGTCTCAATTCATCAACAGACAGCAGAGCACTGATTTTTAGCAGTAGCACCTAGAAGGATTTCACTCGCTGACATGCCAGTCACAAAAACAAGTTACAGAGAGCTCCCCGTTTCACAGATGGGCACACTGACATCCAGGGACAAGTATGTGATTTGGTTTTTCTGTATAACACTGGCAGAAACAATTTCTGAGGCTGCTTTACCTGTTATTGCCCAGTTTCTTTCTTTCAAGTCKCTCTGTCAGTTCCCAGCAGTGGGTTTGGACTGGCTGCGTGAGCAGCGTCTAGCGTAAGACCCCGCTTTCGATGCCGTACTGCTCTTTGAAAGGCACTCTTCTCAGCTGAAAAAGTATGATCGGAGAGAGGTATAATGACAGCAGTTCTCAGAGCAGAGACCAGCTGTAGTCCCAAGACGTAAAGAAAATCAAGCTGGTTTCATCTAGAGACCCAGCTTTCATGCAAATGTCACCTGGAGACATGGCAGACCCTTGTGACCTTGGATTCGCTTGCTGACACAGCGCAAGGCCAAGTCTGCTTAGGCTTTGCAGGCTTTCTTGGCCCTGAAGCGAGGAGCTCTCCTTGCTGTTGCAGACAACCTCTGTAGGTGCCACGCAAGACCTTAAGCTGCACGGAGACCCCTTCTATGTCACTCCTTCCTTCAGAAACGCAGCTGAGAAAAAATGTTGAAAAGCCCATCCTCTTAGGTCTCGGCCATCCTGCCACACTAGTCAGCTTCCTAAAAAAAGTGCCAGTGAGGGTTCCCAGCGCCTTCCTGCTGGGCTGGTTCCCGGGAGGCAGGGTCTCACTCTTGTGTAATGAGGTGCCTTTGCCCTGTCCTGAGTGGGGGGCATCAAAAGGACGAGCTTGAGCTTGCACTCGCCTACTCAGTGGACATGTGTGGTGTTTATAGTTATCATTTCATGTTCTCTGCCCCGGACCTTGACATTTCTCAGGAGCCTGCCTGGGGGCTGGGGCAGCTGTTGCTCTGTGAGGCAGACTGGGTATGGTGGGCCATGCCGTGCTCGCCCACCGTGACCTTATTCATGAGCTTGGTCTGCCAGTGCCCTTCATCTAAAACCAAACTAATCAAAGCCTGTGACTGCCCTTCCTTCATGCCTGAGCTTCATTTGTGGGGAGAATAGAAAGGGGATACAATAATTCTCTTTAAACACCCAAGAGGGAGAAGAGCTATTTAAGACAAAGCCTAAGGACAAATGGGCTATGAATAAACCAAGTCTGGAAGCTGGGAAGTCCCTAATCACCAGAGGAGGAAGAMGTCAAAGGGAGAACAGCCCAATGCGTTTTAAATGGACATTGACCAGGTTGTGACAGAGATTGAATGACACGGTCCTGGGTTTGATGACCAAAGTTGTCCTTTTGCAGCCTCTGTCCCTAAATAACAGGCACCCAGGCAAGGAATCCATGGCCTAGGAAAGAAGTGACTTAGCAAGGTCCAAGTTGTTCTTTTTTATTTTCCTTTGCACATTGGGATTTACCTACATACAGGAGACAAAACCTTGCCCAAGGAAATAGAACGAGCAGCGACGGCGAAGAACTCAATTCCCGGGGGGGGGTGCACAGCAGGCGTTCGCTCCTCCCCTCCCCAGCGCCCCGGGACGGGCAGCGCTCCCTCCTAAGCAGTGCTGATGGTGCTCATTCCTGCGTGCTCTCTGGCACAGCTTTGGCAAAGGCCAGCTGCTGTACGTGATACCTCCTTTTTCTGGGAACCCTGTCCGGCCCTGGCAGGAGACAGACCGCTGTCAGCTAGCAGACCTCTGACACCTCGAACCCTGCGCAAAGGGAGGTGCACGTTTTTAAAGCTTTCCTCTGTTCTTATTTCTCTCTGCTCACTCCTTGGGTAAAAGGCCTTTCTTGTCTCAAGGACCCCTCTATTGCCCCAGGGCCCCACCTTGCTGATCCTTCCCGTGGATGCAGGGTGGGATGCTCCCGGCTCCCGCCTGCAGCAACCCAGGCTCTCCGGGGTTTCAGAGGCTCACACCCACTTGGTCAGAAACTCGAGAAATCTGGCTTGTTGCTGGGAGCTGGAGGCGTAGGAATGACATGGTCAATGGTCTGCGGAGGTGAACGGGCTGAATATCAAGCATACTTCCCTCCTCCAGCACCTACGGAAAGGAGCCARCTTTGTGCCCTGCATGGCCTTCACGGCGGCATCCAGCCTTCAGCTTCAAAGCAGCCTCTCTGAGGCCAGAAAGGCGGCGATGGCCTCACTTTTGTCGAGGACAGCCCCCAGATTACGCCTCCGGCCTCAGTTTTGTTGAAGGGGAGCTTAGCGGGGTGGCCCCCGGGCACCGTCCCAGACCCCACAGCCTGGGTCAGCACATGCACGCACGCGTGCTCCGGGCTGTCCTCGGCGTGCAAGCTGCCCAGCTGAGCTGGCAAAACATCTCTGATGCCGCGCCAGCGAGGACTGGCCGGGAGCCGCGGCAGGTGGCCCCTGCACCCATGGGTGCTCGGTGTCACGGGCATCGGCCCCGGTTTGCTCACGGCTTGGGGAGGCTGCGCTTTGGTTTACAGCTCGCTAAAATTAGGGATGCCCAGTGGGGATAAAAATACAGCCCTAACTATGCGAAACCTTTAGGGAGGCAGCCAAAGAGCACATCATATGTCTGACTGGGCTGAGCGGCTGCGAGGCAATTAAAGCCCCGGGGCGGCATTCTTGGAGCATTACCTGTGAAAACCACCTCCGCGGGAGTGACCTTTGGATGTTCCATATTTGGGGACTTGCTTTTTAGTCCGAGGAGCGGTGACCCCCTGGGAGGGCAGGTTCAGCAACAAACAGCCTCTCTGGGCAGCTCAGGTGGTGGAAAAGGGCAGGAAGGTGGGACCAACACACTCTCCCCCAGTCCCGCTGCCAGAGGAGCGGCTCCTCTCATGGCAGCYGCTCAGCAGGCTTCTGCCCCTTCGCTTTGACCACCACTATGCTTCAGGACCTGTAAATCRCCAGCCTGAATTATGCAAGAACCCAAAATGTTGCTGGTGGGGTATGCAAGGGGATGCTAGAGAAGACAGCACGGCATTAGGAAGGAGAGTTATGCCCCTCTGCTCTCCAACAAAATGCCCACCAGCTTGAACAACAGAGAAGCCAACCGTAGCGTGAAAGCATGAGTCCTGCATAAGGATTCAAAGCTTTTGGGGAAACACCCTAGACTTTTGCCATCTCCTCCTGCTGTTTCTGAAAATAAAAMCCTAACATTTTGGGATATGAAATCRTCATCTTTACATCAACCAGGATCTGACTATCAACATAAACTGCAGCTTTAAAGAGAGTAGGAGAGAAACAGCAGTGTAGGTTGCTTGAGGGATGTTCCCTCATCATCTCCTGTTGCTCKCCTTGCATTGCTTGAGTTTTCTTCTTCCACCGCGGTCAGCTAGGGAAAGAGAAAGCTCCCCATGCTTAAGAGAAGTTTACTCATGACAGCTCTCACAGAGACTCAAATGTCCCCAGTGCCCTGCCTCCCAGCCTGAGCAGCTGGGGAAGGTGAGCCTTCACTGTCTGTGGGAGCTCCAGGCAGGTGCTAGAGAAGTGGGAAGAAAATCCAGGCCACGAAGCCATAATATCACTCCACAATGAAAAACTGGCCATGCTGAGACATCCACCCTTCCCACCCCCATTTGTAACCCTCTCTGCTGGATTTTGTCTGCCGTTTAGCAGCAATACTGACACCAAATTCAAGGTTCGGCACAATCACTGTTGTTTGCAGCTGGAGTAGGATTGTGGCTGGGCAGCCCGTCACCTTTATACCGGTGACAGTTCTGCTGCTCTGTAACCTAGGATTTCAGAATGACCCTGTGGGACTTCTTAAATCTCCTGAAAGCTTCCCAGCATCACACCTAAGTTCATATGGGTATGGTGGGTGTGAAGCTGAGATGTTCTGGCAGGGAGTTGTTTCTTTCCATCCCCGTAATTCAGATTGCCTGTAACTGTTGACACTATCCAAGATGAGGTGGTGCTTGCTTACTTGGTGGTACTCAAGCTTCACTTTGGGCTGGCATCTCTCACACATCTCAGAGAGYCATGCACTCCCTTGTATTTACCCAAATCCAAGTATGGCTATTAGCTGAGGGATGTGGGAAAAAGCGGGAGTGCTCCCAAGCTCGCATTTTCCCAGGTTTGCACAGGACGCAGCTTGTGATCCTGTGGCTAGAAAGTGTGCGTTGCAGAGGCTTCAAGCACRCGAGAGGAAGGCTGCAAACTGTGCATGGGATATGAGCTTACAAGCGACTGTGGTCTTTGCTTACAGTCTAAGCCAGCTCTGCCTGCCCAAAGCTCCTGCTGTACCTCAGGGACTGCATGACCAGTTAGGTCCAGTTCTTCCAGGGCGGTTTCTCCCCTCCATCTCCCCATGCAGCTGTTGAAGCTAAATTACTCGCTATAGAGGCTGACACAAAGACAAGGGCTCTGGCTGGCGAAGACTTCAAGCGTTATGAATTTAAAGGGAGGAGGAGGAGTGGGAGGAGGAAGGGCTGTGTTCTTACATTACAGCCGCCTCTGTCCCAAGGTCCCRAGCCAAGAGGATTGTCAAGATTAGAAACATTATCTGCATTCAAATCCTACTAGCATTATGGAATCAGAAAATACTGTAAGGGGATATATAAATGCTTGATACTGTAATGAGCAGGGGGCAACTAGCCAAGCTGCTGTGCCTCTGGCATACTCTATATTTTGCTGCCTTGTGGGGTTCAAGTATAGGTGTGGGAATACGTCCTCATCAAGCACTGGTCAGACTCACCTGCTGCAGTGAAAAGCAGGGAAAGCAAGGGCAGGAGCAATGTCCAGCCCCTGCATAGCTGGCACTTAGAAAAGGCCACCGTAGGTACTGACACCCTGCAAAGGTCTCCTGCCTCCGGGCGCTGCCGCCGTGGAAAGAGCTCCCGAGAGTCTCGTGTTGCCTGAAGATTTCCCCGGTGCAGAACCCCCGTGCTCTGCGGCTGGGCACAGGCTGTACCGCTCACCTCATTATCTCGTCAGTGTGAAAGTCCCAGCGAAGGAGGCAGGCTGCCCGCATGGCTCTCTGCTCCCTCCCCGCAGACGCACACAGAACACACGCACTCTCCTATATACACGCGCTGTCGCACATCTTCTCTCGGGACGAGCCTCTTCAGGGGAACATCTCCAAACACTCGTATCCACGGTACATACACCTCCTAGAGACAGTCTTGCTAGACACAGCCRCACAAGCCCTGCCACACCGACAGGCAAACCGCCAGCATCACCGTGACCTTTTTTGCCTCCCGAGCCCTAATGAAGTGCACACTCCCACCATCTCACACAAAGAGGCTTTCATCCCATCACCCACGTTTTCTGGACACATTTGCTCTTTCCCAGCAAGCTCCCATGCTCACAGCTACACGACTGCACCCACACCCCTCTGAAGAGCTACCTCGCGTACGCTGCGTGCTCACATACGTTAATCCCGATCAACACCTCCACTCTCGCAAACGCCCCTGCTCAAACCCAACTACTTGTCTGTAGCATGTGTTGCAACCTCGCTCAATGAAGGAACGTTTCTGAGCTTCTTCAAACACCCCCAAGAAAGCCTAACCATCTCCTGTGTGAAGGAGTCAAAAACTATTGGGGTTAAACTGCCTTGACTTCGTCTGGCACATGGCTGACACAGCTGTAAGTAGCTAGATCAAGAATGGACCGGACAGGACATGACCGGACAGTCTTCTTCCCTTGGGCTTTCTCTGTTTTACCTCTGGTCACAGTGCAGCCAGAGCCTCAAGCGTTGACTCTGAGGAACCTCTTGCTGCTCTACACAACTGCCAACAAGCAGGGACTTGCCGACAATGATGTCCCCTAAAGCTGATGATCCTACAGGCTCCATTCCCTTGTCCACTAAAGGCAGATCCCCATAATGGGGAACAGAAAACAGCTTCTCCCACCACCGCCCGCTTGCAGATGTCTAGGGAGCTCACCACAGGTGTCCATCTCTCCCTGCATTACTGGGAGAGAAGCTGCTCTCAGGTGCTGTAACGTGGATGGCTGTGGCCTGAGCCAGGAGATGAGSTGCCAGATGAGTCAGGCCGGTGCTCAGATGCCTTATCAATGGATGTGCGAATACGGACCAGTGCTCTGCCCCATTCAGGCAGTACCCCCTGTAAGCACGAGCCCTGAACGTGCAGCCTCACCTTTATTTCAAAGCACTGGCAGAAAGCAAAGAAAGAGCGGTGAGACCGTGTGTTTTCTGCATAACACGGAGCACCGCTTTTGCCTCACATGGAGACATTTCCCCCGAAAGACAACAGGCCAGTAGCCACAGGGGGATTAAGGTTGCAGTGATGCTGTGATGGTTAGTGGAGATTACATCCTTCTGGAGGGCTTCAGGACACCCCTGAGGACGTGTATTTGGTGGAAGGGAGAAGACAACCATGTTCTCCATCACTTCCCTTTGCCCAAGCAAGGTCCCTGAGCCCTGATCCCCAGGGTGCCCGCAGTCTCCCCCAGGATTTTGGGGAAGGGCTGGGCACTGCCAGCATGGGGAGATGGCTGGCCCCGCAACACCCCGGGGCGCAGGCGAGGGGGCTGCTCCCCGATGCCTTTAATCGCTGCTCGCTCTTGCAGCGGCCGGGTGCAGGCAGAGGCTATTTATAGCGGGGAGCCAAGGGGCCATGCGGCCACGGGGCCAGCGCTGCTGGATGACATTCAAACCGGCTTTGAGGCTGGGGGGGTGGTGCCAAAAYGGGTTCTGGGGGAGTACGTTCCTCATAAATCAGCCTGCCATCCCTCTGGCCGCGGCTTTTCTTCTGTCCCCCTCCAGCCTCCACCACCGAGCGCAGGCAGCTGTGCCTTGATAGGGACGTTCCTGTCCCGGAGGCCCCTGACCCCTCATCCCCATCGTCCTCCCCCATTCCGGCAGGATTGGGAGGGGGGACAGCAAGAAGACCATTAGCATCAGAGGTATTCATGGAGCAGGGAGGGAGAGGGAGGAGGAGGTGGCTCTTAGAGCTGGTTGGTGGTCTAAGAGCATCATTACCACCTTGTAGGGTCTCTGGCGTGTTTGTGGTGGGGCTAAGTCAGTCATCTGGTGAGTAAGGGGGCTCATTTCCCAGGGTCACTGCATCTCTGCGGAGCCCATCTGGAATTCACAGGGTCTCACCCGGGGCCGCTCCCGCCGCGGGGCACTTGCAGAGCGTCTCTCCTTTCCTCACATATCTATTTTCACAAAACAGGCAGGAACTCGATATCTTCAAGAGGCCCCTTCGTCAAAAATGGTTGGAACGGGGGGGCAGTGGTTTCTGAAGCTGTGAGGAGGCAAACACAAGCATGGCTGGGAAGAGCCTCCTTTCCTTAGGAAAAAAAGGAGGACCAGGAACTGGGGGGTGACTGAAGCCTGGACAGGAGAAATTACTTAAAGCGTTTCATAGGAGAAGGGACCCCTTTTGCAAAGCCAGGAGTCCCTCTACTTTATTTTGCTGGGATCCTACTTCAGCCATCCCGTCACATCTAAGAAGAAAATGTGATGCTGCAGTGCCCTGCATCCCCTCCAGTTTGCAGCCACGGCTGCCTGGCACCAAGCACTTCCAAAGTTGAAATATCCATGGTGCCCACGTGTCACACTCCCCCGCAGGAGGCCACCAAGACACAAGGGAGGAGACAGCTTTTGCTTTGTGTCAATGGCACAGGTCTTTCTCCCAGCCATGCCCACTGCTTTGGTGTCCCTTGGCCAGGAGCCCTCTCCTGGTGCCCAGGTGTCAAACAGCAGTTAGCAGCACATGGTATCACCAACAAACTCAGTGCTGCGACACAGTGGGAAGAAACCCAACCCTTGTGACCTCTGGGCAGCGTTATCTCAGCGGGGAGGCAGCATGTGACGCATCCCACCCATTGGTGCTGCCTGAAAGCAGAATACGGGTCACTTGTGTCTGTCGTGCCATGYTAGCAGGTCATGATGTCCTTTATCTACCCTGTGGTGTCAATGCYGCTAACGTTGGGCTCTCTGGTTCCTCCCACAGCTGGCGGCTCAGGTCCTGGAGCCCAGGAGCATCGGTTTTGGGATGGTGGACTCTAAGAAGGATGCCAAACTTGCTAAAAAGCTAGGTAAGTCCCATAACAGATATCTCTGCAATAGCTTGGAGAGGGTGTTGGAGTGATGCCCAACAGCCAGCCCCATAGAGGACAGCCAAATCCTTGTCACCAGCACGGGGAGGGTGATGGTGGCAATTGCACACTGACCACCTGCTCACCCCAGCATGGGCAGGATCAAGTCGGGGGGGTGAGGATGAGAGGGGTGAGCGGACACCCTTCCAGCTAAAAGCTTCCTGGTTGAGAGTGCCAAAACAAAACCAAACCAAGTGAAAAAGAAAGCCAATTCATGCTGTAGCGATGACAGGGTGGAAGCTCACAGCTTGCTGAGCAGAAACTGTAGATAGGTGTCAYGGAGTAACTCCATGCTCTTCCAGCCCAGAGACAGGTCTGACACAGCGGCGCAGAACCAACACCTACAGGGACATCAGATAGGCCCCCAAATGTCACCAGCCCCRTGGCAGAGTGACCCCCAGCCACTAATGGGGGAGCCACAGCCTTGCAATGGTTTGGCAGCCAGGTGCCAACCCTTCCTGACTTGCTCCCCAGAGCAGAAGAGGAAACCTCGTGTAAAGGTGAAAGGCTGCCGCATTGCCCGCCCCTGGAACCAGCTGTCTTCCAGGGGCTGGCGATTCCTTCATGTTTTAGCCCACAAAGCAATATGGAAATACTATGGCACATAAATACAACAGCACATAAATATACCACTAGACTGAAGGTCAGAGCCTGTTTCAGCATACTGGACTGTATAGTGGACTGTAATTTTCTTTCCTAAATTAGAAGCTAAGTGTGCTGGTGGAAGCTAAACTAAAGCTGAGAGCTTCTACCTGTCCAAGAAGGAACAAACTACCAACCACCTTGACCTGTGGTACCCTGCCATCATGCATTGCAGGAGCTTAGTGCTGCTGGTTTTGGAGCCTCCACTGAGACGCGGTGGCAACCAGTCCTCAGTCCAGTGATATGTCATTCAAATCTGCCAGCCTGACATCTGTGGCATCTCTACCACAGGTTTCTAACCCTTTTGCCAAGGCTAGCTAAGCCACAGAGAGTTTGAAGCTCGCTATGGCTTCCAGCTCACTGCTTATGTTCACATAGTCTAGCCTTCTCCGGGCAGAGAGCACAGCCTGCATCAAAATCCATTTTCCATCTAGTGTCAGGTTGTTCAAATTTGGGATGTCAGTTAGAGCCCAGTGCTATTTACTGCAATATAGATAGCCAAGCTAAAACAAGTTCCCGGTACAGAATTTTTCCAACTGAGGCGAAACTGTGACCTGAATGAAAAAGTTCAACATTTGGGAAGAAGCTAGCACAAGTTCTGGCTGAGGGCTGTCCCTCGTGCCATGACACATCAGTCAGGAGATTGCTTAGGTTGTTTCTAACTGGACCAACTCAGCAAATTGGCAATTGCGTTTTCCCAGGAGGCGTTGCTAGAATAACAAGCAAGATAGACTGTAGCAAAAATGCTTTTAGTGGCCTGTTGACCACATTATGTTTCCTGTCTCCTTCTTGCAGGCTTGGTTGAAGAGGGAAGTCTCTATGTCTTTAAGGAGGAGCGGTTGATTGAATTTGATGGGGAACTGGCCACGGATGTCTTGGTGGAATTCCTCTTGGATGTAAGCACAGATAACCTCAGAGCTAGATAAAGCCTCTYAAAAAAGACCTTGCAAACACTCACTTTGCTAAAAAGCACGGGTTTATCTTTATTTGAAATGCCATCCCTGTTTGCTACACACTGGTAGAGATGACATTTGCCAGCTTCCCAAATACTTGTCTGACCATGAGTTCCCAGGAAAGCTGGTACCTTTATATGCCACCAGCTGCTTACMTCTTAAAGACATCTTGCCCTCTTTACTGCTTATGGAGTATTTGGTTTGAAGCAAGCAACAATCCCACATAACTAACTGCTAGCCACCCACCTCCATTAGCAAGCTGGCATGCAAACACTGCCATTTGCAAAATCTTTCACTCTTTTCTTTTTTTTTAAAAGAAGAGTTATTTTCAAAAAACATCCAAGAAGTAGCATTCCCATAGAGCAACTAAAACCAGCTCAATTCATTGAAAAAGGTATATGCTGCAAACTATTTGCCCATTTCTAGATACAACCGCACAAACCACGTAGCGTACTACTGCCTCTTCAGTGAACTTMCCAAATTGCACTGCCATGAGTCAGAGAAGAGCCTAGGACTTACTGCTCTCATGTCGTTTTGTGCACGGGCACAAACGTGTACTCACCCTCGCGCCTAAATGCAAAAGAGATGCTGACTCCCTCAGCAACGYGTTGCCCTTCTCTTTACATTTTGTTCCAACAGCCCAGAAACATGGTCTTTGCTTTGYGGCGAAAACATTTTGCAGTGGCTTGGCTTTCCTTTGAGATGAGGCTCCCTTTATGAGCAGCTGTGCAATAACGCAGATAAGGGAGGTAAGGCAAGCAACGGAGCCAGCAGGGTTTGTTGGGAAAAGAAACAGCTCCCTAGGACCTCAGCTCTCCTACGGCAACGCGCCTGTGGCTGCACGCATCGGGTGCTGTGGCCAMAACACATATAAGTGGCTTCAGGGAYAGAAGCGGGCGTCTTGCCCCACCTAGGAGGGTCACAGGCAGGGCAGGGCTTTGCTGCGACCCCAGAAGCGGTGGGATGCCTGGTTCCCGTGGCTCAGGCCACCACGACGGCAGCAGGGAGCTGCCCACGCTGCTYCGGACGCAGCAGAGGCACAGCCGCACGCCGGAGCATCCCTCGCAAGGGGTGCAGCGTGAKGCACTTTGTGAGGTTTTGTTTGTTGTGCTTTGCGGTGTGCCGCTGAAAAACCATGTTCTGTGAACAAAGGGAGAGAGGAAGGATTTCTGTTTGTGTGTTTTCCACTCAAGAGGGAAAATACCTAGCAAAGCAGGGAAATAAAAACAAACACATCTGTGGTGCCTCGGCAGCCTGCTCTCAAAGGAAAACAAACCCAGAGGTCCTCTACTCCTCGGTAGGCTGTACGGTGGCCTGCCTGCATTTTTTTTCCTAGTGAAGCCACACCTGTTTTACACCAGTATTGCTGGGCAAAATAATCAGACCAAATCTTTTCACCAGCAGCGGTTAGTTAAGAAAACGGAAACAAAGTTTAGACTAACAACAGGCTGAAGCGGCAGATAGGTCTTCCAACTTCCTCATCAACACTGTGACGTGTCTGGGGCCAAAGCATGGGTTTAACCCATTCTGCATAGGAGGATCAGCCAGGAAAATTCACATCCAGACTTTCCACTGCTCCAAAACTTTGTTTGGCCACACTCTAGCATGCTGGTTTTAATTTTTTTCTGAAAGYAGGTTCTTTGCAGTAACCTCTTCCAGCAAATTACAGTTAAAAACAAATATATCCGTCATTCACAGAAGCTCACAGTCTCCATGCCAGCCCCTTTCAACTGCTCTCCCTTTTTCTCAGCCGCTCTAAAGCCAGTTGCRATTGCTACCCCTTATCTCACATCACAGCAGGTCCCTCAGCATCCATTTGGGTTACCCAGACCTCTCTCAGCTTCCCTCTTGATGCTTCAACCTATGCAGTGAACCTACTAACAGCTCCCTCTGAAGGTGACCCGCATCTCTCGGTTCCTCACATTAAGGCAGAGAGCAGGGTTTCCAGCAGCAGAGAAATTGGGTGACGTCTTTCTCCCCACTTAGGCTGCTAGTGACACACCCTGCCAGGCATAGGTTGGTGCTGCAAATCGTTGCGTTATCATCAAATGCATTTGTCATGGCAGCTGCTAGAAGACCCCGTGGAGATCCTAAACAGCAAGCTGGAGCTTCAGGCCTTTGATCAAATCGATGAGGAAATCAAACTCATTGGCTACTTCAAAGGAGAAGACTCTGAACGTAAGATGAAYATGTTCCTCGTGGGGCTTGGAGCCTGGCTGGGGTCACTGGGGGCCRGGCATTGGTTCTTCTGCATGAACATTAAGGGTTTGGGAGTATATGGCAGGCTGTGACAGTGCCARAGTTGCTGGAGGATGAGGTGGGGTTGTAGGCAAGTTTCTGCTGTTGCTCTGCATGAGCCCATTCCTAGACCAACAGTGGAGACCCTTCTGCAAGCTGTCTGCTGGCAAGAGAAGAGGGTGATCATCCAGGGTCTCCTGAAGGAAAGTAAGTCTACCTCACCCCAAATCAGCTGAGGTTACAGTTACACTGGGTGAGCACCTAAAGGGAGCAAAGCTCCCCCTCTTATRAGCAGTGAGTCCAAAAGGTCGAAGAAAGAGGGAGGGATGCAAAGGGAAAGGGGGGGACRCACATTGAATACTGACCTGACAAACATACAGCAGCAGTACGCAGGACACCCTAGGGCAGCCTGGCAGAGGCAATGACCTGTTTCTCCTCGCTGAACCCCGAGACTGAGAARAGGCTGATCCCATGCCCTGAGGGATGTGCAACTCAGGGACCATTCCAGGCAAAACCATCAGCTTGCAGAAGTCTTGAGAAACCCTCACCCGAGACTCTCCCCGGCAAGCCCCAGCAGTCTCCTCTGCCAGCCCCGAGCGCTSCCCCTGCTCCCCGGGCAGTGCTGGCAGCCTGCACCCCACACTTGCAAGGCTTGCCTTCAGCAAAAAGACARGTATTCTTACCTGAATAAGCAACGTATCACCAGGTCTGCTGCACCTCAATAGCCCATCCACCTCTCCCTTCAGCTTTCTCACCCGCTCAAAATRGCAGGGCAGCTTGGGCAGGGCTGTGCCCCTAACGCTGTTCAGTAATAAGTATTTTGAAGAAAGGTGGGAAATACCTGTTTTAAAGAGCTCCCACCAGGCTAAGAGCATCCTTCCTGACCCCAGCTGAGGACCTGATACCAACAACAGTAAAAAGGCACCTCGTTCCTGCCCCCTGCTCCTGCGGCAGGAGGAACGTGCCTAATCATGCTTGGCAACTGTTTAGGGAACGGCAGCAATCATTAATGCTGGAGAAACTCCATGTACTTCCCGGGCTGAACTACTGCTTGTGCAGGAGGGCAGCTGCAAACACCCTTATCAACAGGCTGGGGTTGTAACCCCTGGACCTGCTTCGCAGGGCTGCTGACTTCAGCCCCAGTTACGCGTGGCGTGGCGGGATCTGTAGTTTCCCTGAGCACTGCGGGGCTGCACAACATGTGTCCTGTTCGCTCCACGTGAAATGGTCCTTGTTTGTAAACCCTGGAAGGGTGGAAGAAACATAGTGCCATCATCTGATGTATTTTGCAGYAATTTATACTTGTTCTTCCCTAGTGCCTTCTGTGCTGATCAGAATGGGGCCAGCTGCCTGTGAAATCTTTTCTTCATTACCCTTTTCTCCTTCCAGATTACAAGGCATTTGAAGAAGCCGCCGAACATTTCCAGCCGTACATCAAGTTCTTTGCCACCTTTGACAAAGGGGTAAGCATCCACGGACATCACCGTGGGAGCTCACAGCCTCCACCACCTGTTTTCCAGAAGCTCAGGATGTTCCCAGATTTAATATCTGGCTCCAGCTTCTCATTTTCAGCATTCCAGTAATTTTTGGTATTGGTGTCCGCATTTGGATTTGGCCCTGTTGTAAGATAAAAGACCAGCAGGTCCTGGTCTGGGTTCGGAAACCAGCCCCACTAGGTTTGTGGGACCTTGACTCTGGCCTTGCTCTGCCCCAGTGCTTGAGACCAGTAGTGTAGAGAGCATCAGTGTTTTTTTTTTTAACCAAGGAAAGATCCGTTCATATTTTCTTGGCCACCCCTAAGAGTGCATGCTCTGAAAGAGAGCCAGCACCTTGGCCTCAGCTCTGCCACCGGGAGAGACTCTGGGTAGGCAAAGAAGCTTGTCAGGCTCACCTCTGACCATCTGCACTGCAACAGGTTGCCAAGAAGCTAGGTCTGAAGATGAATGAGGTGGACTTCTATGAACCGTTTATGGATGAGCCTGTTCACATCCCTGATAAGCCTTACACAGAAGAGGAGCTGGTTGAATTTGTGAAGGAGCACAAAAGGTACGTAGCGTACAGGACACTCTGGGCCAGGGGAAGCGGGTAAAGGTATCTGTCATCGCAAGCTTGCCCCTCTAGGGCATCCCTCTCAGTAAAAATTAGGATGATGACCACCTTTTGGAGATTTGCTGACCCACGTTTGAGATTTTGGCTGGTCTTTTYCTACTCCCAGAGGTGCAAGTACCTGTGCCGCAATCAGAGCCCACCACTGTGGGGCTGTGACAACACAGCTTCCCTCCTCCTCCTCCCTGGTTAGCCCTTCCTCAAAGAGCAGGGAGGCTTGCAGGCAGTGGGAGYGGAAACCCTGCCCTACTTGCCCATGCTTTCAATTTAGGTCTGTACAGAGGATTATTTTCTCCAAGGCCTCTGAAGCCAAAACCAAATTCTGTCCAGTCCTCTCCTTCCCCAAAACAGCTTCAACTAATGGGTATATCCTTCTCCCGATGTCAGATACGTCTGTAGGCAGGTTCTGAGCTCAGACCAAGCTCAGAGGAACTGTGATGGACTAAGAGGCTCCTGCTGGCCGCAGGCACAGAGAGGAAGTCACTGCTGTTACGGTTGTCTTAGTCCTCATCTGCAAAGGTGCTGAACACCTACAATGTTTGATCAAGTCAGCGGGAGCCGTGGATGCTGCGTGCTTTTTTGCGATCAGGTTTATTGCATAGTTGTTTAGGGACTCGGCCACCAACAGTCTGGAAGCGACTGGAAAGGCTGATGCCATGTAAAAGCACAGGGTTAAATATARGGGCTCAACTACCTCTGAGGT
This sequence comes from Oceanodroma leucorhoa, assembly GCA_030449065.1. Lineage (NCBI taxonomy): Eukaryota > Metazoa > Chordata > Aves > Procellariiformes > Oceanodroma > Oceanodroma leucorhoa. The sequence goes on along the minus strand of JASVER010000050.1, from coordinate 3,507,128 downwards.
GCTGTATTTTTACACCCTTAAAAATACAGCACAGGATAATCACACAGGCTATATCTGCTGCTCCTGCAACTGCATTTCCCAGCAGACGTTCAAGGGACCAGAAAAGAGTTCAAGAAAAGSAGGGCCATTGATACTGTTAGGGGAGCCCAAATCGGGCTGAGCTGGAGGTTTGTGTTCACACACAGAGGGTTCAGAGACAGGAGATCATCTCCAGAGTCTGCCAGTCACCAGACTCAGAAACAGATCTCTGCTTTTTCTGAAATATGAAGGGGTCCTCTATCTCCCATGTACTTGCAGGTCACTTTGCTGACCTCCTGGACTTCCTGACCTCAGTCCTTCCCATCCTTCTTCCCAAGCTCTTTCTGTCAGGCAGCAGCGTCAGCAGGCCGATTAAACACAGTCAGCTAAGTGCTAACCTAATAAGGCAAGATCTCCACCAGCACAAAATTGCAGTGGAACACCCCCCCCCCCCCCCCGAAGGAACCGCCTGCCCCCCCCCCCCCCCCCCCCCCCCCCGGGTCTTACATATTTCAAGATGCTATGTTGTGCTTGGTAGGAGCAAGGGGTTGGGCCATATATTTTGCAAGTGCCGGGGCTCAGAAGGGAATTAAAAGGAATCTCATGAAATCAGATGCCTGAAATCCCAAACCTGCCAAGGAGCTGCCATGGCAGGGGAAAAACCCTGGGGTGACAGTGGTATGTTCCCAGCAGTTRATACTGAGCCTCTCGGTGCTTCTTCCTGCCTTGCCACCAGTAAAGGACTTAAAGCCAAAGGCTGGAGGTGGAATTAGTCAGACACAGAGATGATCAGGCCTGTAGAGAAAAAAACAAGYGACCTCAGCAGCTGCCACGTGCTGGTTCCCTGTAGACAACTCGGCAGGCACGGGCTATCCCTCCGCTGAGGTGCCACCACCTCTCCATCCTGCAGAAGRAACCCCGTCACGTCACTGGGGAAAGCTCCCAGTGCTCAGCGCTACCCAGGCTCTTTGGCATGTTTTAAACAGCCCTTCCAAAAAGGGCTCCCCGCTGCCGTGCCCAGGCGGGCTTCACCACATCTTCCTCCAGCCCTGCGTGGAAATCGGGATTTGCTGGGCTCTCACTGCAGCCTCAAGACAGGAGCTGAAGCAGGTGCCCAGGAGGAGCCCGTACGCAGCCTCCYGGCTGATGCTTCCCCGGGCAGCTGCAGGCAGTGGTGGGAAAGTTCATCCTCTCCCGAGCAGGTCAGGAAGCCGGTGTTCAGCTCAGTGGGGTGGCTCGTCCAAGGTCAAAAGGTGTCCGGCTGGGGACGGTGGCTGGGCGCCGTGACTCCCAGGTCTCAGCCCAGGTTTTGCTCTCAGTTGCACAAATACAAATTACGTGGTAGTTCCTCTGCCTGCAGCAAGAGGCCTCTGGGTTTATGCCTGTTTCGCATGCAAAATGCTGGGGTTGGACACCCCCACCCCGTTCTCTGTAATGGTGGTGTAGCGACGTGGGGGCTCAATTCTGCTCCCTCTTATTCACCTAAACACCACTTACCTCGCTCCCTCCAGCAYTGAGGAGTAACCAGAGTAAATCTTGAGTAAGTCCGCAACAATCGGTACACGTGGGTGTGACCAAATCCTTCCCACCGAGCTTCCTTTCTCCAAGAGCTGCCCCAGAGAACAGCTAGGGAAAGCATCTTGAAAGGCAGCTACAAGTACRTAATATGCTTTCACCTGATATAATCTCCAGCTTCTGACAATCAGCAATGAGGAGACTTGCTGGGTCAAAAATTGTATCCCTGATCTTGTGCTTAGTGGCTATTTCTTCAATTTCTATAGTCATTTTTTACCTCATTTCTATTTTGATGCTGGAAGTATCCAGTTGTAATGAGTTCAGTGGCTGAATTATGCATTGCATCAAAAGAGCATTCCTATTTGTTCAGTTTATACCTGCTACCTAATAATTTCACTGTGTGCCTACTAGCTCTTGTGTTATGAGGAACAATGACTAGCCATTCCCTGTTTCACTTTTTTTTTTTTACCACTCCTGATTTTGTAGACCCCCTGCCAATATCCTCATCRCTCACCTCTTTTACAGGATAAAGASTTCTCATCTATTTAATCTCGCCCAAACAGAGGTCATTCCATACCCTCGTTCACYGCTGCCATGTTTCCATGTCACTTTTTTAGTTGTCCCATATAATTTCTGTGATGGGATGACCAGAACCACAAATTTATTCACTGTGGAGGTGCATGGTGTAGTTGTCTATTGCTATAGYGGTATGATGTGTTTTCCCAACTGTTTGTAACTTTCTTTTTGCCTTTTGCCTTTGGAGCTGACGCTTTCTCAATTTGTGACACCTGGGCCCCTTTCCTGAGAGGCAATAATTAATTATCTCTAATTTAGAACCCATTGTTGCACCTGTATAATCAGGGTTGTTTTTCTGCAAGTGCGTTACTTGCTATGTCTATCATGCAGACACTCAAGTCTCAGGAGATGCCTCTGTATCTCCTTATAGTCAGGCCTGTGCTGGTCGTCTGAAGAATTGCATATGATAAGAAAACGCTGCCATATTCCTATTTCCCATCTTTTTCAGATGATGTGAGAATAAATCATGCATATGACCATGCTAAAGCATATGCTATGAATCTTAATTGGTTAATTCCTTCTGTCGTGAAAACCGAGCATTCATCTCCATCTTCCAATGTCATTAATCCACAGRAGGACCTCTCCTCTAATCTAACCGCAGCTTAGTTTCTCTGAGACCCTTTAGTAAGGRACCTTGTCCAGTGGTTCTCTGAAGGCAGTTCACTGCATTGACCAGCATACCTTTGCCCACTCGTTGACTTGCTGACCAACTCCAGCAGATCCATGACCATGATTTTCCTCTTAAAGGCCATGCATCTCTTGTCCTTTAACATCATATTCCTTCAAATGTCTGTTAACTCCACTTTTTCTGGTAGCATCRTCCCCATAAGGAAGTCACTCTTCCAGATCTGTGGCTCCTCAGGTCCTTTAGGAACCTCTAAGAAATGTTCCTCGTTTCCACTGCTCTGATAGCGAGGCAAACCAACGCGACAGATTACACGACTCATTGATGCCACCTGGTCCTGGCAACGTGCTGCTACTCCCTTTGCCAATTTGTTCCAGGACCCCATCGACCGACGCTTCTCTTTGCARCAGCTCCTGGGGCTGGTCTGCCAGGGAGACCCGCTCTGCCGGGGGAACCTCCCTGACCACCTGATGCCAGAATGAGCAGAGGTGCAAAGGATTACTTGTGCTTGCCTGCCATGGCCTTGCGCCCCTTTAACACCCCAGTCACCTCTCAGCCTGCCAGGCTCTCTGACTGGCTTCCTCTTACGGATGTGTCTGAAAACATTTACAATTATTTTTTTTTTTTGTCCTTTATGAACTACATCTCAAAAAAATTTGCTTTGGCCAGCCTTATGGTTTAAATTCTCTTGCCAGCGGTTATTATGATCCAAATTTTCTTGCCAGAGGTTATTCTGTCTTCTTTGCTTCAGCAGWGTTTGGAAGGATTTTTATGGTGGAATTATGCTGGGGTAAAACTGGGAGAAAAGGGGAACAAAGCCCAGTAGGAATGTCCCAGGGACTGCGATACACAAGTGAACGGGTCATCTCATGCTCTCAGCGTGGACAGAACAATCTGCCATGTGCAGGACTAATTCACCCGCGTASCCAGCACAGAGAGGCATCTCATCTTCCCAAGCGCAAATAGCGTCTGCAGTGACCCTAGTGGGGGCAAGGGCAGGGTTTTATCACCATAAATAAAAGCATCAGTTGACCTACTGTGCCCCCGTGCTTGCATTCAAAATGTGGTGGCCGACGGCGCTGACTCCAGCCACCAACCAAATGTGCCACGGTGACCTTTTCCGTGACGCCGGCAGCGTCACGTGTGATGGTGCTGTACGCGTCCTCAGAGAGCGTTTCTGTCTTCCTTCCAGGGCCACCTTGAGGAAACTGCGCCCAGAGGACATGTTTGAGACGTGGGTAAGCACACGCGGTGGGAAGCCTTGCATCCCATGCTAGCTTCCAACATGAAGCCACTGCTCAAAAACTCTAGCCTCTGGCTGGGCAAAACATTATCTTCCCTTCCTTGCAAAGCCACTTTCCCTCCTCTGGGAAGAAGGGAAAGCCTTGGCTATGATGCCCAATGCCTGAATTCAAACGGTGTGCTCAAATGCTTTGCTGAACAGCTGCGCTGGGTCCTATTTGCTCCACGGAGAGAACAGGGAAAGCTGACCAAGTGTGCCAGGCAGCTGTTGAGCCTTTGTAATGGCCATGACATAGCTCTGGAGAGCATCCTTCCCACGGATGTTCTATCTTATCTAACGGGCATCAGTGCTGGTGGTGGGGTTACTTCAGTGGCCTGCTCTCTGGGCGAGCTACAGAGGTTGTACCGATCAGATGACTGATGGAAATTGTACCTGAGCAGTTGTACAACTCAAAATGCAGGTGAGGGCAGGCAGTTCAGTTAAATACAMAGATTACGGAGCAAATCGTGCACTGATTGTACTTCTTACGGTGTGAGCAAGCTGCAAGTCAGCGAACGTGAAGAACCAGCGGTTTGGCACCGATCACACGCAGAGGATTCTCCTGGTCTGCAAGTGTGGGGGAAAAGAGAAAGGGTGAAAATGGAAGAAAAATCGTGTATAACAAATTATCCCTTCACTGTGAACGAGTACCATGTTAATAGCCAGTCAGGGACCTTCAAGTGCCAGCTGAACGCTGAAAAGCAAAGCTGAACAGGTGCTTTACAGACGCTAAGGAAGATGCAGTCATTCCTCCAGGAAGCTCAGCACATTTATAACAGCATTCAGATGCCTCCTTGCTTGGCTGTGTAACGCGAAACGCTGCAGGACTCCGAAGCACCAAAAACCTTGGGAGTCTTTAATACAACAAGGCAAGAGGTAATAAAACTGAATCAGGAGTTATGAGCCACTTAGGCATGATAGCTTTTCATTTTGTTTTGAAATACAGATTCTGTATAGAAGATAGCTTCCTAAAGCCATTGAAGTCCCTCAAAGTTTTTTCATGGGGCTTCAGTGGGACCCAAATTTCACATGCAGTGGTTTTGCTTTTATACTAAATATATTCTAAAACAGGTTCAGGAAAAGTGTGGATTGTCAGCAATGGGATGTTCGCTTTACCAGCAGCCTGGGAACGCAGAGCTTGCCTCTGCTACGAGCAGGGGACTCGTACCTACAGGTGACAACGGGCTGGATTCTGATCTYGCTGCAAGTTCAGAACACCCCCAATGCCTTCATTGGAGCTACTCCAGTTTTGTTTGCTGCCTTGGAGGTCAGAATATAGCTATATTATATAGCTATACATACAATTATAGATAGCATATATTTTTTTTTTAATTTATTTTGCTGTCTGACAATGCTGTGGGCAAATATGGAGAAAAAGCAACAGTGTAGATTTTGCCAGCTGTAAGTGGTCTGAATCCCAAGTAAATCTGCCTAGAATGCCCCGATGAAAACAAATTCCCCGAAGATGCCAGCAAAGGCCCAGCATCTGCTATTGTTTTTAAAGATAATGTTTTCCACTTAATCTTTCAGGGTTTTTTTCCTTGCRGTTTTTGATGGTGGCTTTGTCACCTCTGGGCTCAGAAGGGAAAAGAAATTAGCATTTAGATGGGAATTTTTTCTCACATTAAAACCAATTGAAATGGAAACCGGGACCGGCAGCGGGTGAGGAAGGCGAAGCCGATCCGTGGGATAATTCAGAGATGACATTCATAGCAGGCAGATGATGAACCGGCCGGCAGATCCATTGGCCTTTCCCAATATCATTATCCATTACTCACGTGCCTCATGGAGCAAAGCAGTCCACCAGGCTGTCATTTCTGTCCTCCCCTCATTGGAGCCCCGAAATGAGCCTCYCACTCAATTCCCCTTGCTGCTCATGGAGACCCTCACCTAGAGCAGAAACCCTTCACCTCCCGAAAGGTGTCCAAGTGAGCCACCTCGCTTCTCACGCTGTGAGGAAACCTCCTTTGCTGGCCCCATAAGGAGCATGTTTGGGGTCTGAGCATGGTGGCAGATATTTGTTTCTCCGCAAAYCACCCCCTGGCAGCTGCAAATTTATGAGGATAGATGGCCTCAGGCATGGAGGGTATTCCCATGATAGAGAGYCCTTCGCCTTCTCTGCAGGCAAGGTTTTGCCCCACACCATCAGAAGCTCCCTTGCCTTTGCCATCATGGTGCCCACCTCATTTTTAGCTGAAGGGTTTCAGCGACACTACCCAAACTACCTGCTTCAGTGCCTAATACCTCCACGACTCCCCCTCACCTCAGCTCCCATTTCTGGTGCCTCGGTGGGGCTCAGTCAAGCCTCCCTTTGCAATCGTCCTGTTTGTTTGAAGGCATCCCACCACTCCTCGTCTCCAGCAACCGCCCGGACACTGTCCTCCCTCCCTGGCCCATCAGTAATAGTTTTGTTGTTTCCAGGAGGACGACATGGAGGGAATCCACATTGTGGCTTTCGCCGAAGAAGACGACCCAGGTAGGAGGCCGTTTTCTTCTTTGTGTGACTCTCTGTTACTCAAGACTGTACTTTCATGTGCTTTGTTTGCATTGTGGAGCCCCATGCCCTGGTCGGGACGGGGAGCCCCAGCCTGCCAGGATGGGGAGCTGGGATGTTCTGGGTGTATACGCTAGCATGTGTGCTAGCCAGGATTCAAATTCTGGATATAAACGGATGGCCGGCTGGGAAAAAATAAGTCATCCCCTCCACCCCAGCACCAGGATTTGCTCCCTAACTCTGCGTCCATCTTGCTGCGTGGCTCGGGAAAGTGCTGAGGGCTGGCTGTGTGATGTGCACGCGGGAAGCCCGTGGTCATCATCAGCTCGTGAAAAGCCGTGGCACCGGTGCTTCTCAGCGCCATCAGAGTGCCGAAAAGCTTCGGCCTCTCGGGGTCTCAGTTCCTCCCTCGCCACAAGAATATAGTGACGTTGTTCCACTCCACGGAAGGATTAAGAGACTTGATTCATGTGTAACTAATTTCAATACCCGGGGAGGCTGCTCGAAATTAAAAGCCTTATTATCAGCAGAAAGAGCTGGGAGACAGCATTTTAATGAGAACTATAAACAACTCCTGTGTGCAAAGGGGTGTGAGGGAGGTTGAAAACCCCGCAAGCGGAAAGTGCCTGCGTGTTTGCAGGAGAGGGCTGCAGCGGTTCATGTGTAATTTCAGATGGTTTTGAGTTCCTGGAAATCCTGAAGCAGGTTGCCAGGGACAACACCGATAATCCCGACCTGAGCATTGTCTGGATTGACCCCGACGACTTTCCTCTGGTGAGTGGCAGGGGCTCCTTGCCTTCCTTGATTTAATTCATGGCTGGGTGTGGGTGTGGGTGTGTGCGCACGAACGCAGGAATTGCCCCAGCACGTGCGCAGGATATAAAGGACGGGAAATGGGAACACGGGTGATCCCTGAGAGCTGCTCGTTCGGGTCTGCCTCCCACAAAGGCGGCATCTTGGGAACATCCCCAGAGCCGGCACTTTCCTTTGCCGCGTGCGGCGGCCCAAGCTTGCGTTCAGCCTCTCCTCTTTCCCATGCACTCATCGACGCACGCTCCCCGCACCGCAGCCCAGCCGGCTGGATTGATGCAACGGGGTATTGCAAATGCCCTTGTCTGAGCTTTATTTCTCTCTCCTGCAGCTGATCACTTACTGGGAGAAGACCTTCAAGATTGACCTGTTCAGACCACAGATCGGGGTGGTGAACGTCACAGACGTGAGTAGCATGTGCCCAGGAAATCCAGCGATCCCAAGATTAGGGTGCTAGAAAGGTTGGGATCCGAGATCCGCTGGAATCAGTGGGATTTCTGCTGTTAAGTGGAAGTAGACCAGGCTTTTTCTCCAGGAAAAAGTGTAAAGACCTCACCATTCCTGCATGCAGCCGGGTTCAGAACACCTTCAACATCGGGCTTCAGGGCTTCGGTCTGAGCATGTTTCTGCTGCCAAGTCGCACACAAGCCACGTCTGCTGAGGCCAGGACCAGCCCCTGTGGTCTGAGCTTCAGGGCTTTGCCTGGTTTTGTTTTCAGGGTCTCACATTTCCACCCCAACCCACAGCATGCACCATTGGTCCCTGCTGTGACTGAACCTGGGTGGGCTTGGGGGGGAAAAGTGGGTGTGTCGGGGGGAAAGCAAGCCGTGCTTAGGAGAGGAGAAGAGGAGAAAAAGGAGGCTGTTTTTGCAGCAGAAGCAGAATGGCCCAGCTTGAGCGTAGGAGGGAAAGATGGTCCCCAACAGATGACAGGGAGAAACTTCACAGCTTGAAAAAAAACTAATAAATACAGCCTTAATAAGAGCACGACACAAACTGGTAACAGAGGGATCCTGCTGGGGCGAAGAGGGTATACTGGGGTTCATCCAGGCCCTCCTCCTCCTCAGCCACTGCCGTGCAGATGTTGCTGGAGGGATTTGGGTGGGAAGAGGAGACGTGTCCGCCCCGTGCCCGGTGGCAGTGAAGGGTTTCCACACCGTCCCGCAGCCGGCAGCGCTGCGGAGGGAGAGCTACACAGGCAGGTGCTGCTTCGGCACGGCTGCGGTGGTGGTGGTACCCACAGCACCCACAGCTGGGCTACCGGGCCAGCTTTCTAGCGGCTACTGGTTTTGTCAYGGTTGCCTTCAAGCCAGCAAGCCATGGGACTGATGTCAGGTTGTCCGCACACTGTGTGCTTTTAAGGCGGGTGGGAGAGGGACCCATCCGACCCCCACCAGCAGAGATCTGGGGAGAGCTGCTGAGTGCACTGTAATGTCACAGTCCTGACACGACTACAGAGAGAAACCATTTTTTCTCTTTCTGACAATAGCACTCCAGATGATGAGAGAGCATGTAACGCGGCGTGCTCCAGCCTGGCTCGCCTATTACCTTAGATAATTTTTGATGGTTAAGCGCTGGGTGTTTTAATCTCTTTACAACAAACCTGTGTGGGATGTAAGTGTCTCTGGAAGTAGAAAWCTCTCCACTGCAGAAGTGTTTGTAATTTGGTGCTTGACTTCGTGTTTGAAGTTTCAGCTGTATGGGAACCTGATGTTTCATTAGAAGAGAGAAGAGAAGGACTTAGAGTTGGGACAACTGTCCAGGGCTGGGTTCTGGTCCTGGCTCCACCACTGACCTTGCTCCTAGCCCCCACACCTTCTCTCCTGTAACTCCCCMGAAAAAGAGGGACAGCGAGGGAGTACTAGACGATTGTCCCTCCCGTTATAACAAATGCTGCAAGACCATAAGATGGGAGACGTGGTAGGGAAAGCAAAGCRACAGTGTTGTGAAGAAAGTGGAGGCCCTGGATCTTGCCTGTCCCATTGAGGGGAATGAGAGGGAAGCGCACAGGCTGGCTTGGGAGTTACGGAGTAGATGCGGCGCTGGCTGGATGCGAGCAGTACTTTACCTCTGATAGAGCAGCATCCRCCAGACCATAGGACAGACACCTAGAGAGTGGGGACCCGGTGGGTTAAGGCTTGTTAGCAGAACAGTTAAGGGAGAGGCAAAAGGGAAGAGGATCAAGATAGCATCTGTCACCTAAAATCATGAGAGAAATGAACAGACAAGACTTCCAGTCTTTTGCTCTTATTACTAGCCTGCAGTATCTCTCTTCATTATACTTACTGCAGCTGGACGTATTTAAGTCATATCAAAGCTACATGAAACAGCTATCAATGAAAATTCATGGAATTAGSATTGTCATTGGCAAGAGAATCATATAGAAAGCAGTATTAGGCAGGAACATGTGCCTTATTAACCACCAGTCACTCAGAGACCTGTAAAAACTCCTGCATTTTATAAAGTAAATGTTTCAGGCTGTTGATTATAGTATTTGCAGTTTTTATTTCATTCCTCTTAAGTCTGTTTTCTATTCCTCAAGAGAGAGATTTAAGAAAGTTCTAGGTTGGTGGGTGATATCTAAAACAAACACTGAGCTCATTTCGTTATTTCAGTGTTACATCACTGCATTCAGCCAAGTTAACACAGGTACAAAGTGGGGCTTACACAACCGAGTAAAAATAAACACTGCTGTTGGCTTTGGTGGACATAACCCCTGTGACCCCATCGCTTCTCTAAAAACCTGCCAATACAAACACCAGAGCTCCCAGTGGCCCCCACTGGCCTGTCACATCATAGTGGTTCAGGACTACGCTACAAAATATTGCTGTTTTATTTGCACAGCATCTTTTCTAGGTGCAGTGGCCCCACTCCTGTTCCCCTTATTTAAAGGTGTCACTTTTTGCTGCACAAACAGTCCTGAGGTCGGGGACAAGATCATTATTTGCAGGAAGCAAGAGCTGCATGCCTCTCCGTGGCTCTTTTTTATTACAGTTTTGGTGGTTTAGGAGGAAAATACTGTAAGGGAGAAACAGCTTTCCCTGAGCAGAAATTGGTCTGGCTTTTTAGCAAGCCATACAACAAAGAGAATTAGGTACCACAGACAGGGAAAGAAGTGGGGTGCATTTSCAAAAGCCGGTAGTTATCTTCTGACATATGAAAAGCACTTGCTTCTGCAACATCAAACGCTGAATGAGATTACCTCACAGCACCTCTGTGAAATAGGAGGCTGATCCTATTTTATGGAGGGGAGACAGTGAAGGGAAAGGGGCTTACCCAGGCATTTACCCAAGGAATCTATAGCAAAGCAGGGAGAAAACCTTTCATTTTCAGGTCTCAGAGACCATCTAAGCTATGCTTCCTGTCCCTGGCTAATAGCTGCAGTTTAGCCAGCATCTTCTCACCGCATTTTAGACAGCATCTTCTTACTGAATCCCTCCACCCCCTCCAGTTTATGGAGGTAATGCAGACAGCTGGAAAGAAAGAGCGGGGGGCACCTGTAGTCCAGGGCATTGGTGTTCTTCACCGTTCTTCAGCTGAAGCATGGTTGAGATGATCTGAGGAAAGGCTCTTCCACAAGGAGCACCACTATCACATGTGGAGAGTCCAGAGCAACATCCTGAGGCAAAGGTGATGGTAGAAGAGGCTGGAGAGAAGGGGTGCTGAGAGCAGGGTGTAAAGGCTCAAAGGAAGAGATCCCAGAAAGGCTCTGGAAGGAGGGAGGGAAACACTGTGATGTCCTGTGAACTGGGGTGATGCAGAGGGAACTGGCATAGGTCTCTYTATGCTCTCTTTATGTAGATTTGGAGTCTACAGAACTGGCCAGACGGGGTGAGGACAATGCATCAGGTGGATGATGCTCTTGCTCACGGGTGTAGGCACTGCAGAGAGGAACGGGCGGCGGGCACACATCTAACCCAGGGCAAACAGTAGCACACCCTCATGTAAACCCATTGACCAGTCCCACTGCCCCTAGTCGGAAGCAACAGCACTTCAGGGGGAAGCGGTAATCCCAACGTGTGGGCAGAGAGACACTGTAGCAGAGAGGGAGCTAATGCCACCACCGCCCCTGCATCCCACCTGTGGTCCAGCCCTTACCCCCACCATAGAAGCTGATCCCTTCCCTGTGTCTCTGAGGGTGGCTAATCTCCCATCACCTGTCCCCGCAGGCTGACAGCGTCTGGATGGAGATCAGAGATGATGATGACCTGCCCACGGCCGAGGAGCTGGAGGACTGGATAGAGGACGTGCTTTCTGGGAAGATAAATACTGAAGATGATGATGACGATGACGATGATGACGACGATGACGATGATGATGATGACGACGATGATGATGACGATGACGATGATGAYGATGACGACGATGACTAACTGTGACTCTGTGCAGTTTGACTTGTGGGGGCTGAGAGGCCTCCCCCCGCGGCAGGTCCCTCCATCGGAAGACCTGTGTTTGAGCGTCAGCAAGCACCGCCGCTCCTCTTTCCCCCCCTGCCCCGCTCCCCCTGCCCCTGCCCTTGCTGGGACCCCCTGGCCTGATTCTCAGCGGTGCTGAGCCCCCAGGACTGCCCCTGCGGCGGGGCGGTGCCTGCAGGCCCCCAGCACCGCTGTAAATCATGCCTCCTTAGTAAGGACAACGGGAATCTGCAGGGAATCTGCCCCCAGTGCCCCAGGGCGGGAGGAAAGTGCCTGCCCGCTCGCTGCCAGAGGGACACAGGGAGCCRATTTATATTTTCCGTGCTCATCGGCCCAGCACTTAACATCCAAAGACCAAATCTCACTTCAAGACATAGGGAAGGCCACTGTAAAGTTGAGTCCTTTTATTAAACACRATGCCCTTTGCAGCTACTCTGCCAAGACCGCTCAGTCCTGCAAGTTCTGCTGCGGGAGTCTGTAGCTATTCATTAACATGCTAGGAGCAGCAAAAAGCTTTGGGAGGGGAGGAAGGTTTTAGGGRTGCTGCTTGTATGGCAGCGCAATGCAAAACCAAACGCCACGGTCCCTGTYTGAACCTCTTTCTTCGTGAAAGCTSAGGACAAATATAGGGTAAGTGCAGGTGGTCTGATACGGGACRTCAAAGCTTGCGAGTTGCTGAACTGCTGGAAAGGCTGATCCAGGTCTGAGCCCAAACTCTTGAGGCTGAAGATCATGGCACTGAGCCAAACCGTTGGTCTTAACCCCAAAGAAACACCAGAGCATGATTCCAGGCCAGTTCCAAACATCTGCAGCCAGGTCTGGGCTGGGCCTACCTTGCCTTTCAGGTGAGCCTCAGCGGGATTGAAGGTGGTGCACATGAGAGAGRCAGCATATTCCTGCCAGTGGAAGCACTCATAGGGGCCCACCCTGAAGCCCTCCTATTCCCCATGACCTTCCAGCTTTAGCTGACTTGTAATCCAAAGCCTACATAGCATCTTTTCCCATGACCAAGATGTTGGGAGGGAACATCCATCCAACCATATTAGATGCTGGATAATGAGAGTTGGGCAATGAGCAGTGAAAGGATTCAAGCTGTTTGGCTTTTAAGTATTCAGTTGCACAGTTACTCCCTGCTTAGAGACTCGGACGTCCCACGGTAGCCCAGGAGAAGCCTCTTTTGACTGCAGACTGAGAAGGAGCTGAGGGCACCAGTTCGCAGCCAAGGGGGTCACTCACAAAGCCAAGGGTCAGCAACTCAGTCCCGGTGAGTGCAGCACCATCCATGTGCAGGTCACTGCGGCAGTGTTATGTCTCCCTGCTTTCCCATGCTGGCAGATTTCAGTTGTCTTAGCTTAGTAGGTTTGACAATAGTGCAATGAACGGAGAGTTTGGAAATAGTTTTATCTTTATAAATACATTTATAAATATGCTCTCCAGTCGTTCAGACTTGTTAGCATAGGTAGGGTACACATATCCTCTCTTGCTACACATGAAGAACATTGTTCTGACCTTTCTTATACTGGCTTAGGTCAGAGGTAAGTGATGTTAGGGGAAATAACAGTGCGAGGGACAGGAGAATCAGAGCTCTTTATACGAACGCGAATCAGCCTGATGAGAAACAAGGTTTACACACTATATATTTCCTTTATCAGATGAACTGCAAAGCAAGATTTTATAGATTTTTTTTTTTTCCTGCCTGTTGATCAGTCTCTTTGACTCTCTCTTTCTCTATATTAGCTGAAATAGAAATTTGAAACTACTGGTATAAAAAAGCTGAAGTACTGATATATTCCTACGTGTGCTATATCCCCTTTGTGGAAAGTGCCAGCATGAACAATATGCAGCTGGATATCTATATATCTCTATGTATATGAATGAATACTGTGCTTACACGGTATATGACCGTAGGCCACGTTAGCTCCTCATTGAACATCAAACACTCTACCCGTGCTTTTCAGGCACAGCTTATCAGAAGAAYAGACAGTATAGCAAAGCCCCTAGGTCAACCATTGTCTTTTATATACTTGCCCTTTCTTGCTTCTTTATGATGGATAAGCACTGCCTGGAAGACTTGAACCAAGTGAGTTTGGGGAGACCATCCACCTGGTCACACTGGGGCTATGAACAACTTTCAGAAGGCTCAAAATGCAGAGTGCTCTCAGCCTGGAGGTCTCCACCTCTCCTTCACACACCCCTCTCTCCCACCCGGAGGGGTGCCCGGCACCCTCCTTCTGCTCTTTCCTTTCAGCTTTTTCCTCGAGAGGTTTGCTGGAGGACCCCGGCTCAGAGAGAGAGGGAGCAAAGGGGACTCAAGGTCTCATTGACGCACATTGGTAAGGAGCGAGAACAGTCAAAACTAGCAGTTTAGTAGTCTCCTCGTCTGTGATTAAGGGACAAATGCTGCTTATGTTACTCACCTCAGCAAAGCACTTGTTTRTCTTTACCTTGGGGGTATTCCCAGGAGTAAAACACGCACGGTTTCACCCTGCATAAGGTAACAGCTCCCGATCAGTCACTGCAAAACGCCGTGAATTTCTATAAACATGAAGAATAAATGAGAAGTTGCTCTACTGCCTTTCCCAACTGGCACTGTCTCCGGACGTCCCGATTGCCTGGTTACTCTCCAGGTACCTCCYCTCCCGCTGTGGATGCCCGTCTATTCTGATGTGCCCCTCTCTAGATGGTCTGAGAGGCACAAGCTTACACAGGCAGACCCTGCAAACGCCTCTGTGGAYGTGTTCAACCGCACAGGTGTTTCACAGGCACCAAGCAACAGAGCTCTGGGGGGGAAAAAATAATTAACGTAGTGGTGCTGGGGCTTAAACAGAGGCCAATGACGCTGAGCTCATACTGGGGCTGGTGGGATGGTGTCAGTAGTTTATGGAAACTTTCGCTTGAGTTATGAGAGAAAGGGCTAATCCTATGGCTGCCACCCCTTTGTGACGCCAGCGCAGACCCTGATGGGGCCACCCTTTCCCTCTTCCCCTATCCCCCCATTACGGTTTTCATGGTTCTCTTTGCCAATGAACAGGAACTTTTTATCTTCAGCTTATGGGATAAACACATAAAAAGTTAATAAAACGTTGCAGCAGAGGARGGATTGCAGCAATGAAGAAGAGCAGGCAGCAAAGCCTCTCCCATTCACCCGTAACACCTCATCTGCCCCGAGTTCATAGTGACCGAACCACTGAACGAAGTAATACCCCTTGTGAAGAAGATGGCAGCTTGAATTCGAGTGTCTTCCTTGCGGGGACAGGGGAGATACCGGCATGTGGAGGTATCACACASAGGACCCCACCACGCACCGGTGCTCCTGGGCTCCTCTCTCAGAAGTAGGCACAACTGSCACGTGAAGGGCACAGGTGACCCTGAGGAGCAAAGTCAGCCTAACCCTGCCCACTACGCGCTCAAAAGCAAAAGGTCAGTACGTTTGGATGAGGAACCAGCAAAAAAACTTCTTTATTWAAAAAAAAAAAAAGCGTGCATGTGGCAGCACTGTTTCTGCAGGCAAGTCTATCAAGACTGTCCCTCTCTCAGCAAATAGTTATTTTTCTCCAGAGTGTTAATTAGACATTCATATTAAATGGGTCTTAATACACATAAAGAAATACAACGAATCGTACTTCACCCTCATCCAAGTGCTTCAAGCTGATCGGTCGCTTCAAAGCACCCAAAAAACCTAGCCTTACCAGCCCCCAACAATGGTGAGGACCCCTCGCAAACGATATGTGGCGAGAACATGAATTCATATGCCACCTCCTCCCAAGCCCCAGACACGGGGCCAGGGGCCACAGAAGAGGGGTTTGTTCGGTGTGCTGTACCACCAGCCACCCCGTGCCGTCCATGGGCAACGATCAAGGGAGAGGGAAACCCATCAAGAGCCATATACTACATATCATACAGAAGCATGGAAGAGAAAGCTTTTGCCTTTGCAGTGGACCCAAGGACACTGATGGAGAGACTCTGTGAACCAGAAACTGCTCTGAGCTAATGTCAACCCTTTGGGAAACAGCTCCAGAAGGAGAGGACAAGGGAGGCATGCTGGAAGTGACAGATTACTCCGTATTTTCAGGGTCAGCAGTTTTTGTGGTGTTTCTGAGGAGTGGTGAGGGTCTCCTGTGCTGCCCTTGGGAGAGGAACGGCTCCATAGTGAAATCAGAGATCTCAGCTTCTTCCCCTCCTAGAACAGAGCTGCTCAGCTGGATGCCAACACGCATGCATAGCCAAGGACACCGGCTGCTTCTCCGTGTCTGTCCACACATCATACCTCAGAAATGATTGATCCATTAACGAGACCAAACAAAAAACATTGCCTTTTATTCCCAGAGAAATAATTAATTAGACAGGAACATATCACTTCCCAGCTGGCGCTGACTTGCAGCGTTGTGAAAACAGGCCAGGATTGCAYCTGGATCCCTCTCTGCCCCAGCAAAGCCTTGGCTTTGGGAAAGCCCCCCACACAAGCCAGTTGCACACTGATGCTTGGACTTGGGAGGCAAGAACGGCTCAATAGGTGACAAGCACCAAGGCCCTCCAGGGCAAAGCAAACTGCCTCCTGGCTACTTCTACACCCAGGGATGTCTACGCTGTGCAGTGCAATGTCACCTGCTAGAACCTGGAAGCGGCAGAGCACAGCAGGAGGGTAATTAACCTYGGTAGGGAGGCTGCACCAGCAGGACTGTGTCCTGCCCGAGGCCCAAGACTCTGTGCAGCAYCTCACCGCGCTGCAGCATCCCCTGCCTTTGCCCCGTCCCCTTGTACCGCTGACATCGGGGCAAAGCAGCCCTCCAAYGGTCAGTACCCCTTCGGGGCCAGCAGTGGGATGGGTCTGACACCTGTTTGGCAGAAGATGGCAGAAGATGATGTCTAATGACGATGCGGACCATGGGGCAGGGTCCAGGGCAGAGCCAGCCCTCTTGGCCCTGCTCCCAGAACGCTCCCTGCCAGGTTTAAAAGGTGCTAAACTATTTAAAGGGGGAGGGGGGGAAAAGTTACAGGCTTCCTTGCAGCTTGAAGACCCATTTCTGGAGTCAAGTTTACAAGCAGCTTTTGGGATGGAAGCAAAGATCCTTCCGGTGCCTCGCTCCCCCCTTTCTGCTCCCCCCTCACACCTTCTCTTGCTGAGCCCCTGTAATGAAGGACATCAGGAAAGCACTCAAAGGACTTCTGGTATTGTCCCTAATGATACGGACAAYGAGAAGAAAACAGCTTTTTCACCTTCTTTTCATCCCTCTTGACTTATTACTTTTCTGGTCTTCACTGGCTCCCCTAATTCTTTTGCTCTCTCCATTTCTATCTAGTTCTCCTCAACCCACCCCCACAGCACATGGTATTGAGTGTCGCTTAAGGACAAGGCCCTCCCCTGCCCYTGCTGCTTGAGCTCATCCCCAGCCCAGGGAGACAGCAGCCTCCCTCATGCCACTGCCAGGAACTGGCCATGGTGGACCCCCATGCCCTGAGACGTGGCTGTGAACACGGGGAGGGACAGCATTTCCTTCCCAAGGAGAAAGCCGACCAGACGAGGCTGAGACTTTCCTTTTGGGGGAGGACAGGTGGGACACGCTCAAGGCAAAGCTGTTTCACCAGGCTGGGTGCTGTGGAAATACCAAGATTTTTTTGGGGTGGGTACTTTTTCCCATTGTCCCAAAATCCAGATGAGGAACCATCACCCTGCACCGGAAGAGGTTGGGCCATCTTGGCTGCCGCTGCGGGAGGAGACCACTGGCAATCACACCACTACACTGCCTRAGCAGAAGACAAGTGGTGTCACTTCACACATGAGAAATAAGCCTTGAGGGTTAAACGAACTGAGTTTGCTGGAAGGGTTATCCCATACTTCAACAGCAGCCAGAAGGCCAACTACCTGCCCAAGAAGACCAGTAGTTGTCCTGACTGAATCCTCCTTCGTTCATGGGTGGCAAGTGACTTGAACAGCCATGGGCAACCTCATCCTCCGCTTTTGGATTTGGAGGAAGCCCGGCTTGAATCTGGTCCCTCCGTCAGTAACACAGGTAAAAATAAAATGATGTTCAACTAGAGAGCAGCCCTGAAATTTGCCTGGTGTTAGATTCTTTTGCTTTAAAATTCAATCCAACATGTCAAAGCCCTGCKCCTGCTAGTGACAAAGAAAGAGGCTATTGAATGACAAAAGTAACTAAATGTTGGAAGAACATTTTAGTCCCCGCAAAATGAAATCACTGAAGGAATTTGCACAGCTTCCCACAGTCTAGTTACTGAATTACTAAACCAGTTTCTCCCAACCACTTACAAAGCAAAATTATAATCAACTGTAGGATCTGGTATTATGAGTACTCAAGAATGAGCTTTTACAAAATAGAAGCTAAAAGGTTTGCAGATCTGTTCCACATCTGTGGCCCAGATATAATCAGCTCCTTCTTGTTCCCTCTTTTAAAGCATGCCCACAGCATCTGACTTGTGCTGAAGAGAGGTCCAAAGAGCTAAAAAGTTCTGAGTGTCTCTCAAAACTTCCAGAGAGGCCGAACCAAATGTGTTTTATCAAGAACTCCCYTCTCTCCATGCACCCACTTTTCATTCATGCTACCTTTTCAAGTAGTAAGAAAAGAAAAAAAGACAAAAAAAAAGACAACCAAGACTGTAGATGTCTAAGCATTTGGAAGCCTGATTTTTGCCTTTGGAAGAGACTTAAAATGTTTCAATTTACAGAGTAGCTTCATGCCTAGAGCAATTTGTGGTGTGTCTGATTTTAAAATCTTTGTACCTTCATGTTTCTAAGGATGCTGGAGGGAAAAACCACACCCTATTCTCCAAGGTCTCTTCCACCGACTTCGCACTGCCTCCTCCTTGTCTTACTGTCTCTCTTGAGGTTTTGCTACTTCATCTGTACGTTGATACATCAGCAAGGTGGGCGCACTGAGCTATCCCAAATGCACATCCACAAGGTACAAGTTATCACCCCTCTTCCTCTTCTAAATTGTATTTAGCGCTGCCCACGTGGAGCCCAAAGACTGCTTGTTCCCTTCGTCTTGGCCATGGGCCCACCAGCAAACAATTGTTCTGCTCCTGCYGTGGGCAGGACCCACGGGCTTTGGGAGGCCGGCAAGCAGTAGTATCGCAGCGTGAGGGCCCTTGGTGTCCCCAGGTTATTTGCATTAGCTGAGCTGCAACCAGAGCAAGCCCCAGGTCACATACAGAAGTGGCTGTCTTCATCCCGTTCAGCGCCCCAGATTTTGGGGGAAGGAAGATCAGCTCAGGGCTTTGGAGTAGGCTGGTTGTCTTGCAGTGGCCCCCAAGCTGATCACAGACCACTGTATAAGCAGTAGCCAGGGGAAAAAAAAAAAAAACAAACCCAAACTTTTTCCAAGTTCATTATGGAGGGCGACAGGGAGGTGGGAAGAAACAGGAAAACAGCTTTCTTCCCGCTTGAAGTACTCCCCATTTTACTAGCAACGTGTCAGCATAAACCAACACACATGCTCACAGCAGGGCTGTAAAACCTGTTACAGCATTTCAAAGCAACTCGGGTAACCTTGTTCATAGATAGTGATTTACGCATATGCAATCACCCCACTACACCACCCCTACCTACACCTGCAGACACGTTATGCTCAACGCTCTCTCTTCTCTCGGCACCTCCTGACCCAGCAGCGCGTGGATGCACACATGAAAAGGGAATGGACACCCCTCTCCCAGTGGATTATCTGTCAGTACCGGAAAGGACTGTAACCTAAACCCATCACCTTCCCAGTCCAACATAAACTCAGGAGCGGTGTTGAAAGACAAATCAAAGCGCTCCGCTTGGCCAACTCCCAGCGCGCCTTCCCTTCCTGCCTGCTGTTGYGAGACACCACGTCCTGCTGAGAGATCCCCTTCCTCTCGCACCCACCCCGSCGGCCCCGAGCTCCAGGGCCCCTGGCTAGCTGCACAAGCTTTCCCTGGAAGCCTCAAGTTCAGTCCCTCCCTGTACCTCCCAGGAGTTCAGATCTGGGGCTGGAACAGCAGAGCTAGTACGTAGCACAGGGAGAAGCTGTTCTAGGGTTTGAAGCCCTGCCCACCTCTACAGCCAGATGTTTCATTGAACTATTAATTTAGCTAACAATACTGTACAGTGAGGTGTTGGTAATGCTTCACGCAAGGCTCTGGAGCCAATTGCCTAAGGCAAGAAATCCCTTTCTTAACCCATTTGTTATACCTTGACTTTGTGTGGCCCCTTTGCCCCATACCTCCCCAYTGAATTCCCCAAAGCTGGTGTTTTCTGACCGTCCATAACTGTGAGGTCTGGTTTGATTGACCTACTGGGGTCAATCAATCTTCTTACGTATTAAGCCACACTTCAGCCACCAAATACTCTACCCCAGTGGTTGCTGCTGAGCTGTCTCAGGGTAACCACAGCCTTATGCCCCCACGGCCGGGAAGGGCACTGCAGGACAGTCATCTCCTTTCCAGAGTGACCCCAGACTGKCATCTCCCTCAGGCAGAAGGTGTTTACCTGTTGTTCAGCACGCCAGGTCCCTCCAAGCGTTGCTTGCCAGYGAAAGCCTCCATCCCCTTTCTGTCAGAGGTTTGGGTCAGTAATACTTAACCCAATGTTGCACCTGAGGCTCCCTCGCACCTCAAAGACCCCTGCAACTTCAGTGGAAGACTTGGCCAAACCAGAACAGCACCCTCAGCTCTAAYTTCTGCTGACCTACGCACCACAGCCCCTTATGATTCAGATAGCTGAGCTCTGGGYGAAGGCCAAGGGAACTGGTCCCTCTAGCAAAGCCTGTTCCTTCCATCAGCTTCCACAACCCACAGCAGGAGAGAAAGTGCCACGAACGGCAGCAATTGGGTGTTGATTTGGTATCGGCGCTAAGCCACAAATGAAACGGAGCATGCTGAACTCGAATGTTAAGACACAACTCTCAAGGCTGAGAGCCTAGGACGAGGCTGATGAGCAGATTATCTTGTTTGTGCCAAATTTCTGCTTCTTACACCTTCCCGCGGCACACCTGCGGCCGGCTCCCACGGTGTATTTACCTACACAGCTCCAGCCCGTCAAGTCGGGTCTTCCTCCGAGGGGCAGGAAGGGACCGGCGATGGCTGCACGCCCAGCACGGGCTCTGCAGGGCAGCAGGAGCGTTATTTTCTTTCCCTGTCCACCTCCAGGAGCTGCACTGGAAACAGCCCAGGGCTGGGCACTGCCAAAGCAACCAGCAGGATGAGGGGGGACAGATCAAAAGCAGAGAGATCAAGGGAGGGCAGGAGGCAGGACCCATCCCACCCCCATCCCACCCTTCCTGCTTCCTCCCAGGCTTTAGTTCTGTGCTCTGCAGCTTAAATATATCCCTCTCCCCCCAAGCAGAGAATTACCCATTTGGATGTTTCTCTCCACTAGTGTTTATCCACGTGCTGCTGCTTATCTCCACAACTGTTGCACGCTATTTTTTCACGGCACAGCAGCATCCTGTGGATTTTTCCAGCAGTCGAAGCCACCGAGGAGATCTGCTGGGCAGGGCGCAGCTGCGAGGCCAGGTACTCCCCGTTAAAAGGGGCTTTCCCGAAGAGCAGGTACCAAAGACCGTCCAGGTAAGAAGGCTGCTCCCACATTTCCTCGGGCACGGCCGCTCGGTCTTCCCGAGCTCTCGGCATGCTGGTGGTGGAGCCTGGAGGTGGGGGGAGAGCCGCACCCACAGGTGCTGTTGGGGCGAGATCCCCGCACGTTGTTTTAGCGGAGCACAGGATCCCATCCACACAAACAAGGAGCRCTGGCTTTTCCTCCTCCCGCCACTCCTCCTCCCCACCAGATCTAAATAAGGAACTCGGCAACGAGTCCTGCGCTTCCTAACTCGGGTGCGAACTAGGAGAGAAGACAGGAGGCAGAAAAACCTGTTCCCACTCCAGTCATGCCCCCCAACCCCCAGCTGCACTTGCTCCCCATCATTTCAGGTGTTCAAAGCAGTCACCTACCGGTCTTYCTTCAGGAGTGATAAATGAGTTTGCATTTTACTGTGGCAGGGCGGATCAGAAAGGTCTAGAACAAGGGTGACAAAAAGACAGCCTCAAAAACATTAAGCCACATGTTTGCAGGGCCCCTCCCAGCCACAGCTAAGGAATGCTTGAAGGCCAGAAAAGCTCTTTTTTTTTTTTTTTTTTTTTTGTCTGAAAGGATAAGAGGAAGGAGTGGGACAATCAAATCTGGTTTCAGTTTATTTCCAGAATTTTACTGTACAAAATATGCAAAGTGTAAAACGGTTTTATGTTTCAGTTTAAAAACAACAAAACCCCATCCAGCTATAACTTAAGAGAACCCAGCTTGGAACAGAACAATTTACTAGGCTAGACCCACAGTGCATTAATGTCACAGACACCAGGAATTTGCTTACTTAAGTTCACAATTAGAAAAAGAACAGAAAGACCATGTACCATTGCAGTTAAAGTCACATGTGCAAAGAGGAGGGGAAAAAAAAAAAAAAAACACAGAAAGAAATGCTGGTTAGTGTCTATTAATTAGAAAACCTTGGCAAAACCCATCTTATTATACACAGTTCGTGTAGAAAAAGAGTATTACACAGTGATCAAAAGAGGGTGAGGGAAGGGCTTTCGCTCCTACCCCCCTTCCCCAAGACACGATAATGCTGAATCAAAGAAACAGGCACAGAAGAGTGTAAGATTCCTTCACAGTTACATCTGTGCAGGTAGCGAGCCACCGCATCCCCCCCGTGCACGCAGGCGATACCCCCAAGCATCGTCAGCGCTGGCGAGAGGTGCCCGGGAAGCACCCGGAGGGAAGGATTCCCTCTCGGCAGAGCACACAGAGCAGGGCTGGCTGCCTGCTGCCCGCAGGGCTTCGGTAGGTCGCAGGGATAAAAACGCAGTCTCTTGGAGGGATGCAGAGGGGCGGATAACACCGGCTGTMCTGCTGGTGCGGCGGGGACCCAGCCCAGGAGTATCCCAAAGCGMTCCGCACAGGTCACAGAGCGGCTGTCAGAAACGGCAACTTTTGGTCATCATCTATCGGAGGCAGCAGCCTGAACGCCGGAGGATGCATATTCCTGTAGGAGACTTCATGGCCCAAAGCCATCTCTTTTAGCAGAATTGAAATTTGGGGTTTTTGGGGGTTTTAATTTAAAAAAAAAAAAAACCCAAATCAAAACAAAAAAAACCCCAACAGCTCAATCCCAAGAGCGCTTCCTTCTTAACACAGTTTAAACACTGAACCACCAGGCCTGGCTTGAGGCTTTAGACATGCAGAACGCACACACCTATAAGGGAAAAAACACACAGACAC
Organism: Oceanodroma leucorhoa; assembly: GCA_030449065.1. Lineage (NCBI taxonomy): Eukaryota > Metazoa > Chordata > Aves > Procellariiformes > Oceanodroma > Oceanodroma leucorhoa. The sequence continues at coordinate 3,484,145 of JASVER010000050.1, read as the reverse complement.
ACAAGCTGAATGAGAAAACAGACATCTGCTCACACATCTCGTGAACAGCTCTCATACGGCAGGGCAGAACCCAGCGCAACTGAATAGCAGAGTCTGGGACCAGWCTAGAGCATTTTTGCAAAAGACTGCAAGACTTTTGTTTTACCTTTGAAAAGGGCAGATTTACAAGTTTTGGTAAGCAAGATGAAATTGGCTTGAATAGGTTTCCACGTTTAGCACGTTATGGATCTTTCCAGTTTCTTCAGCAGCAAGCGTTGGAAACGAGCACATCTCAAACAAGACTTTTAAAAGCTACTTAGGCAGGGCCAGCCTCAGAAACTGTTTCCCCACAGCTTTTGGCATACTTGGCAACAGCTGATTCCCAAGGCTTTGCGTGGAGATCCCCATCCCAAAGGAAAAGGTTAAGAGGCTCTGTGAGGGCTGGGATTTGTTCAGACCTCCCCCAAACTTATCATGAGCTGCCCCCAAGCTCCAAGCTGCAGCCCCAGCACCTCCCATCCCAGTGGATACTTGTTCTGCCTCACYAGGGAACTTTGGGAAAAACACAGGGAGGGGAGGATGGGAGCTGGAGGTGGAGCGACTGAAGTTGCTGGCAGGAAAATTTTTAGAGGCAAAAGTCAGAGGAATAGCTGGCAGAGGCTGAAATCAGCCCTGCCTTTTTCTCTCCAACATCCCCCCTTCAGTGGGGATTGCTCTTGAAGGCACCCAGGACAACCCCAGAAGCAGGAGCTGACCTTGCTCTGCGAGCAAGCTGCATCACACCACCCTTCCCTGCACGGTGCGTCCCCCCCCCAGCTACCCCGCTGCCTACAGGGGTGTGCGGGCGGCAACGTCTCCCCTCCGCAGGGGGAAAACGGGTAGTTGCAAGCAGYCCCCCCACCTCCCCAAGCTGACCACAGGGGTTTGGTGAGGGACTGGTACGCGATGGAGAGGAGTGCTAAAACGCTCACRCTTCTGAGAGCGCTGCCTGCTCTGCTCCCGTGAGCGGGAAAGGAGCCTGAGACCTGGGGCAGCCCCACAGAGCCTACACAAGGACGGCTGCGGCCACACGGCAATGGGAGGCTAAACAGATGTGCTAACAACCTTTGCCCAAGCATAGTTATCGGACTGGCAAGGTATTAAGGGTCTAATATCTGCCCCTACGCTCCTAGAAGCTGCAATAAATCCAAATCTTTCACTCTCCAGCCGTGAAAGAGAAAGACAGCCTTCGTGGAAACCCACAGCCATTTCCATCTGCTCTGGAACAGCTGAAAGTCTTAGCTGCATCTGGTTTTGGAAGATCTCAGCAYGGCTTTGGATTTAGGCTGTAAAAAATCTGAGAGAAAAAAACCCAAAGCCTTTAAAGTATCCAAGCAGCCCACTTGAGAGTCACAGGAAAAGCACCAACATGGAAGAGAGGAGTGGGGCAACACCATTCCTGGCTAGGCAACACAGCACCCTATCGAACGGTTCAGCCTTTAGTGAAGGATGTCCAGTGCAAGGAACGTTGTCCACTTCACCACAAACAGGGTTGTCTTATAAACCACTTGAATTCTAAAAAAAAAATAAATTCCCAGCCAGGTACAAGCATCCATTGAGAGGATCCATGAGAGAGGAGGGAGAATATGCACAAGGAGACAACGCAGGACAGGAGGCGCATTTGGAGGAGAACAGCCCGCGCTTGGCTGGCAAACCCTACAAGCCTTATTTATGCTCAGCTCTTGGCAAGCTCTGCAGAAGTAAGGACTGCAGGATTTGGATCAGAGCTTCATTCCCTGTGACTCGATTCTTACTCATTAGCTGGCTATAAACAGAGTTAAACAAACCAGTCTGCTCTCACCACTCAGTATTTTTATAAAGAGTTTGAATTCCTATAGATGCCACAGATCCATCTGTGGATCTCAAAGCACTTGATGACAAGTGGAGTTTAGCCTCAGAACACCCCAGTGAGGTAGGTATGACAGCGGTCCCCTGATTTTTGCACAGAGAGGGGAAACAAGAAAGACCCTGAAAAAGAAAATGTCATTAAAAAAACCCCAGAACAACAGGGAATACTCAGGAGTCCCAATTCCCCATTTAGTCTACCCTCACCCCTAAGCAGGTTGCATCTCCAAAGAGACCGTTTGAGAGGCCAAGTCCTCTCCTTCAGATTTCACCAGGCAAAGCACTTGCGCTGCTGACACAAGGAAGAGCGTTTAAGGTAGGAGTTGGCCCCCGCTGACAGCGTCCTTTTCGGCGGCAGGCAGAAAAGGCAGCGCCGAACCACAGCACACAGATGAGGAAGCAGACCCAGAGCGAGCGCACGCCGCTTCCGTCTGGTTCTCCATGTGTTCAAGGATTGAACGCAATTAAGACGTGAGTTTCCTGAGCGGGTACYGTCAGACAACCCCCCTCACGGGGGAGGGAAAAGGCAAGGGGAAGGAAATCCTGGGAAAGTAAGAAAGTTTTGCAGAGGTGCCTGAGACAAGGCGCGCACAGGGCACACCCAAGCCCCTGGCAAGGTGGTTCTTGTTCTGGCTTCCCAGAAACGAGCCAATTCAGCCACAGGCAGTAGCCTCCACACAGGCATAAGTGCTCCATAGTCTCCCAAGCTACTCCCAAGTCTCTCCCACCTTGCTGGTTATGCACATCATAAAAGCCAGATACACACATCTCTAGGAGAGCCAAGTGTGAGATACTGTATGCTCCCCTTCCTTTTTTTTTTAAAGGAGGGAATAAAATAATCTATTTTTTCAAAATAAAATACTGCGAAGGCCACAGTCAATAAAGGCGTCCCGTACAGACTACCACAAAGCCTGACCTAGAAAGAAACCCAAACACTAAGTTTAGAGAAGGGAAGACTTTACCTACTTCCCATCCTTTAAGGGACGTGGGCCTGATCCTGTCACGTACCGTGCCATCTAGTTTCTTCACAACCACGTCTGGCACGTTACATGGAGAAGACAGGATCYAGGTGATGACCACGCACTTGTAGGAAAGGTGCAGGAGACTGCAGGCGTGTCACTTGGGAATCACCCCTCGCTCACCAGGGCGCTCCCTTGATCCCAAGAGGACTATCCACAGGTGCTGCTGAAGCTGGAAGAGGCTGGACCCCCCCAGCTTAAGGCTGTTTCTCCCTCCCACTGGCTTGTGGTGGGCACTGGCCAGCCCACACCAGCCATGCCATGCAGGACTGGCAGAGACCCACTCCCTGGCCTTAGTTGGGCTACCTCATGCTGGTGGGAGTGGGGGGCAACCCCACGAGCTGGTGAAGGAGCCCAGAGAAGGCCTAGGGAAGGCCAAAGGGGACGGGAAGGGCTGTCACAGGCCCCCTTGGAAGACGATGCACCCTGGCAGTGGAAGGCACTGGTTTATGTACCTTGCTGAACTGGGGCCCTCTGTGTTAAGACATCCGTATGGAGGGCAGGTCAGCTCCTGTCTGATAGAGATATTTGCATGACGAAAGAGCAGGCAGAATGAATCGATGGTTTGCATTCACACACGCAAATCCACCGCCACAGACCTGGGRGGGGGTCTCGGAGGCACCTGACTGAAGGTGGATCACTGCCAGCCTCAGAGTCGGCTCCAGAGTCACGCGATGCCCTGTGCCGGCAATCAGACTTCAGACACTGCTTTAGGCTCACGGTTAAAAGCAAACCTTTCAAAACTCCTCAAATCTCAGATGACAAGTCACACGCGAGAGCTGCGCTGATGGGCAAAGGCAGCCTTACAAACCGAACTGCAATTTAAAAGTTACGCATCTCTCACAGGAGCAGATCCCAGCATTGAGCAGGAACTCCTGCAGTACAGAAAGGCCAAGAAAGGCAGGCAGATTTTCAACATTCATAGTTTGGTATTTCTTAGCTAGAGCTGAAGGCGTACGGTGGGGAAGGACACGCTGCAGCGTTTCCAGAGCACAGCAGTTCTCCAATGCAAGTGCACGTGGCAGAGGTCAGCCCTTCCCTGGCTCCTCTCCTCAAGGAGGGAAGTGCTTTCGCCCGTCTTTCCTCCAGACGCACTTTGAAGCCGGCTGGAGAGGGAAGGGCACATTCCTGCCTGCACCCCCCTTCCCCTCAAAGAGGCTGTCAGGCGTAGGGAGGGTCTGTGATTTATCTGAGGAGGAGCCAGCTACTTACCTACCCTGTCCCAGTGCAAATACGCAGCCCTCGCAGGTGCAAAAGGAAGCGGCGGTAAGGCAGACCCTGAGGGGACCGTGGCTGGAGAAACACATTCGGAAAGCCAGACAGAAGGGGACAGAAACGGGGAGCTTTGGGAGTGCCCGACACAGATGCAGGCAAGCAGGAGAGAGGGAAGCAGGTGAGAGATAACAGGGAGCTGTGTCACGCAGAACAGTTTCACTAACAAGCACTGATAAAAAAAAACCCAATAAAAAAAAACTGAAGAGCTGAAAGATGGGCTGATGTAGTTGAAGACAAGCAACTTCAGAGACGCAGAGAGCAAAACCATCCCACGATGCTCGTACAGGTCCAGCACTGACAGAAGAGGGCACATGGAGAGGAAGAAAAGAATAAGTCTTCAGTCTCCAGGTTAGGTGGCTCACAGAAGSAGCCCTCTCACACCCACCCTTTGATACCCTCTCCTCCCTGAGAGAACAGGGACTGCAAACCCCCCTGTGCAAGCAGGTTTCTATAGTGGAGAGGCGAGCAACGCGCTCTCAGAAACAGCTACACGTAGCAAAAGCAGAGACACAAAAGCGCAGGCACACGCACGGCGTAAGGCAGCGCTCCAACAAAAATACCGACGTTGCAATCGTGCGGAGAAAGAGAGAGCGTGAGATTTACAGTATGCCTGGGAAGGGGTTGGGGGTGGGAGAAAAAAAAAAAAATCTGTTCTGTCTCCAAGGCTGAGCTAACCGAGCCAAGTCACCCTGTCGCCTCTTAAGATATTTCTTTCTAGATAAGATATCCCAACTCCCCCCTCCCCTTTCCAAATAAAGTGCAGATGGTCAAATATTACTGGTCCATCATCTGCCAGTTTCAGTCAGCATTGGGGAAATTAAACCCAAAAGCACAATATTGAAAAAAAAAAAAACCATCCCCAAACAACCCACCCTCAAAATCCCTTAGACTGAAGTCTCAGACTGTAAGCGGAGGACAAATTTATGAGATTTAGGGTCTATGAACTCTTCCGAGAGTTTGATGAAGGGGATTTTCTTCACATTAACAACAAGGCTGAAGTCCAAGCACTTGAGGACAAAAACAATGCCGTCTTGTAACCCGCTTGTGACCGCTTCCTCGCTGACAAGCGTCCACTGCTTGGAGAACCAGCGATCCCTGTCGTACTGGAGAGTTGGGCCCGGGTTGAGGTAACGCTCCAGGAATGCCTGCCAAGAGAGGGACRCGTGTTAGCGCTGGCCCCGCAACCTGCTCTGCGTCGATGCTCTCTTCCCACCCCCAGCTACAGCTCTGCGAGCATAGGCTTGCCATGCTGCAAATGATTTCAGCTTCTGTGCTTCAGGAGACATCCTCYCCCCAGTCCCTCCCAGCTTTTCAGACCCCAGGAGCAGACACAACCACCAGGAGATCCTCTTTCAGTCCATCCCAACAAGCTTGCAAAGTCATAGCCCCGACTTCTGCTGTCAGCACTGCCATCCGGCAGCAGTTCAGTAGAGTAGAGGTCATTTCTCCCCTACCAGCCCCATAACCCATCCCAAAATTGCAGTCCCAGACAGGCAGATGGGATAGCYGGCCCTCCCTTCTTCAGGCCAAGGTATGGTGGAAAGCGGAGGTTTCCATGTTTGCAGCCTGACTGAGGCTRCAAAACTGGAAGCAGAACAGGGAACGCCATTTGATGTCGCTTGTGTTTTAAAGTCTCCTTTGCAATCTTAATGGCAGCAGAACTCCCCCTTGCATACCTGGGCGAGGTCCCAGGTGGATCCCAGCAAGAGGGTGCTAAGCCCCATCTCTTGACAGCATTTCTGCTCTTAGCTTAGTAAGTCCTGGGTAAATGCCCAGGAGTATATTCTCATATTTCTAACCCTTCTCTAGGATTGCGGGGTGTTTTTAGAGGAGAAGGTGGAGAGTGGGAGGGGCACTGTGTGACCCCTTTCCCTCATCATTCAGTCCCTCCCTGTGTCTGCAAGTCAACAGTCACAGTCAGGGCGTGAAGCAGCAAACCGACATTTGACCAAGCAGCCCACAAATAAGAAACACTGTCGGACAGACAGGAATTTAGGCGATAATTAGAAGCAGTCCAAAATGCAGTACTGCAGAGGGGACCAAAAAAAAAAAAAAAATGGTCCTTTGCAGGTTGCCACCTGCATCATGCTGCTACCATGAGCCAGCTGGGAGAATACCCTGTGACTCAAGGCCACCGTCTCRGACTCCTCTTTGGTACTCCCTTTGCTGAACTGGATATGAGAACAATTATCTCATACGCACTTTCAGATAAAGAGACAGATGATGYCGTAGAGGAAACATTACTTCCCTTTAAGACCTGATGCACCTACAGTGCACTGATCATATCACAGATAGCAACTATGAAAACCTCCACTCACCTCCCCTGACAATTTTCTGTTCTGCGTGCGCACACAGATCTGCCATCCCTTTCTCCCTCCTTCCTGCACCGACGTTAGAGAAAGCGTTACCTTTGGTGTCATGTTATTGGTGATGCAGAAGGACAAGTGTTGCAAGATGCTCTCCATGCTGTGGTACTGCTGCTGGCGGGTGGTGCGAAGGTACTTCTGCAGAGCTCTTGCCATGGAGGGGAAGATTGCCTGGGCTGCTTCTCGGGGGTCCATCATCTCTCCTGGAGCTTTCTGCTGTTCCTCTGCCTGGAGGCGTTTGATGTGAGTGAAAGCCTCCTCTACTGCAACCACAAGCCTGCAGAAGGAAAATCAGGACAGTAGGAGTCACAACAAGAGAGGTAGGATGGGTCTGTGGTTAAGGCAGAGACTGGGAGTCAGGATTTACAAGCTCATATTCCCATCTCTGCCACTGACTCACTGCCTGCCATCAGCCAATTTACATAAAATCTTCTCTACTGACAGTCTGAGGGGTAGACAGCAGCTTTTCTTTCCTTGCCCAAGCCATCCAGCAACTGAGGGTCATAAACCAGGATTAAGACTTTAAAAGCCTGAGTGTTGTACTTGGTTCTGCCAACACAGCATAAACATCAGCTACATGACTCAAACAAGACACAGCTGCCCTTGCGTTTAATGCATGTCTCTGAAAACAACGGTTCCAGCATACAGTACCGTAGCATGAAGCGTAGGGACGGGCAAGCAGTCAGGAAGAGGCTGGCTATAAACTAGCATGACCCAGGACACAGGCTGCTCCGTGACACTCTGTGCTCACAAGCTGCAGCCTGCTCCGACTTACACCAACTGGGTACAGACCTTGCGCTGCCAAATGATYGTTCTGCACCCCTCCACTGAACAGTGAGGGGGCTCCCGTCTTCACTCCTAATGCTGCAGCTAGAGACATCCTCTGCAAACCATTCCTGTGTTGGCACAGGTGARCAAACACCAAGACCGCACCATAAAAAGGCAAACAGGCGCCATACGAGACTTGCGAGTTAGCCCAGTACTAAGTAACAAGCGAGGGGCTACGCTGCAGTTAGTGAGGAAAAGGTAACGACAATGGAAGAGTCACCCAATAAAACTCTCTTGCCCCTCCAGACAGGACTTGTTTCACACTAGATTTCCACTCAGGTCACCAGCTACTGCCCACACTGCCCTCGATACCCAAAACATCTTAAAGCCAGGGGAAGCAGCCTCACGACAAGCCGAGGTACAGCATACCGTATTGAGGAACAGCATGAGAAGCCCTGACCCCTGCCCATTTTGTTTGATTTGACTTGGGGGAGGTGGGGGGTGGAAATCAGTTTCTAATCTCCTCATATCTTTTTTGTTGCAGCTCTGACCTTCCTCCTTTGAAACATCTGGCCTGATCTTCTAGTGACTGATGGTTTTCCTCTGACTAAGCAGCTGTTCTTACCAAACTCAGCAAGCAAAGGAGATGTGCTCGAGTTAGGATGCTACACTGCACAGAAAGGAAAGTTTAAGTTCCTATTGCTCTGAGGCTGGAAGAGAGCCCAAAAGACAGCGGCTACGGAGCACAGGTCAGACCGAAGCAGGCTAGGGGGGGGACGCTGTGCCAGCACTTTCCCAATGAAATATAAACTGCTAAAAGAAAACACAAAACAAACCAGCTCCTTCCAGTTACAGCACATTCCTTCCAAACACAGCTCAGTTCAGGGGTGCCTGTCTGTAAGCAACTTCCCTCRAACGGTTAGGTATGTTAACTACAAACTGTAATTAGGCTCCAGAGCAAATAGAGGCACGAYCTTGGGTCACCTCAACAAAGCATCAACTCTGCAGCCTAAGTGTGACTGGCAGAAAACATATCTATGTTCCAAAATAAAATGCAACCAGTCCTGGTCACGTCTTTCCTCCCCAGCTCATTGAAAAGGGCAAACTGCCCCTTYTAGTAGTCTGCAAACACAAATATTCTCCTTGCCCATGAACAGGCAACACCAAGTGCTCCACCGATCCTGTCCCTGCATTACTTGAGCTGAGACGACAAGCCTGGGCATGGGGGAAATAACGGGATTTCCTACAGCAAGTAACTACAAATTTGTCAAGCACTGGACTGTTCCCTAATTTGTGACATTGCATTAGCTTATCTGGCATAATAAACATGAGCTCTGCTTTATACATGTTCTTCAGATAATTCCAGTTGCAAGCTGGCACCGTCCCTTGTGCATCTGGGTTTCATACGCTTCTTTGCTGTGACAGATTTACAGCCAACCCCCAGCCCTTAAATCACGGGTTCCCCCCTCTCAGCAAGCCCCATGTGACTGAGCGGCACCCGGGAAGGGACAGCTTTACCTTGCACGGCGTTTCTTCACCCGGCGCTCGTGGTCAGCCTCTTCGTAGTAGAGCTCGTTGTGACTGGAGTCCCGGCGACGGGCCGCGGCTGCAATCATGGCACGGGACTGCCCTGAGGCGTTGTTACCTGGGCCTTCGGGAGGCGAGGATGAGCAAAAAGGAGACAAGAAAGGTGGCGTTACTGCCGCAGGACTGGGGCTGGGACACACCAGCACCTGTCACAAGTGCTCTGTGGCTCCAGCCTTCGCAGCCGAGGCTATAAGCCCTTCCCTGGTCCTCAGGAGCTCTGAYAGAAACCCTGGTAGACAGCATGGGCTTGCAGAGAGGACTTTGGCTTGTGGATGAGGGAGGTTAGTTGGGATGAAGGATCTCACCCAAYGTACACAAAGGCAGAGGTGAGGTGCACATGCCAAGGACGTAACTTACCACCCATTATATATGTTTTCAGTTTGAAGGCAAGGGCAGCTGGAACACACCACGTTTCAGCAACAAGACAGTGTGAGAGCACCAAGAAGCGGGGAGTTGCAAAGAGGAGAAAGACAAACAAGAACATCAAGAGACATGGAGATGAATGAACAAAAACCCAACTCCAGTTACATGCGGGGAGGACAAACAGGATGGAGAGGCAGCAGTGTCACTATTAGAAAAAGCATAGGGTTTTCCAGAAGGGCAGATGCTGTCAGAGCAGCGGTCCTGCAATAGGGTAGGCTGGGGTCTATATGCATAGTAGCTCCTATGGCTCCTACGCTCTCAGAGCAGCACCTGCCATTAGTGCTTCTGTTGCTGTTAAGAGATCCCACACAGCTACAGGAACAGGGAAGCTGCAGKCTGCTCTAACACCCGGACAAGTGACAGAGCTGTCTATTAAAGGACCTTAACTAGCGACCTTAAAAATGCAGTAGTAGCTTCTGCAGTTCCCCCATGAAGCTCACAGCTCCGGCTGTTTGGGCAGAGAGGGGGAAAAAAACATTGTTGCCCCAGAAGAATCTACCAACCCTTTTACCTAGGTAGAGGATAGAGGTGGGTCTACCCAGAGGGAAAAAAGGAGAAATCTAGGACAGTCTCCAAACCACCAAGAGCTGCTTTTCTGACTAACTGCTCTGAAAGCCCACACTTTCAACTGGCAGAGTGGTTAAGGCCAATCAATTGCACAGACATGCTTAAAATTGTTCTGCTCATGCAAGGGCAACTTCTTAATTTTTTTTCCTAAAAAGCACAAACCAGATTCCAAGACAGAAGCCTGAAGCTCAGCAATGGAAAGGACGAACATTCACACAGACAGCTTCTTAAGAGCCTAAACACTTCAGACTTCGTTTCACAGCCCTGAAATGGAGGATATGACTCAAGGGAGACACTAGCTCCCAAATTTGGGTTAGAACTGTAATTTGCCTCACTATGTCTGGTGATGAAAATCCTGGTTTTGAAGGTGAGACTCTCCACTCTGTATAAGAGAGATTACAGCAAGATGGTTTTCCTTCCTGGCTGCTCCAGTATCAAACACAAAAGCTGCCAATAAATTAGGCTGCCTAAATAGCATTACTGTCTTTTCACATCAAGGGTGTAAGAGACTGTCAGGATGCCAAAGTAAGCTGCAGCCAGAACTACACTCTGCTTCGCAAAATGGATGGGAATCTTAAGGACGTGCCTCTAAGCCGGAGATCTCCACGTCCRCAAAGGCAGCGGCATTGCACAAGGAACAGCCCAGGGATCCGGCACTGCCCCAGAAGGGAAGGCACAAGTTTTCAGGCCCTGGCAGGCTCATGAGCTTGACACTTGGAAAGGCCTGCCAGCCACATCTGGAGCTTGCTTTTGCTTCCTTCTCTTCCAGCAAAGTTTTGTGAGCCTGCAGCTCCTAAGCCACTAACGCTACCAGACCGGCAGTTTTTCCTCCGAGCTTGGGAGTCCCAACGTCCCAGCAGGTGCTGCGGGAACAGAGACCCGGCCACCTCCTGAAGAGACGCTGCAGCACCCGAGAAGACAAGCTGTCTTGTGCCAGAATGGCACATCTTGCAACCAACCCGGCGGGCCATTCGGTTTGAATGGTGTGCAGACACACCTGTGGGATCGGGAAGCCCTCACTTTCCACACGCCAGGCCTCACTGAGAGCGAGCAGCTGGAATGAAAGATTTCACCTCTAGAAAAGTGCAGAGCAAGTCTGTTTGCTTCCCCTCTCCAACTCAACTCGTTCTTTCCCACCTGAGAGGTTCTTCACTCCAGGCAGCAAGGGACACATGATGAGCAAGCCTACCCCTGTTTCCCTTCACCCTTCCTCTGTCAGGATGAGGACATCTCACTGTAAGGATCTAAACCTCCAATTAATTTTATGGACTCAGGAGTGCTGCATCAGCTTTGGGGAAACATTTAGAATAAGGTCTTTGAAACTTCTGAAGTCACCCAAAATCAAAAAAAAAMCCCCAATCAAACCATAAGGCACTGAAGCTTTGTTGAAGGTAAAACAAACACGTCTCATGTTTTCCCATGTGACAGATATTCTTCATATTTCGGCCCCCACACCCTGCACACAGAGCCACCTTGCCCAGCTAAGTCTCTTCAGTTCCTTCTCCCTTCCAGCTCTCAAAGCCTTTCAATACTAACAAATTCACGGGCAGGATGTGTCTTACCACATCTTGTCACAGGACTTCATCCGTCCTTCACCATAAAAGCTTCCCATCCTTCACCATAAAAGCTTCCTGACACAACTTCAGCTCTTCCATCAAAGGAATGAGCACTTTTATAAAGGCTGTGATGGCTGGGCACACCCTGCTTATCGAGCCTAGCTTTCACTGATAGGGTTTAAGAGTGTCAAATGGTTAAGTCCAGTTTTCACTGCTTTGAGTGTCCACAGGCATCCACCCATCCATTCTCCCACAGGCCTCTTTAAAGCCCAAAAGTTTGAAACAGGTTTGTAGAATGGCAAAGCTCAAGAGGGCTAGTTATCTGTTTCTGAATTTCCATGAACTGCTTAGCATCACGATGACTTGGGAGCACGGCCACGCATAAGCCAGGCACAGCTCATTTACTGCTAAGGCCGCTGCTTCTTCCCACATTGGTATCAACCTCCTTCACTTTCCTGAAGGCTGCCTGTGCAAGTGGCATGGTAAACGACTGAGGAACTCATCTAGGTTAAAAGTTGTGTTTATTGTACTAGCACAACCAAGGAGATGACCCAAGGGTGACAAAAAGCAGAGGCTGCCTAAAATAAGCAGTGGTGCCGAAAAGCCCTTGTCAAGCCACGGAATAATTAAGCCTGACCCAAAACTTGGCCGTTTCACCTGGCAAAGACAAAAGCCTTATTGTGGGCTAAACGCATCTGTAAAGAAGTCATCTGGAACGAGCAAACTCAGCACTGTTAGGAAGATTTCCAGCAAGAGACAAGGATTTGGCAAAGCAAAAAGGTGAGAATGTGTGCATAACAAAGCATAAAGCCAACCCAGCCCCTCCCCATCCCACCCAGTCTCAGAGACTACATTTCACCTCACCTACCATCAACATTGTAGACTTTCAGGCCAGCCATGTGCTTGGCTGCACGGGATTTGGAGGCTGTTAACAAGGCTGGGTTGTAGACTGTGAAATCTTTGTAGTAATTTTCCAGAACCACCAGTGCAGCTCGCTGGATGCTAGGGAAAAAAAGAAAAAAACCAAGACAAAACCCCCCAAAATGCAACAAGTTATGTTGTTTCCTTAAAATAAAAAAAATAAAAAAMAGAAGAAATAGCCACATTATTTGGAACAGGGTTGTCACGCCCACAGAACTGTGCAATACGCAGAATTACTCTCTCTAGGACCTGAAATTTCATTTGAGATGCGAGATAAAAGTCTCTGCCCTCACCTCAAAAGGAGGATGACAGTAAATCCCTAAGCAAGAGCAACACAAACTGAAGCACTAGGCTGCCTGCAATATGGGAAAACAGAACAAGAGCTCAGCCCGCCTCAGCAGCGGGGCAGCTGGGACCCAGAGACCTTGCCCAGGCTGAAGATGAGAGCACCATGCTGGTTTTGCTGTAGCTGGCCAGCCTAGATGGAAGGACCAGCTCAGGATGGATGCTTTTCCCTTTGAGTCATTTTCAGCCGCACCTCGCAGCTCCTCAGATCTCTTCCATCCCAGCACCGACAAGAGCCCAATCTCTTCAGCTTTCACTGCAAGATAAGATCACTGCCTGAGGAGCGCGGCTGCCAGAGAAGGGATTACCTCAGTATCGCTTGTTAAATCCCAGGCAAGGGACAGAATAAGGAGCAGCGACACTCCCTCCCTCCCTTTGAAGGGATGCCTCTACATAAAATGATGACACACGGGAGCAAAACAGCACACGCGCCAGCAGCAGGAAAGGCTCAACCCAGGGCTATCTTCCTTTGCAATCATTTCGACAACAGAGAGAGAGATGTCTGTAGGCACTGCTGCTAACAAACAGGACAGTATTTCAAAACAAGCCAGAGCTACGGTGTTTAAAAAAAAGCCAATGCAGGATCTAGGACGTAGCGCTCTCCACATCGCTCTGGCTCCATGCCCCAGCGTGGCGTCCGGCTGGCAGTAGTACCCTCAGCAAATCACCAAGATCATCGATTCAGCCAGCTAGAGTTTGCCAAGAACCCACACTTAATTTCATTTTGAACCCACAAAAATTATAAGGGAACTGCCAACACATTTGTTGCCAGTTAATTGTAAAGTTCACACTTACCAACAAAGCCTCTCCTAAGGAAAGCAACCAAGTGTTCTCACACATGTTACAACATAGGAAGAAAACATTACAAGGATAGTAACGTGGGAAAATAAGACATGAACAAATTAAGACCTAAATTCAATTCTCAGCACTACCACCAATTCAACGTGCGCTCCCGGAGGAGCAATTTAAATGTTCCTGTGCCTTGTGCTAATATTAAACTTTTGCATCACACCCCAGTAATTTAAACACACACACACCCTCTGTCATCCTCATTCTCCAGCTGCCCCCCTCCCACTGATCAGCGAATTAAGCGTAGATGCCAGCCCATTCACGACATTCTGAGAAAGAASAACAAACCCAGACTTGTTCACCGTGTACCTTCATCAGTCAGTATTACGGTACAGTGCCATATATTTCATTAGCTGTGTACTTTTAAGATGATGGATTTAGCTTTTGAAGCAAATTCCATCTTTAGGACTGTTTGGTGGGGTCTTTTGCATCCAGCTAGAGCATMTTAAAGCAGCTTTACTTTTCAGGTGCCAGTCCTTCACATTTCCTCAAATCAGGATTGTTAAAAGCAACTCCATTTAAGCACTCAGCTACTGATATGGAATAARAAGCCACTATTTAATCAAGGAAATAATCTTCCTTTAATGAATTAGTACGGACCAACCCACTGCYACACACACCTGTAGGTGCTGACACAGAACAAGTGAAAGCTGGTTTATTTCTCCCTGTCAAACTTCTGATTTCTACTGTGAATTTGCTGCAGCTTAAAAACAAAATTTCATAAGAAGTCATGCGGCAGCAGCAGCACATATTCCCCCTTCTGACTGCATTCAAACATGACCGAGTTTTTCCATGTCCGCTTCCCAGGAAGGTAAAACGCCACAGAGTTTCATCTCAAAATGCAGCATTTGGGGAACCAGGATCAACTAAAAACAAGAAGATAAAAATGAACAGACTTATACTCTGCTAATACACTGCGCTCGTTTCAGGCAGCGTTGGGACTTCCATYCCAGCAGTGGGAAATGTTTGGGAGGTGCTCCATTGACCAACTAGCTCTATTAGGACAAAGCACAATGCATCACAGGAGAGAATAATTTATTTTCATACATACACATTTTCCCTGGACCCCACAGAGAATGTTATCATCAGGATGCCAGCTTTCCCCACCCAGCACCCCTTCCATCCCCTCACTAAATAGCCTACCCCACCAATCCATTGGCACACGCACCCAAAATCCAAACACAATAAAGCTTTTACGTTGCAATAAGCAACCATCATTGCCCTGAAAATTAAAGCCCAGCTATTTTTTGTCGATGCAAATCCAGTACAGGTCAGTCCCGCATATGAGATACCCCAATCACACAAAGGGTCTGCTCTCTAGGGAGAGAGTTGTAATTAAACATCAGTTTCCCAAATTTGTACCAGCCCATTTCTGTCTCCCATGTAGYCCATCCTAAGCACGGCAGGTTAGGAAGACAGCTGGACTGCGACTCTTCAAATTTTCTTTTAAAGAAAAAAAAAAAAAAAGAAAAAAGAATTAAAGAGAAGATGCTGCAGACAAGAAAATTAGAAGGGTCACAATAATTAGCAAGRGTGAGGAGAAGGCTGAATCAGAGCCTTCTGGGCTGTGTTGCCCAACCTCTTCACCCACATCAAGGAGAAGGCTCRCCCTGCACAGCGCGGGACAGCCAGCCCTGCCCCACGCGGGAGCTGCAAAGCAGCAAGAACCCCCCCGAACAGGCACAGCCGTCACAAGCCCAGCAGAAAGGGACCCAACGCACTTGTGCAACACCATGTGCGAGGAGGAGGGTAACTGCATGCCAATAAGCATCCAGAGCAGCCCTGAGGAGAGAGTAGGAGCAAAGGAAAACGCTAAGGAAGCCTGCTGTCTCCCAACAGAAATTCAGTTTTTTGGGACTTTCCACTGCAGGGCAGACCCTCTGCTGCCTTGCGAGCAAGGTGAAGGGGCTGCAGCAAGCCTCCTCTCCACCCACACGCCAGCTCCGATGGGAATGGAAACTGGCAGTCTTCCCACAGCCCRCGTTCGGAGGCTGTTTCCTTGCAGAAGTGTCTAAGGAGGAGTTCAGCACCACGTCGGTCACTGCATTCATTCACCCCGCRCTCCAGCAAACTGAGGCTTTCCTTCTTCCATTTACGGTTTTGAAAGAATGGGGAGGGGCAGGAAGAAAATGAACAGAAAGTTTCAATACTTAATTGCCTGTTTGGAGAAGGTCAGAGTGAGGATCCTCCTCACGTCCTACAAAGCAGATCTGGCAGCCCAATATATTTCAGGCATTGTAACAAACTACCAGAACACAGAAAAGCTTATCAGGACACGAAGAGCATTTTCATGCAACAGTTAAGACTCAGAAAACCTATGACATGAGAACAAAACACTCTTGCACAGGCCAGTGACCTACTGGAAACCCAGTTTTCCTTGCAGGCAATATCGGTGAGGCTCTACATTTTGCTGCTTTGCATTTTGTGTGGTTGGAGGGTTGCTTTGTTTGCTTTCTTTTTTTTAATTATTATTATTACTACCCTGAAGAAGACCATGTCACAGCACACTGCCAACAAGAAAAGCAAACAAGCAGATCCAACAGAAGCACAGGGTACCTCCGTGGCATTTGGCAGCAGAGAAACGCAGTCCTTTACAAACAGTAATGAATTAACTTTTACAGGGCATCCAAGGAAGTGGAGGAGGGGACTATGTGACAAAGGCAGCAACTATTGCCAATTTTTTTTTTCTCTCAAAAGGTAAGTCAGGAACAGTTTTGCCTGAATACTTGCTGCTACATGGGATTTTGATATTTGAGGTCTTGCCATACTCTGTAGCTCAGAGGCCATTTTGGCTTTGTATTTGCCTTCTGTGACATAGCTACACCAATACCGAAATTGGCTTTTTTAGAGGATTTCCAGGAAAACAAGCCAGCGCTATAYTGAAGCAAAGCACAAGGAGAGAAGCCTGTTTATATAATCAAAATACTGGCTTTGGGCCCTGCCGGTTTCTAGAAAAATGGTTTTGAGTCTTCTGAAGTGGTGGGAAAGGGTTAGTGAAAAAGAAAATAAGGAGGGGGGGAAAAAAAACCCCAAAACCATTGAAGCCACACCCCTTATGCTCAGAGTTGCCATTGGACACACTAGGGTCAAACCCAGCAGGCTGCAGCAGCCATCATTCACATGGTTTTAGCAGTTTTACACTTTCCTGCTAAGCTAGAAATGTAGCCTGTCATGGTACTATACCAACCATCAGCTAGACACTGCTAATCATTGAAGGCAGAGGAGTGCCTCACACTTYTGCAACAGATATAAATACACATCCAGAAAGAGCTGCTTGTTACCAGAGCACCCACTTCCTTACCTTGCTATAGATGCAAACCCTATAGCATCAGAGTTTAGGGTGAGCCACACACCKAAAATCCACAGGGATACCCAGAGAGGCCTGATCACTGCTGTGCTAATTGAGGGCTGAGGGCAGAGAAAGCCTAGGGTTGTTTAATCAAATCGTTCCCAACACAGGCTCCTCTCCTCCAAACAACATTTTTTAATGTTCTCCAAACAGCATCAAAACCAGCCAAGGTCTCTGGGCACTCGAAATACACGCCACAGCCAGCTGGGAAGCTTTGGCACCTCAAAGAGAAGCTGAGCAAGGATTACACAAAGCAACCTTCCACGCAGAGCTAGCTTTGCCTTACTGGCTATCTCCAGCCTACAACTGCATCAAGCTTATCTACTGCAAGAAATGCTGAGGTCTCCTGGAGTGCTGAGCTACTCATCCACAGCACTTCTTACTCTSTAGCAGTGCTGTCAGCTCACACCCAACAGGCTCAGAAAACTCCCTGCGCATTCCCAGAAGCACCCTACAATCACACCTCCCTCCCAGAAAAGCCCTTTCCTTCACATACTCTTTTGCCAGGCGCAGAGCTGGGACTCGAGCTCCTGGTCCTTCACCACGCTTGACTGCGCTTCCAAAGCAAAGTCACCAGGACCAAAGCCTTGGAAATAAAACTGGAAACAGACAATTAAAATGCTTCCCACACCAACATCCCTGCTGAAAACCGTTACAGAAGGTATTTCCACCATCCTCTACACAGACTTGCTACCCCGCTCTGCCTACCGCAGCCAGGGGTGAGGCCAGCGAAGGCTGCCCAGACAGATGCTCCCCGGGCAGCACTGCCACACCAGGAACCATCTCCTGTGAGCTGGCAGAGCGTGAGGGATTTGGTACTCGCTGTCCTTCCCAAGCAGCACCTTGAAGCAAGGCTCCCGAGAGGACCGAGGTCGTGCAGAAGCGCTTCGCAGCACCGGCAGCAGCACCGGTGCCTTAGCTACAGTTTTGTCCCCTCCAGTAAACAGAGCTGGAGTCATATCTCGGCAGAGATGCCGAGACAAGGAACTCCTCCTGCAGCTGTGGCCAAACAAGCAGAGCAGAAAAACGCCTTTTGATCATTGTAACTACAACAGCCTTTCAGTCTGGTAGAGTCAGGAGAACAAGACCGCAGCCCCTACGAACAGGAAAACCACATTTTCTGGTCAGACAACCACAAGTGAAGTCTCCACTCRGCTGAGGCAGGCAAGCGCAATCCTCGCCCTCCCCGGAACCAGCACCGGGCGACCGAGACGCAGCGGGTGTGTTTTAGATACCCGACTTCTGGCATTTGGTCAGGTAGGGMAGAGAATTTGCAAGGTCAAGCCTTTATCGGGGAAGGGAAGGAAACGTCAGCGTAGTAACAGGTTGTCACTGTGATGGCACCATGGCTGCTGCCCCCAAGGAAGCGAACATCCATCCATTAATGGTGCAATTTATATGGAGCCCAAACACACACCCAGGGTTTGTCCCACAGTTTTGCAGCAACCAGTCCCCACCTGTTCTCTCCCCTCCCAGCCTTTTTAAAAAAAAATAAAAATAAAAGAACAGGAATTTAAGTGCATGTCCACACCCCTCAACAGTGGGCATCTGAACAACCGTCACACGAATATTTTAAGTTTAAGGAGAGCACCAGCCCTGTTTCTAGCCGTAGCTCTCCCCTTTTCTGCCCTGCATGGTCCAAGATACAGTGCTTTCCAACGCACACACACGCTCTATGACAAGTCTCATGTTTCTTTAGACAAAAAACAGAATCAACATACCAGCTGAGCAACACAGTAGTTCGCTGCTGATGCAAAAGGGATTTCAATGTACAGATTTTCTGAATGAGAAGGGGAGAGTAGGATTCATTTTCAGGTTGGGTTTTTTTGTTTGTTTTCCTCAATAGCAGCCTAGCCAAAACCCTCCAGTATGGACAAAAAAGGAAAGGACCCCTGCAAGTCTACTACTAACRTCGCTGTTATGTTCTAATCTTTTTATTTGGAAGAGAAGCTGTGAGTATGGAAACGGGAGCTTTCAAAAAATAGAGGATTTTACAGGAGGGTATGAATAAACTTCAGAAAAAAATCCACTCCTTTATGTCATACGACCCAAACAAGCTACTTATTTAAGCCTCCCTGAAGAACCCCRTAAAAGTATTCCCAGGCCTGTACTCAGAAGATGCTGCTACAGAAGTAGAGTGTGCTAAGTTTTAGCAAGCAGCTATAAAACCCTAGTAAACCCACAGGCATGCTCCCACTGCAATTCTCCTTCTGAGAAACTTTCCAGCCTGATACTTCTGGAAGTTAACTGGTCTTCAGGGTACCAGCACATGGGCCGAATGTTTTTCCCAGTCCCCTTTATTGCTAGAACTTCAAATTTCAATAAATGCTTTCCCAGCAGCCGCACTGCCCTCGCTTCCACTTCCAGCAGCTGAAGGTGGCAGCTAGTATTATTAGCTAGGACAAAAACCCAAGACACTAGCGGTAATATATAGCGAGGAGGAGGAGGAAAGCGCAATCCTCTCACTCAAAGAGTGGTCCAAACAGTCCACTAATATGATTTACCAGGAAAAGACAGTCACTGTGTTGAGGTCAGATACTGTGACAGCACCACACTTCCTCAGTAACACAGTGAACATCTCTTTTCATGATATACAGTCCCAAGGGAGGCAAAGATCATAGGGACACTTGCTACCCCCCACCATCCCATTCAACAGAGAGAAAATGAAACAAGAAATAAGCTGCAAAAGCCTAATGTGAGTTTTAGAAACAATGGAGGTCCCGGAGCACCAAAAGAGCTTCTTATGGGAGGCAGGGGACTCTTTTCACAAGAAAGGAAAGACTTAAGCCCTTGCTCAGCCTAAGCTTCTTCCCAGGTTCACCGTATGCAATGCTAGGATGCTTTATTGCAAGGGGTCAGCCTAGGTAACCAGAAAGGCTGTCTTCCAGCCCCCTCACAGAACAGCAAAGGGGAGTTTGTTAGCATGAAGCAAAGGTACGTTGCACCGATTACCTCAGCCCATCCACTGGGTCGGGTACATGAGCATACAAGAGCAGCTTCAGGGGCTGCATCTGAAAGAGAAGCTTGTGAAAGCCTGAGCAMGCGGCGTGACAAACCTCTCCCCAGAAGGCTGAGGAAGCCAGCTGCCCGGAGAGCAGGCTCCAAAGCAAACCACTCGCATCCTCCTACGCCAAGACCGCCTCTCCAAGAYGAACTGTGTGTGGGGGGTTGTTTTCAAGCACTTACTCACCATGCAGACACCTAGCAGAACCACTAAATCCAAACGGTATAGCTTGCGGATTAGCCAGTGGACAACAGCAGCTTTCAGGCACTAACAGCTTGGGCTGGATTTCAACCAGTTCCTCAGACACCAATAGCCACACGCAGATGCCCCAACAGCTCTCAAACTAGAGACATTCACTTCCCTTTGATCATATAAAACACATTCAAACAAGCAAAGGCGCTRCCTTCTCATCAAGCAGAGAGTGAGCCCTTGCTACCAGCATCTCATTGCCCCAGGGTCTRCTGCAACGCAGAGAAAAAAAGATGAGAGCAAAGGAGCTGCCCGTGCCCAGCCATGTATCCACCGTGTCCCAGACACCCACAGTGAACCAAACCAACGCCTGGCCAGACATCCACACCACMAGCTCTACCCAGCACCCTCAGAAGCCAGCAGTAGTTGAATCGGATCTGGAGAGCCGCAGCTACTGGATCCAAGCACTGGAGCTCAGAAATGGGTTTTGCAAGTGCACTGCCAGCACACCAAGCAGTCTGCCTCCACACYACGGTTTTGCAAAGTGGTGGGGTATCCCCAAGGGAGCTAGTGAGAATACTAACTTGCTTATTTAGGAGAAAAAAAACCCCCAAACAACTACCTTCTGCTCACACTGAAGCAAAASCAAAGCTGTGAAAGGCTTCCTTTATCTATTGAGCAAATTGGCAGGTTGGGAAGGCGGGAAGTGAGAGAAGAGCACAAAGGGGACAACTTAAGTGAAAAGATGATGGGAGGAAGCTACTGCCGAGCTGTCCCCACAGCATGGCAGATACAGGCACCAGACAGATGCAGATGCCAACAGAGAAGGGGCAAGACGGCTTCCCCGGGCATCTGCAGATGTTGCACCCAGCTGCCAGCAGCCCAAGCAGGCTCCACTTGTCCACATCCAACTCGACACAGACCCATGACTGATTTGAGAGAGTCAGGGACACTGCTGAAGTCGATCTTATGGTTAACATCTCCATAGCTGAGCAGACTATTGAGGCCAATGAACCCCGTGGAAGAAAACCCACATGACTCAAGATAATAATTTAGAGAGTCCTGTCTCACAGCTGGTGATCTGACTCTACACTAAACCCACAACACTAAACTGCCATGGGGTACACCAGGTCCGGCTCTGCACCTTGAGGGATGTGGCTTGGGACATGAAATTTGTCCCTCATGTTTGGGCCACAGCTGGTCCCCTGTAGGCCTGCTGGGTSTGGGAGGAGAAGCAAGGACTTGATGCTCTCCTTTCCCCAAGCTCAGCAGAGGAGCACACCTTTGCAGACAGAGCCAGGCAYCGCCAAGGACTGCTCCTGCTCTGCAGGCGGACTGCAGCAACGCATGTGCACAACCTATCTCCTCACACAGGCAGCAGCAGGACCGCTTTCAATGAAACATCACCATCATGAGAGGATGCTGTCCTGCCTCTTTCCCTCTGCCCCAACACACCTTTCTTCTGCCACCACAGGTCTTTGTAACCATTAAGCACCATAAGGGCAGTTAAAAAGACCACAGCAGTTGAGCTGGGCTAAATAATCCAGGAAGAAAGATACACAYACAAACTATAAAGCTACATAGATAATATAGAGAGATAAATTACCAGTTCCACCATTCAGATCCCTGTGCAAACAGACAAGATTTCTTTGGGAGGGGTGAGGAAGGATCAGACAGTTGACAGAACATTTTTTTGCAGCAGCATTAGTTTAAGTAGTGATGTGAAACTATGATCAAACATTTATGTAATTGAGGGGTGTACCAAGTATTTATGAGGGAGTCTTAACCTCCTTCAAAAAGTTTCTACACATTTGAGGTTATATTTRTGATTCAAGGAGTTTCAAACAAGTCGGGGGGACAGGACGACACCAAGGTGTGCTCTACCTTCTGAACACAGGAGTTGGGAGCAAGACCAAGAGCTTACCCTGCATGCAAGAGTGAAACAGGAACCTAGTGCAGCCGCGAAATACCAGATTTCTGGGATGAAATACCAGACTCCCCTCAGCCCTGAACCCCAGCGCACCCATTAGCCTCCAACTCGAGCTTGTGCCCTGCTCAAGCACCTAGGAACCTTGCAGCAGCTGGCAATACACAGTACCCTGGATTACCAGTTCCAGTCCCTGGGAGTAGCATAACCCATAGCAGCGATGCATTTCCTCTTCCCAACGTACACGTATGCTATGCTTCTGATTAGTCTGAGCTTCAAAAGAAAAAAAAATATGCAGGAACTGGCAGGTATGGCAAGAAGTTTGTAAAAGTCTACATTTTCAAAAGTTAATTTAAAGCCTGATCATGCATCAAATAAGGCCAGAGTCTTTGTACAAGGAATTCTTCAAGTTACATTAATAGTTATGAAGTAACTAAGGGTGGGGTGGGGGTTTTAAGTGAAGGCTAGGAAATGCAACTTTAATTCTAAGGAAAGAACAGAACGAAAGTATTCAAAGSTTCTATTTGCAGCAAAACTCCAGTGCTGTAATAGGAATTCACATTCAGATGCTGCTGCCACGAAACAGCAGTATTGAGCTCTTGTTCCAACGGCAGCCTGGTAGGGTGCTCTCTCAGAACAGAAGACCACCTCTTACCTGACCCCCTGCAGGGGACAGGATTAACACGGCCAGACTTTGAGTGAAGTTTTCTATTTGAGTCAATACAACAGCTTCRACGACTTCTGGAATGTCTCTCACAACACTTTGGAGCATTATTTCCCTGCAAGSCTACACGGACAGGCCTGAAGAGGCAGCATCGATGCTATCGGCTAGCAGACCCTTGCACACAGGGGAACATCAGCTCTCAAACTACAGCCCAGCCCTCCCCGCACAGCATCCCTCCACCACAGGGCACCCCCCACCCAGTTCCACCCCAGCAAGTTTTGCACAAGCAAGAGCCGCCTCATTTTAAAGCCAGCACCCAGCAACCCTACAAACAACGCTGGGGTTGCAGGGACACGGTCCGCGGTCGAGCTGAGCATCAAAAATCCAGCCCCAACAAGGATGCAGATGACCCTCYGCCAGGATTTCGTAAGCACATGCCAAAGTCATCAGCCCCCAAACGGCAGCTAAGGTCCTCACTGCTGTGCCGGGAGCCTGTTGTGCTCTCCCCAAACTGTCAGCTGAGGTCCCCACTTGACCTAAACTGCACAAGGGGAATTTGAGCACAGAGGTTCATTTAAGGGGAGCGAGTGCTGGAAGGGGWATGGAATCAAGTTATAAGCAAAAATATTGCCCTCAGTTTTATGGCAAAAAAAAAAAATTTTTTTTTTACTACTACCCAGCTCCCTATTAACTCTTCCTTATTCCTTCAGGGTAGRGTCAGGAATTAGCTTCCAGTTTTCTTGGACGTATTACTTGATTATGCTGTACGAGAACTGTAAATTCACAATTTCTTGCACTTCTAACAAAAAGYGAGCCTCCTCCTTTCCCCTAAAGGGCACACAGCTCACTCCTTTGCAGAGTTATTTGTATTTCATCATTCACCACAAGAAACGGATGTCAAAGGTTGAGGGGGYGGATTTTTTTTGCAGCATTTGAAGATAAAAGTATCTTCACAGCCACAAAATTTGCTCAGCAGCTTAGGGAGACCATCTGTCTCCATGGGTGGTACACACAGGCGATTTGGAGGGCATCGACAACAGGGGAAAAGAAATTACATGACAAACCCCTTAAGTACAGGGTAGGCTGGAGTGCGTGCTGTTCTTGTACTTCTGGACAGTGTTGATTTTGAAAGACAAACCAAGMAGAAGGGAAATCCCTGCAGATGAAGCCAATGGCATTTCCTCCACACCATCTCTTTCAGAAGGACGAAGCTTAGCAGCTCCCCATCAGGGAGCAAGTAATACCACASTAGCCAGGGGGATTAATAATTGACAGCGGGCCCTTCACTTACAAGTAGGCTTGTAAACTTTTAAAGTATTAAGTATTCCAAAAATGTGAGACAGCTCCAGGGTATAACAATCACCCTGCACCGCTCGCCATTGCTGCCTGGTGCATTTGCGGGAGCATAATACGACCGGTACCTGGGCTCTGGTCTAGTACACTCAACTCCATGCTCCTTCTGGTGAAAAGGAGAGGAGAGGTGGTGTGTCCACAAGGGGTGGTGGGGGTGATCAAAGATCAAGAAAAGCATATGCAGAAAGGCAAGAGGCTAGGAAAACATGTTCCTTTCAGAAAAGCAGAGCCCTCCCAGGCTTTGGAGATAGGCTTTACCACATCAGAAACTCCCAGATGAGTTGTGCATGCAGTCAGATACTGATGATCCAYCCTAGACTTTCCTCTCCCCTCTAATGAGAAGCATTCCTGGAGTCCGCTGTTCACTACCATCACAAACAAACATCTTAATGRGGTGTTGCTCTGACCCAAGTAAGATGTCCTATCTGGTCTTTGCTGACAACACACCCCATGCACCATCAGACAGACCCTCGTAAAACAGAACAAGGCACCATTCCCATAACTCATCTGGAGCATCAAAGGAGACTGCTCCCTGCTCAGCAGGCAACAGCACACATTTTTTCAGAGGCTACTGAAAAATTCCCTTCTGCAATTGCAGGGGTACCCTCACAGCAAGAGCAATCAGGTGAACCGCTCTCTGCGGCACCATCCTCCTGGAGGCGAGGCAGCAGACACAGGCGGGAGGGGGAACGGTATGGCCTGTGACTAAGAATGACTAAGAACGCGGCTGGAAGTCTTTTCTCATTAAGTCATTATTAGTTCAGCCCCAAGTCAGAGCTTCCTCCCTACTCCATGGCATGGGGTGTTTGAAGGGTGTTTATGCTCAACTGCCCATGCCACACAAYTGTGGACAGGGAGTTCTGCAAGCTCAGGAATGGGAGCATTGAGAAGCAGCCCAGCTGCAGAGAGGATGGGTTGCAAAAAGGTGGTTGTAAACACCCAGTTATGTTACGTGCTGCTGGAAGGACACTGCCTTGGAGGTCACAAGTCTGACACCTCTCAGTTAGTGCTAAAGAAGCTGCTCTGGAGTAGACAACTCAGCTTCTTCAGGAGCTTCACACTTGAAGATGCAGTTAACACCCATTTAGCCGGCTATCCCAGAACTTCTTGGGAGGAGAGACTATTTAATGCTGGTGCTCATCAGGTTTGGCAATGGGCGGGAGGGAGGGAGAGTCACACAAATGCTCATCAGGGTGCCTTGTACAGATTTCGGGACAGAAAAAGTGCATTCAGGAACGAGGCTAATTTCACACAGGCTCAAGGCTCTGGCAACAGAGCTGCTCTGCAAAGTCACCAGTCTGTGCAACATGCTGTTCTAGGAAGCTCCCATAATCAAGGCAGCAGGACAGTTAATAAGATGTTTTGCTACAGAACAAGATTAAAAACTCATCAGCTCAAATCTCTTTCATCACAGTGTTTATCGCTATGGAAGATGGCGAGGGTTGAAGAAACCCCAAGGAGAAAGGAGGGTCAGTGTAATTCCTCTAGCCCCTGRGAACGCGCACCAAGCAAACTGCACGCAGGGTGGAAGGGCGGGCGCACAAGCCCAGAGTGCCTCCAGCAGGATTTAGCTGGGCAGGCACAGCATTGCACCCACATGCACCAATCCTTGTTCTGCACTCCCACTTCTGACCACCCGACTGGGAACAGAAATAGCCCACAAGTGTATGGGATCAGTCACACTAGGAACAAGCAATGCAATTGGACACACATTATGAAGTTCCTTCACCAGAAAACAGCAAGATTTCAGCAGCTCTTGCCTCAGGCAAGAGATCCAGCTTCCTACACCCATGGTTAAGCTGATACATTTCACCACGCTAGAAACAGAAACAAAGGTGTCTGTATGCCRTGGAAGCTTTCCTTTTGGGGGGGTAGGTAGATTTTAGGACAGCATAACTTAGAGAGAAGTGTTGACACAACTACAGGCAAGAGCACTCACAGTTCAAATGTTGACCAGGTGTTCTTCATTGAAAAAAATTTCACCCTTGATAAGGGGAGCCATATTTGAGCAACACCTCGTTGTTGAAAGATCAGATGTGCGAGGCTTACAAACACAGGCTGGTGTATGAAGAAGCTTATTCCCACTCCTTAGCCCTATACGTGCTCCCTCACTAGGGAACATGGCCCCAGTGGCACCAAGGGACACGGGCAAGAGAGCGCTCATCAGATTAGATCAGTACATACTGACAGCCTAGAGATCAGTTTTATAACCAACAGGTTCAATAGATACAAGACTGCCAACCCAAAGCAGCTGGGTCAAAAGTGGCATCAGCTTCCACCATGCAATTCTGTTTCAGCTCTGGTTTGTATTAAAGGTAAGAGATCACCTAAGAAACAGCCACTCTGGTGCCTCCAGTTCAGCTGGGAGACAGGCTGAATGTTTTCCCCTTCCACAAAACATGTATGCATCTATTTTGTTTTGTGAGCATGTGCAAGCCACGAGATTTCTCAATAAGATATTGATAGTTGCTGCAGGGAAGGTCCAGGCTCTTCAGAGACAGGTACCTGTTCTGARGAAGCAGCTGCTCCCTTCCTGGATTTTTAAACCACAGTTCAGCAAACATCCATCCAAATGCAGATGGGTAACACGGGTACAGGCAATGCTCTAACAGACTTTAGGACGAGAGGAAATGGCCTCAAGTTGCGCCAGGGGAAGTTTAGATTGGATATTAGGAAAAATTTCTTCACTGAAAGGGTAGTCAGGCATTGGAACAGGCTGCCCAGGGAAGTGGTGGAGTCACCATCCCTGGAGGTGTTCAAAAAACGTGTGGATGAGGTGCTTCGGGACATGGTTTAGTGGGCATTTGTACTGGGTTGATGGTTGGACTCGATGATCTTAGAGGTCTTTTCCAACCTTAATGATTCTATGATTCTATGATTCCATACAGAGCTGTTATTTCCAAGTACTAAGCTTCTCCTGCTTAGATGGACAGAGAACATCAACCAGCTCACAGCTGTCTGCAAAAACTGTATCCTGATTCCAAAGGCATACGGAGGCCTCCCCACTAGCTTCCTAGCCAGCTGGTTCACAAAGGCAAGCCTTGAAGYTCTCAGTACTTCATACAGCCCAACACATGACAAACTATCATGGCCCTGCTCCTCAYATCCCTACCGCAAGGATGAACAAAAGGGAGGAGAAAGACCCACTCTCAGACATTTCTAACCTCAGAAAACCAAGACTATACTGGAGCCCAACATTCAGTCTAAGATCAGTAATTACCACATGTGTTTGAAGCCATTCATTTTCTTGAGCTGTCTAGACTAGCAAAGCTCTAGGGTGGGGAAAGAATATTCCCTTCCTCTCCAATGAATACGTTTAGCACCCTAACTACAGAARAGGAGGGATTTCTCCAGCAAGATCCTTCCTACTTAGTTTCTGAGCCATCCAGAAGGTACTGAACTGTGGATGACAGGTGCCATCAGTGTCCCTATCCGTAGGGACAAACCAAAGCCTCAGCTGCAAATCCAAGCCTCAGCTCACAAAACTATCAGCCTTTTAACYAAGAAGTTATCTACTGTCATTCTCCCCCCACCTTTTGTTTCCCTTTGTTGTTGCTTTCAAAAGTCTCGCCAGCATCTCCACCCAACCCCTCGCATTTTCCCAGGCTTGACCTCTCTTGCATCTACTCTATTCCCTGCTCTTTACCCATACGTACCACCATAAAGCATTCCCCCTGYGTAGCAACCCTTCCTACCAGGAGCAGCAGAGCAGTCAGTGAGCTGAGACTTGGCACCACACTCATTGGGGCTCCAATGTAACTTTTACCTCCTCCCCAAGCTCCTGAATCGATGCCAAAGGGAACGCTCGTTTTGGCAGTCAAGTCTCCCAAAAGAAAAGTTACAGCCAAAGTGCTGGGGGTGGGATCAAGCCAGCCTATTAATAGGTTGATTATAATACGAATTTGGGGAACTACTCCCAAATATGCTTACCCTCCTGGACCTAGGGCCCTCAGGGTGGAGTGGAATACCTAACTCAGCACTTTCAGCTTCTTTGCTGCATTTGGAGCCAGGGAGGGTGGAAAATCCTGTCTGTACCCTGCCTGGCAAAAACATGGTTTTCCAGAAGGGTGGCTGAGCTATTGTTTTCTTCCCTTCCCGCCCAGGAAGCCTGTTTTCCTCATAAAAGCAGCTCCCTCTGCTTCATCAGAAAAGACCTAGAATTTGAAGGCTTCCACCTTAGATTAAAAAGGTTATCAACAATTTTCCTGTGGAAAATCCAGAGCTACTCCAAGAAGCAACACTGAACCAGATAAGATGTCTCAAGAGCCTTCTTGCCACCAGCTTCTCCGGAGCACACTGMACTGTTGAGGAAGACAGACTGCATGGACAGCCAGGGAGCAAAATTTTTAAGACACCTGTGAGCACRAAGAGGACAAAAGGCTGGACTGAGGCAGCAAGGTTTTGATTTCAGGAGGCAGCCAGACGGCTGTACCTGTTAATGCATGCTTACTCCTTCCAGGTGGCAGCCCACAACCCATCTGAGATCCCTTCAAAAGTGCTGGGGTGAGGCAAGCATGCACGGTGGCAAATGGAGAGCCCAGAGGCGCAACAAGTAGYGTATGCATACTCCATCATAGCTACAAGCTCTCCAGCACACCCACAAGGATGCTTCTCCAGTCTCCCTGAATAATCCAAACTGTCCTTGCATGTCTCCACATTTTCCCATCAATAGACCTCCCATTCCAGCCCCRTGCCTCAGCCAGAGAGCCAGCCAGAGGCAGAAGGCAGCCCTTTGTGACCCTGACTGACATTTCACCGACAAGCATGTCAAGACCTTTATGGAAACTCAGCAAAATTATGCTGCAAAGATGTTCAAGAGTTCCCAAATTTCTCATGTTTTACATGAGCATCTCACAATCCTAAGCCTTTAGAAGTTGAAGGAGATACCAACTACATTCACTTCTTATAGTGTTTGTCACATTGGGGCCACACTCCGGATCAAGACCAGCAGCTCTTACCATTTACGTGCAACTCKCCCTGTTGCTTGGAAGGGTGGGGGAGTGAGAGAGAGAGAGAAAGAGAGAGAATGATGAATGAATGAACAAACTCTCCCTTAGTTGGGAKACACTTGGCCACTGATCAAACCTACACAGTTTTACCTTTATGTTAGTAAAGGCAGAAAGACACACAGGCTTCAAAACACGTGTCAAAATACATTATACTCATCTGTTAGAAACTAAGGAAAAGGCAACACTTGTTTACCATTATTAGACACGCTTAATGATACTCTCCTGTAACACAAGACACTGAAGCATCTACATGCTGTATCGTTTGGATTCAATACGCCAAACAAAATTGCAATCAGCTTGCCAACAAAGTTGAGAAGTTATTAATTTTCATACATCTCAGTTTTCACCCTAAGTTTTACAACTCTTTGCTGCCCTCGCATCACCCAAGGCATTTCAAAACCTTKCTGCAAAGAGAGAATTGGAGAGAACACTGTTTCTAACACATGTGCTATTAAATATTTAGGCCTTGATTCTCGAGCAAGTTCTCTGCCTCGGATGGCAAGATTACTTACATAGTTAAAGCCAGACTTTGGCAGGTGTTGGATCGTAATTCCCCTGAACACAAACCCACAATCTACCACCAAGCAACCAGCAAACTCTCTCAAACCAAACCTGCACACTGTATGCGTATATATAGGTACATACATACAAGTACTGAACTTTCTGTGCAGAATTCACTCATGAGAGAACTGCCCCGGCACACCTCAAGACACAAAGCTGTGGCACAGGGGAACTCTTTGGTAGTCATCTCTCCATCTCCCTAGTCTTAAAGGCTATGCTGGATCTGTCACTAACCACAGAGGAATTTTTAAGTTTAAAAACAAACAAACAAACAAAAACCAAAAAAATTGGTTTCGTAAGAAAACCAACAGAGATTAGTTCRTTTTTTTAAACCCTGAAGGTGACCTTTCTTTAAGTCAATGGGAGCACCTCCATTACAGAAGAGGGGCTCTCCTTCACATTTTACAGAGAAGGAAAATACAGCCGAGTCCAGACCTAGATCACCCAAAAGGCCCTGAGTTCTTCCATTAAGCCAGAAACAACATCCAGGAGTCAACTCCCAGACTTGAGCTTCAACCACTAAATCTGCTTCAAAGCAATTCTGTTGCTAAGCTAATGGCTGCAGGAGACTGYTCCTACATCCACTTAAACCAGCAGACACTAATCTCTCCATCTGCAATAGATACGCATGCCATAGGGGTCTGGACRGGATAAGCAGAACAGATGTTTAAGCGCACATAAAGTCTGGGGAATCATCTTCAGAGCTCAGCTGCTAGCTGCACAGGAACTAAGAGATTTCTAGAGAGCTTCACAGGACACAGGAACTAAGGAGATTGAGACACCTGTCCTTCCTTGGACCTTTGCTGAGGGAAGCATTAGCCCCAGCAGGAAGGTGGAAGCAGGCATGTATGTGTCATACCTACGGATATTGCACAGCTCCCAAACACTCCCGGATACATCTGACCCAGCAAGCTGATCCATACCTATGGCAAAAAGAGCATCATGCTACAAAACCAAACCAGGAGYAGCATAGCGCTACCAAAAAAAGCGCCTACATGTGCCCCGGTACTCGTTAAAAATATTATTCCTAAGTGCCTGAACTGTTGGGAGATTTTGGCTGCATCAAGGCAACTGCTTCAGCAGGCCTAAACGCCATTTCCCTCAAGCCAACACAAAACTGTRGAAAACTGCTGATCTTAGAAACAAGGAAAGAGTCCCCAGTCACTGGAAGCAGCCTTCAGATCCCAGGGTGTAGCTATCTGGCTAAGTCCTTCAAGGTAGCCCCAACTTGTCACAGTAACASGCTTCCGAGCACAAACACCTGAACACAAGCATTTCAACCGGCCGCAAAAGGCGCACGCAGGACCCARACGACAGCGCTCGACCCGAGGATCGGGTTCCTCGCACGACTCTTGGCTGCGCAGGGCAATGAGGACAAATGGATGTTTTCAACAGCACGTTAGGTTGCTGAATGCTTTCTCACACAGGGCCACTCACTTCTTCCCTCAGTCCCGGCCGCACGGGCTGGCCTGCTGTCAGCAGGCTCCCGGGAGCGACGCTCTGCACAGCCTGAAGGGCTGCTCACAAAATGGCGCCTGGCCCGCACAGCCAAAGAGCGCAAGCCAGCCCCGGCTACACGAGGAGGCCTCTCCCCTTTCCTTCAGTAAGGAGACAGGGCAAGAAGCCCAGAGAAGGATCTTAAAGATCTCATCAGGCTTAGCCCAATGACCAGCCTAAAATTGTGYTATCAGCTCTTTTCATTTACAGAAATGCGCAGGACTCCTCCGAAGCAGAGACAACCTCTCCCACACCCTCAGAGGGGAAGAGAGGTTCAGTTTGGTAACTCTGGAGAGACTCTAGGACTCCTCTGCGGGAAGATTCAGAAACCAGCGACACCACACGTACAAAAGCAGCTGATGTTTCACGCTACAGCATAGCCACACCTATCTACACCGCTGGACTCCAAGGGCTCGTACCTACCTCAAGTGCCCCAAGCTGTAGTATCGCGACTCCCCGTCCGTTGACCGAACTACCTTGACCGTGAACATGGGCTGCAGCTGCCGYAGCTCCAGCAGCACAATGGCCAGGTAGTGAATGAAGAGCAGAGCATCCACCAGAGACACCGCGTACTGCACTATTCCTTGGTAGTTGGTGTCCTTCGAGTCCAAGATGCGAACGCCGTAAAAGAGCCAGTAGGAAAACACAAACAGGAATATGAGGACCAACAGAAGGGCCCGAAACACAAACACCCTTGGTATATCTGCCTTGGGCTGGCGGAAGAACAGGGCCCAGGTCCCAATCAGAAGAATGAGGAGTTTAAACGCCACAGAGATGAACAGTGCCTCACAGACAGTACCACATGGCTCCAGATCATCCCGCCACAGGATCTGGGGTAACAGAATGAAGGCGATGGGGGTAAGGAAGACAAGGAGTCCGAGAACAGCTGCCACTGTTAAGCCCAGGTAACGTTTGCAGTCCAACCCAACGCTGTCCTCCAGATCCTTACTGATCCGGGCAATGTCCTCCTGGGAAATACTGTGCTCAGAGGTGCCTGTGATTGCTGTCGTGGTCTCACCCCAGTTGTCATCCTGAGAGRGGAAGAAATAAACAAAAATAATATYGAAACAATCAGGTTATTCCTCCCAGGCCTTCCATTTTTCTTGCCCAGAAAAAGATTGCTACAACAGCCTTAAGTCCCAGAAAAAAAATACAGCAAAAGCAACACCTTCAATGTATTGAATAATCRACCCTGAAAATTAGCAAAGGTTTAGAAACAACAGCAACTTGTTCAAACCAGTGACTATAAACATTAGGTGTTAGAAACCTGTAACTGTAGAGCAGGCAGCTCAGCTTGCTATGCCACYCACTGTACCCCAGAGGTTCCTCTTCCAGCACACTTAACGAGTAATATCACGTAACTCTTGGAAACTGCAGTAATCATCAGTTCCCGTGTGCAGGGCAAGGACTAGCACTCTTCCAGCCCACAAATTCTGTGGTGCAAGTGCACCACAGAAGCACCTGGAGGGGAAATTTTCATTTCAGTGTTTCAAGCCAGTTGTTGTTGTTGTTACACAATCAAAAACATGTTCACAGATTATTTTTCCACCCGTAACAGAAGCAACCRCACTTCCAGCAAGTTCCTCCACTTCATTTTCTTTTATTCTCCTCTACAGCAGTGCTGCCCTCAATAGCTGACATTCTAATAAAAGTTTAGTTAAACCAACAAATCACAGGTGGTCACAGAGGATATTTTCAGGTATGGGGCTTTAAGTTTAGAGGATCCTAGACTACCAAGTAGCTCTGGTATTAGAGTCCAGGACATTGTCAGAAACCACTCATCCACAAAGAAGCTTACCTGAAATACACTCACCATACAGTCAAGCTTCAGATTACATTATGTTTTCTGAAAGYCTCATTTCTTCCCTAGCTAGTATCAGAGGACTTCTGCAAGCTAGTTCTYCCATGCCCCAATGCCTCCAATTGCTCCTTCCTGGTACTGGCAYGGCCAAAGAGTTACACTGACATGTATGGATTTGACTCACAGCTGCTGCTGGGGTGACTCACGCACATGAAGACTCCTGATGCTTCCCACAAATACACACCAAGCAGTGGCAATGCGTGTGCTTTGCTGCTTGGCACCTGACAGCTTYGTAGCTGCAACGCTCATTCAGAAGTACACGTTTTTGCTCTTCCTCCTACCCTCCTGAGTGTATCTTCCTGCAGCCTGTGTCATTAATAGGATTTACACCTTCCCCCAGACTTCTGCAGCTACACACGATCAAAGCATTTTGTTTTAAAGAAACAGGCATAATTTTAAACCTTTATTCACTTCCTTAAAAGAGTCAGAGGAAAGAGACTTCAAGAATCTTTGGGAAAGGAGTAGACAGAGGCAGCACAACAACTTCGAACAACTCCAGGGATTTAACTTCTAAYGCACTCCAAAACATGAATACCTCCCATGCCTAGAGCAGTAGGGTTTTGAGACAGACCAGCCACAAACAGTCAGCATCTTGAATTAATATGAGGTTTTTTTGAGTCACTTCTCACCAAAACAGAGGCCCCAGAAGAGATATCTGYGCTGCAGTATGTCCTGAAAGGCAGCATAATCCTATCACATTTCCCTCTTTGCCAATGCCTCCAGTAAAGCAATCTAAGCATTTCAACTATTTTATGTTTATGCATGAAATAGCTCTGCATAGTTTCCTCCATTTGATGAACTGAGAAACTGTGCAGAAGAGAGAAGGGACAGAAACACCACAGCAGCGTAAGGCTACAGCCCACAAGAYGACAGGCAACCCTAGTATCAGTCTACCCCATATAACAAACAGCTCTTCCCACTTGAAGTGGCACAAGCAAAAAACTGCAAAGTTATATGGAAATATGAGTCTAAATCTCTAGGGGTACAAAGTTGTTGGACCCAACCCAGGGCATCCTGCTCCCTAGGAGAAAAGTCTTGCTCATGCATCAACTTATTTTGCTTCGGTTTTAATTCACATTGAGGAGATCTGCATGAAAACAAGGGCTTAAGAATTCACCAGCACCTTTAGATCAATTTGTAGTAATAACTGGGACTCATGAAAACAAACTTTTTTTTGAAAGGGCAGAGGTGGAGCCCCACAGCCAAGGATTAACACACCCCAAATCCRGACCAGGAGGCTCTGAAACATCCTGCATTCTATGTCTTGCAGCATCAGCCATTCTTTGAAAATGAATATGCACCTTCACATCAACTGCTAGAGCAGAGAGAGTACTGGATCCATCCTAGGTGCAATCTAAACCCAACATTATTCTATTCTTTATTTAACCCAGTGTTAATGTACTAGCTTTCACTGAGTTCACCCTTCTTCCCAGCTATTTCGCTTAGTTTTACATTTCTTGCCTCCTTTGCCTACTGGGATCCTGGTCCCAATGTGCTTTACACGATTACCTAGAGCAAATCCTGCTTAAAAACAGAAGTGCACATACAGGTGAAAGGGCTGACCTGAATAATGCACAGAGTGAGATGATGGAAAGGGATGTTTCTACAGAGCTTGGCAGATGATGCTCTGGAGACAGAGGCAAATTAGTGCCCCAGGACTAGTCACATCAGCAYGGGTGCTGTCAAAAATAATGCTCTCAGAAAAAGACAAAACAGATTGAGACCTTGGCTTTATGCATGAATAAAGGGTACCCGTAAGTCGTGATTCTTTACTAACAGCATGCGAGCAACACTTTTCTTCCAACTTATGTGCCGGTAAGTCATACGCTCTTTTCCAGAAACCACACTCCACGTTTGCTTTCACTCCCTCCTTACCTGGCCCTCCTCCGCCCGAGAGGCATCGTTCCCAAGCAGCGGCTCTGCAGGAGGTGTCTGGATAGTGACGGACTTCTCAGATCGACTGCCATCTTTGCTTCGCGGCGATTTGTGCCTGTCCCGACTCCTTTCCCAAACAGAGCAAGAGGAGAACAACATTACCAGATAGTTTCTGGAGCACGGCCTGGAATCTGCTACACCTCTACCTGCAGCAGGTGCCCTAAGCAYTAGGTCGTAGTCATGCTTGCCCATCTCTCGATAAATATTGACTCAATTTGTGACAAAAACAAGCTTTGGAAGAGGTAGAAAGGGACCTTGCCCAGAGCAAGGTGGCTGGGACAGTCCACCCTCTCAGTGATTGAAGAGTGGAGCAAAGGGGACAGGGATACATCCCCACCACCTCATCTTCTCTTAAAACAGCTTCTGCCAGTGCTACGCTTGAAAGGGAATCTTGCATTCTCCAAACAACTGGCAACTCCATTTGGGATTAACTGGTCTACACAGCTCTCCACCTGCAATAAAGTGTCTCACAGGGACATGTACAGTTAACACAAGGAATTAATCAAGAYAGCTTTAGTTCCTGCAATGTAGAGTTTTGTCAACTAGAACCTTAACACTGTAGGACAATTGGTGAAGTTTATTTCCACTGGTTAATAACCCCCAGTTARCCTCTTACAAAGAAAGCAAGAACAACAAGGGTACCAGGCTAGTGCTTACTTCCAGAGTACCCTTGTAGACCTCACGGCTTCTCGTCTGAGAATGTCTCAAGATGAGTTAAGCCCCACCATTCTGCTCACCAGTATTTTCCTCCCTCTTCCTATCTGGACAGGAAAGCAGCCTTTGCACCAGAGACCCTCACTGTGCCCAGGGACTGGCTTAAAGCTCAGGAGCATCCAGTGTCCCAGCTCTGCTCTCTCCATTGCATCTCTCTTGGAATTACCAAAGCCCAAAGGTTTCATGGGATGAGACTTTTTCCTGTTCACAGTAAGAGGCTCTAGGATTTTTATGTTGTCTTGGGAACTTTGAAGGCATCTTTCCACATGGCATTCCATACTGGGGGTGGGGGTGTTAAAGAAGGAAGAAAAGGCAAACAAGAGATGTTTTATTCAATAACTGGACTGCGAGCAAAGAGACTTCATTTCACGGAACAACTCTTTTTCCAACCTCACAGGATAACTGCTTCTGAAATGCAAAGTTATTTTGGACCAGCTCAGTTCTAAGTTGCAAAGACTGCAAGTGGCACACATTCTGCATGTAAAACTAATGATGACACAGGAAAAAAAAAGGATAATGTTTCCAAGTAATCAGAAGTTTCAGAGCAAGATGGTTTTTGAGGCTGCTGAATTACCACAAGAGAGAGGACTTGCTATTCAAGTTCAGAAAAGCCTGACTTCTAATCCAATCAATGCCGATAAAGGACTTCTTGTGGCCTCAAGTACAACTCAAATTCTATTAAAAAAACCCCAACACACCAGCAACAGAGTAAGCAGGAGGATGGTGGGGAGAGATAGGAAACCTTATTATTACACAATAAAGAARTGGCATCTGAAGAGAAAACAACCGGCAATTATCAGTCTAGGAAGTCTGACATGTCTTCTCCCCAGAGACTCTACTCATCCCTCACACTTTAAGAGTAGAGTTAAGTGATTTTTTCCTTCTGCTGGCACTATCCCAATCTTTCTGGCCATGCATGACCCCAGTGTGCATCCAACATGCTCAATATCATTAAATTAGCTGCGTTATTGCTTCCAGTCTCGTCATTGGGTTCCTCATGAGGACTCTCCACATATCCTCCTCCAGAGCTGTGGCCCCACTGAYTTCATCCTGGCTTACAATTTTTTTCCCCACGGGACATGTCCTATCTTGGAGYAGTAAGTAATTAAAAATAAACATTTCCTTACCCTTGTCTGTGGGCTTTTTTGGAGTGACCTGAGTAGTGGGAGTATCCCGAATATGTTGATTCTGTATCCATTGCAGCAGACATTGGGTCTACACAGAAGGGGCACAGATTTTACTTAGAAGACGAGTTTCTGGTGCTCCTGAGGTGGAGTCCGTGGTAAAAGTGCTTTCCTGGGTACTCTTTGCTTCCCAGTCATCAGTGAGGTCYGGTCCTCAGAGAGCAAGTGAGCTTCACTTACAAGGAATCCGATCAGAGGGGAGGGGAGGGAGGGTACTTGRGTCCTCACGATCGACCTAAGGAAAGAGAAATGGGCATGGAAGTACACTCTAAGCAAAGCAAGACATCATTCCTACTGCAGCAGTTCCCTCACCCTGGCCACATGTCACCACTCATCACACTGTGCCCAATTCACAAGCTCGTCCTGGCTGGTATCCCTCTTTCCAGTCTAGTGAAACATATGCCTTTGTAGAGCTTTAAATAAACTGATAACATATCTCTGTTTTGCACAGTCTAGTCCATTCATCTAAAAATCCAGAAGAAACAGCCTAAGTCACCTGGAAAAGACAGTGACTTGGAGAAGGCTCAGCAGCCTAAATACAGAAATTCACCCCCAGAAAAAATACTGGGCTCGACTTCCACAACCCCATCTCTTCACCTGTGTAATGCACAGCCCAAATACCCCCAGATTCCGAACAGCAGCATTATAGTCTATATATACGGGGAAGGGGTGGGGGGTGCGGGTGACTGTCCTAGGAGAAATGCAGGAGAGGATCAGACCACCGTGTCTGAACATGCTTTGTTTTCACAACTGCAAGGTGTGCCCATTTTACAAGCATCAGCTACTATACAATCAATGGCACTATGAGCACCTCCCCTTCTTTGCAACCTTTGCCTCCAGAACCTAATTWGGGCCTTGAAGGATTGAATTTTATTAAAAATCGTATCTATATATACACATASTAATAACACTGGGGAGAGTTGATTAGGGATCACATCTAGCTTATATGGGCCAACACTTCTTACAACATATTTCCATTTGGAACAGAAGCTTAAGTATTATCTGTAAAGGGCAGAAGAGGGTCATRGTTTTTGGAACAGGAGCAGGGCAACATCAGAACAATTCCCAACAGTGACATGTCAAAAACGGTGAACGCGGTGGGAAAGAAGGGTAAAAACACCAACCCGCTTTCCAAACCCGCACCCTGCGTTAGGTGAGAAGAGAAACGGAAAGGAGGGGAGTTAGTCACCGGTTTGGGAAAACGCATGCAAATGGCGAAGAGATGCAGTCGGAGGGGCTGCAGCTAGGCAGAGGTACCTTGGCACAGCCCAGCGTTTGGCACGAAGGAGCACTCTCACACGCCTCCTGCCCAGGCGACTGCTGCCTCCAGCCAACACAGGGCTACAGCCATGCCGTACTTTCGGAGCGGGCAGAAGACTGCTTTAAAATTAAATTAGATCCCTCCGTTATTTTCTGCTCACAGCRGTTTTCAAAGCTGTTAGCAATAAAACAGTCAACCACTGCTTTCAGCCCTCTCCCTCCCCAAACGCAGAGGGACAACAACAGAAATCGGGCTTTATACTTGGCCAACTATTCTTTCCAGCCATAAGATTCCTCCACTAACACCTCCAGAAAAGCTCGCAAGCGAGCAGAGAGCTCTACCACACGCAAGCCGTGCCAAAAAACGAAGCCTCTTCCCCACAGGGTTCCTTGGCTGGCAGTGCAATCTGCAACGAAGTAAAGCAGCATTCCCACAGCATCGGGACCGGCAGGTATTTGCACAACACTTGGGCTTGCCAGGGCTCTTGGAAAGGAGAAGGCGGCGGGGGGACCTGTTGTGTACAGGAATTCCCAAGCTCTAAGGGCGTATCGTGCCTCGAGAAAGCTCCTTAAAGGCAACACAGAATCTAGGG
The DNA here is from genome assembly GCA_030449065.1 of Oceanodroma leucorhoa. Classification (NCBI taxonomy): domain Eukaryota; kingdom Metazoa; phylum Chordata; class Aves; order Procellariiformes; genus Oceanodroma; species Oceanodroma leucorhoa. Next base: position 3,445,506 of record JASVER010000050.1, on the reverse strand, counting down.
AGGACAAATAAGGATGGGAACGAAAGGCCTGGTTTTGGGAGGGTAGGAATGAGGATGAATTTAAACACAGCAAGACATAAAGCCAAGGCACGGCACAGTTAACAGGAATAAAAATTCCCCAGCCTGGGACACATGATGTAACACTCATTAACTCCCTAGACTTGCACACAGCCTGTAGCTTATGGATCCAGCAATAGGCTGGGACTCATTAAACCTGATTTTTACCTCTGTCCTGCTACTGTCCTGCTATGCAACCTTGGAAAAACCTTTCCTCCGTGTCCATCCTTCGATAAATGGGGGTGAGGCCACCACCCCCCCRCCTTCAAAAAGCGCTATGATATCCACAGAGGAGACGGCTACACGGGACCTTGGAAACATTAAGCATTACAAACCAGCAACACCTTCAGTTTAACAAAAGGTGATAACAAGTATTATGGGCTTAAACCACTGACTGTTTGTGACATTACTGGAGTCCCTTTGAGAACAACCACTGYCTTCACAAATACATGCCACCACATTACAGGAATAGGGAAAGCAAGGAGAGCTGCCGGCATACATCAGTAASGGTTACACATTTTTCCCTGGCTTCTGGGAAAGTATCAACTCCCCGCCCTTTCCTCTAACCACGTAACAGAATATTTCCCCCCCAACTCCTAGACTGAAGAATCAGAGCTGAGACAGGGACTGGGAGCAGAGCCCCTCTCCYGTCCCCGTCAGCCCCAGCAGCACAGGTTCACGCTTCCCTGGAGATGCTGGAGAACATTTCAGCAGGTAGAGGCTGCCGTGGAAATGCCCAGGCTGTCTGGACAGGAGCTATGAGCAAGCGGTGCCCATTTGACGGTAGGTGAAGCAAGGCAGTGCTGGGCACCAGGCACAGAAAGCAGACTCATGGGAAGACCAACAGAGGAACATCGGGGCAGGCTGGATCATGCCAACTTTCGTTTTCTGTGTAAACAAGAGCAACGGTTTTGACACAGCTCTGTGAAAAGTCAACAAGGCGGCCCCCAAAAACGTTAAGCCTCCTGGATTGTTGTCAAAAGCAATACAATGAACCTGGGACTCTGCACCACCTCCTGGCCCCAGCTGCAGGACACACTGGTGGCTAAATAGATCTTCCTGTAACAGTTGTTACAGGGCTGCCAGGAATAAAATATATCTGCCCAACTTCAGCTGGAAAAAGCAGAAGACCACTAGCTTTGTCTGGTGCCCAACTATGGCTATCTTCAACAAGGCTTCCTAGGTTTGGCCAACCAAGGATAGCCTGGGCTGCTAGCTAGACGACACCACTCCCAGTCCAAGCAGGATGATATGAAGAAACCAAAGAGGGAGGAGCACAGTCCAACCACACACTCCTCATAGCCAAGCCAAGCAAGTTACCTACCTCCTGGTCTATTTTACAGCAGGAAGGGGACCAGCCTTACCCCAGAAAAGCTTCTGGAACTACTGCAGAAGAGGTAGTGAGGGGACCAAAAGACAAATAACAAGCTAAACTATGRTCTCCAGGTTGGAGCTTTTTCGTAGACAGAAGTCAACCTTGGATTAGCCACCACCCCAACAGGGCTCACCACTAAAGCCTGAGCAAAGCTAGAGAAGACAAGCTGTACGTGTATCCTACATAGCACAATCATAGACAAACTAAGCACAGTCTTTAAACACCTCCACTACTAAATCACTATTAACGCTGATTCTTACTCTACCGCTCTGGGCACGGACAACTGTGCTGTGTTAAGAAGCAGCCCCGTCATTTGGGGCCTCATCCCTCCACAAACAAGTGTGAATTGAGAGCCCAATTTAGCCAATTGAAACAGCTTCACAAAAGATCATTACCTCTTGCAGGACGCCACTGAAGGCATGGTCTGTTTGCAGAGCTTCTGGCCCTGCGTGAAAGAAAGCTCCTTCGGCCCGAGGGTAGAGTTGCACTGTATTTCGGCACTGACAAGAAAGCCGGTGTAAGTAGCTTCCACCTCCACACCATGGTTCACCACTCTCAGTTGTGTCAACACCATTCTCAGTGAGCAAACACCACCGCTGGAAAGCAAAACAACAACAAAAAAAAATCCCTTTTCTCCCCCTCGCCACGCTTTTGTCTTGGATCCTTTCCGTGACCTAGTTCACAGCGCAGCCCCAAACASCAAAACCAACATCAGGGTGAACAGCTAGAGGGGAGACGGGAATGCTTCCTCCGCTCCAACCACGAGCACCGTGTAACTGCACACCCAGCACTTTGCTCACAGCAGGGCCGGCACTCTCACTTTGCCTTTCCCTTACTCACCGATGACAGAAGGATGCCAAATACTAGACGGAAAACAATGCTGAGGACTCCCGAAAAGGAAATTTTGGGACCCTGTTCTGGCAAGAAGGATGGCTGCATCCTGCCTGACAGTAGAGGAATGTAGTTACCCCTGAATACCGCAGAGATCACTGTAATTACAGTTTCTACACAGCTGCACAACTCATTGTAACTCCCTCTTTTCATACGCTCATAAATCTCCAAAAAGAGTTCTTTTGAATCGCTATTTTCCATGCTGGGAGCCCAATCCCATTTCCAATGAAGTTCGCTTTGTGATCGTCTTCAAGGGAGCACAATTTGGCTCCCAGCCCAAGGGAAATTTAAAAGAGCAAGTTACATCTTTAAATCAAAGAGGGCAAACGCAAACAAGAGCGCTCTTTTACATCCCATGCTTTCCCRATGGATTTTCCCCTGTGAAGTCGAGGCAAATAACTCCAAAGCTGCTCAGCTTTGAAATCCTTGTGTGTACAGTTTCAATCTTACCCCGTTTAAAGCTTGCCGTCAATTAGAGTTGATTTACCAGTCGGTTCATGAAGTTACGTATATTTGGAAGTGCCATCTGGAGCACAAGCAGCCGCAAGTGTCCGCGAGGATGTGCGCACATCCAGCTCCGTGCGCTGTCGGCCTCACTTGTTAAACAGCACCAGCTGCCTATAGGGTAACGGATGCCCACGAGATACCGCGCTGAGAAATCTTTTTTCTTCATTTAGTGCAACGAAGAGCTTTACAAATTAAACACGCAGAACCCCAAGAGCTAAGCTATGGGAYAGCGTTAGGGTTCAAGAGTAAAAATAATTAAAAGATGGCTAGGCAGCGAGGAAGCCTTCCAACTCTGGCATTAACTCGGCTGCACGGTATGGCTGCAGCGTATTCCTATTATTCACTTCAGAAAAACGAGAAGTTACGTAACTTGCTATGATCAACTGCATAAATAGTAAGACCTATGAGCAATGTCACAGGAACCTTTTGCTTTTGAATTTCCTGMGGAGGCCCCAATCCAGCAATTTGATCTGCAAGCACAGAAGTTCATCCATGCTGATCTACTYGCRGAGCCAAGGCTTTCAGTTTTACTGGGCAAAGAGCTTTGGGAAACAAGGTTTTTCCAAAAGCTTTCTATTTATTTTTGCATGTCATTAAATAAGGTTAATTTTGGCCTTGAATATATATATAAACCAGGGCTTCTGCTCTATGGCAGTGGCTCTCCATTTGCAAGCCCCTCATTCTAAAAAAAATGTAGTCAACAAATTCAAGCCCTCTAGCAATAGGTTCTCTTTCTTTTGCTTCTCAGAGGCTTCTCAGAAAGATTTCATAGACCCCCGTGAATTTCCAGCCCCCAGGCTGAAAACCATTAGTCCATGACATGGATATTTCAAAAAGAAAAGTCACTTGGTTTAYTGAAGCAATCCACCTGCATGTTTAATCAGAACATGCAACAAGACAGGTTTGAAAACATAGCGAGGCTGTTTCAACTGACAACAGAAATGCCTGGCCAAAACCACCACCCAAGCAAGCGGTGTTTCCAAGCRGTAAGCCCCAACCTCTCGCCTCCATGTTACACAGCTGGAAGTTGGGAAGTTCTCTGCGTGGGACYCATTGGTGAAGTACCTCCCTGGAGGATACCCTTTGCCCACTCCAAGAACCACATTTGCACTGTCCAAGTTTGCAAGGCACAACCAGCATTCAATTCTAACACGCAAATTATACCTTAGCTGCCAACCCGCCAGACTGGTGAAAGCTCGCGCTTCCTCGCTCATGTGTCTTCCAGGTAGCTAGACCTTCAAGTGCTCCTCTTAACCCCAGAGTCACGCGATGTGATAGAAGGTATTGTGCCCTCACCCTCATGATACCAGAGCACCTGGGACGGTGCACAGGAACACAGTTTTCCATACTGATATTTAAAGCCYTACAGCCTTACTGAAACAAACAGGGGAAAGAGTCTTGCAAGACTCTTCAGGCTCTGCCTATCCAAGCAGGCAGTACCTGTACCTTATTTTCAAAGTTTACTTTTAGCCATAGCACTTAGATACTGAGATAGCACTAAAGGCTATAAACTACAAAAGGTTTTTCTACTGAAAGCGCACCCCCTCCGTCAGGATACTGCATGTCTTCCTGCATTTTCTGTTTGAATTTAAAAAGAAAAAGAAGTCTACAGACCCTGATCAAATCCCCAGTACACAACACAGTGTCACTCCACAGTACGGAGTCTCCCTCTATCCCCCTCCTCCCGCTCAACCCTGTACAAAGCCAATGCCATTCTGACCCTGCAAGGAGAAAGGGCAAGGGTGTTGATTCCTGAGGAAATAACCGCTGTTTTTTAATTTGACCTGAATCAGATAATTCCAAAGTAAAGGCTAATGAAAAATTAAAAGAAGTCATAAGATAGTTTTCACAAGGGTTCATTGTCTCCTTCCGCCAAATTCCCCAGTGACGGTATCAGACACGGAGGAGCATGACACCGCTTCTGCCTTGCACCATTACTGCTTCCCACCAGCAGAACTGGACATCACAGCTGTCCACTCGGGTCTGCCTCTCGGGTCCCTACACAGCACAACACACCCTGCAGCAGTAAAGCCGCATTTCTGATAACCATTCTTCGCTTTGGTTGTCAGAGGTGGGGGTGGAAGGAAGGCAGGCTATCACGACAGTACGACATGCAGTTTTGCTAGGAGAACTGCAGCCATCTTGGTAGCATTGTCCTAGTACAGTATCGTGGTCTCCCAGTGACAGTAAGCCCTCCCTAGGTGCACATATCCATCAGATAAGGGCCACCAAGAACACTGCCACTACTAACCAAAAACAAAAGGCAGCCACAGGGAGCTGCTGGCCAGTGACCATGGGCAGTTAGACACTCGCCTGGGTGGTTCTGACACAGGCTGGAATCATTCCAAAACTTCAGCTCGTAGGGAGCATTCTTAAGGGAGGCTTTCTGTAAGACTCTATTCACCATTTATTTTTCAAAATTAACAAGTGAAACGATCACAGAGCCAACACTGGTCCCATAGTTGCAGCCGGCTATATAGCCAAACCCCAGCGGAGGAAAAGAGCCAAGCATGGTCAAAATGAAGCTCTTCAAAGATTGCAAAGCATTGCTGAAGCTCTCTTCTCAACAACTCTTCTCCTCAAAGTCAGGATGCCCCAGTGATGGGCTCACAGGCAATGGTATCACATAMTATACTCCGCAACATCCTAATTTGCTCTTCCAGCCAGTGTGACTTAATTTCTTAACTCTTTATAGCTGCAAAGATCTTGTGGGCAAGTCGTTATTGACAAGCCCAGGGCCAAAAAAACCCACTGCTTCAAACAGCGATRGAATTGCTAAGTCTGCCTCCCCAGACCAAAAACCCTGACATCAAGTCACTTATGCTTTCACAGACCCTGCAGTCAAAGAGCTCGGCCCGTGGCATAAGAGAGTTAGTTTACAACCCGGACAGTCTTCTAAGCAAGAAAACCACGCTGTTTCCCAGCGGCTCTCCAAAGCGTGCCATTACTGCAACTRAAGAGCTAACGCAATAGCTTTGCCCTCTGTTGGGCACACTCAGAAGCGTTCAGGCACGCATCCCAGGCCAGCGCTGCCAAGGCRCAGAAGGAGACTCTCCTTTCGTCGGCTGCCGCTTGAGCAGATTTATCTCCCAACGCCGTGCGAGCTTCCCTACGCCGGAACTTGCTGAACGGGAACAACCCTTCGGTCCTGCAAGCCCATGACTTTGGGCATCACTTCAGCGTCCAAAACAGCTTCTGAACAGAGAAGCACAACTGTGTCCTCCCTCCCTCCCCCTGGCAGTGACCCCCTTGCTGCCCGGGGGCATGAGCCGAGACATAAAGCAGCTTGGTTTACACGGCCCGGGCATGCGAGGCACCAGCAGAGCCGTCACACCGGCGTGAATTCACTCGTGCTGGCGCGTTAACAGCCTGGAGGTTCCTTCAAAGGCAAGGCTTGGCAGAGGAACTGCTGCCCACCCTGAGGGGCTACACCTACGGCCCTCGCCGGCATTTAAGGGTTTTACCCCGCGAAGTTGAGATCTCTCGTGGGAGATCGGCATCGGAGCCGCGGGGCCCCGCCGCCCCAGCAGCCCCACCGCGGGCGAGGGCAGCGCCGAGCCTGCCCGGCAGAGCCCCGRCCGGCAGCAGGGAGGCCCGGCGGCCGCCCCCGCCCGCCTTCCCCCTCCGCCCAGCCACGGGAATCGGCCGCCAGCCGCCCCGGAAAGCGCCGGGCAGGGGGAGCGGGGACACAGCGGGCTCCCCCCGCAGCCGGCACCACCGGAGCCCAGCCAGGCTCTCAGCCCCCCCGGCCCGGAGGAGGAGGGGGGGGGCACCGAACCCTGCCGCCAGGCGCGGGACCCGAGGAGGCTGCCCCACCGCTGCTCCCGCCGCCCCGGCCCGGGCACCCGGGAGCAGAGCGGCGGCGGGGTCCCGACGGCGGGAGGGCGTGGTGGAGGGCAGCGCCGCCGCCCCCCGCCCCGCACCCGACCCCAGGCAGGCAAACAGACCGACCGACGGACGGACCGACAGACTCACCTCCCTCCCGCGGCCGCCCCATGCCGCTCCCGGCACCCACCCGCCGCCTTCCCCCGGCGGCGGCCGCCGTCGCTGCTGCCGCCGCTGCTTTCCGCTTCCTGTGCCCGTCCCTCCCCCGCCGGCAGCCGGACCGCCCCCGGCCCGCCGCAGCCACCGCCCCCCGGGCGAGGCTTCCCTCCCCGTGGAGCGGCCGCCCTCGCTCCCACCGGCACCTCGGCCCCCTGCTCCCCAGCCTGACACCGCCGGCAGCCCGACGCTGCCCGCCCCCCGCTGCAGCAGCCATACCTGGTGGGGACCTGCGGCTGGGCCCGCTACTCACCCCTTCGAGGCCTGACTGCACCCTTTGAACCTCTCCCCGCAGCTCTGCCTCTTCTGCACCTCAGCCCCGACACACGCGTCCTCGCATCTCCTGCTGCTGCCCCTCTGCGAGACCTACCCACCGCCCCCCTCCCTGCTCCCGGGTGCTCACCTCYTGAGCCCCACAGCCCCTCCAAGTTTCAGCCCTTCGGCTCTACAGCTCTCCACCCAGCCTCACTCCTCACCTCTTCTTACATCGTCACACACTCCTCCAGCCGAAAGACCAGTCCCTTTGAGCCTGCCCATCCAGGACAACCATGTTCTTGGGTTTCTCTCCAAGGCCAACTGTATCGCTAGGCACTGTAATGCCTAGCCTTCGGGACTGCTTGGTCTGTTCCTCCACGCATAGCCTGCAGCTGCAGAGCACTCTGCCGCGGGTCACAAGAGGACTGTAATGAGGAAGGACCTCCTGCCCCCCAGGGAGAAGGGCCTGGTTTACCTGAAGCCTCAAACAGGCTGCCCAAAGTCTGCCTTGAGCRCCAAATTCCTTACGCTGCCAGCTCTGGGCAGCTGGGAAGGAAACAGGCAGAGTTGCGCATGCCGTGCAAGTCACCTTTTCTGTACTCAGATGTTGCTCCTTTTYCATTTCACCTTCGGGTTGTCTTACCCTTTACAAATAGTTTTCAGGCTGTACAATGAAACAGCAGCTGGGAATGCATGAAGAAAATCTAGACCTCCTGGATTCCAGTCTTGCRTTTTGAACTACTTAAGAACAATCCAGTCTACAAAGTGAACAAATGCAGAAGATCCTGAAGTTATTCCTATCAGATAGTTTCTGTGTTGCATTATTGTGGCTTCTGTAGATTGCATCTTCTATTTCTCCCCGCCTATTTCCCCTCACTCACTTTTTCCAAAATAATGCCACGGTTTTGTTTGTGGTGCTTGCCCCCTACCCAACATCCGTACAACAGGGAATGACTTTACAATGGAACAGTCAACTGGGAATTAGAAGAAACGTTTCGGTATCACTCTGGTTTGGTAGTTACATTACCTCCTGTTTTGCATGGTGTACACGCTTACCCAACCCCATCACTGACTGGAAGAGGCTGATATCAAGCGATAGGCTCCATCTTGTATTATGCATCAACATGTGTCTAAACTTGCCCAAGGCCCGAGTACTCTGCTGCATTCCAGGCACTGGCCCTGCCCTGGAAAGCGTGACACCCTGCCGAAAGCCTGCCTCTCAGCCTCGCCGGCTGCTCACGGCTCCCCATGGCTCCACTATCGCAACGGGGCTTGCTTCCTCCCCACGCTGAGGTGGGGCAAATGTGACAGAAGGCAACAGGTTAGAGTTCATGCAGGCCATGCATCTGGCRCAGGGGAGAGACTTGGTGCAAGGAGCAAGGTTTTACCTGTGCCGAGTGGGGAAGAAGATGAGGGGAGATGCTGCCCTGCCTGAAAGGCTATAGAAACTCAGGGGAAAACTTCAACACGGGGCCTTTTTCAAAGGTCTTTAACTGGGCTTCTTTGAAAGCAACCAAGATGCTAAGTCTGTATTTCTCCTCCTACTATGCTGCCCCAGCAGCTGCTCAAGAAGATTTAGAGGATTTCTAAATACTAGTTTCATGGTCTAGAGCAGCAGGACTTGTTGCAGTACCCCACGGAAAGGAGAGTGCCAAGGGATCTAAGCTGGGGATGTATACAAACCTCAGAGAGGACCAGCACCTATGCCCTGTCCAGACCCAGCCACTGTAGATACCTGTTAGACCCAGCAGTGAGGCCCACTTGCACCCAACTAGGTCAAGCTGTTACACAGAGTATTGGGAAAGGAGGAATACACTGAAGATGGGCTCAGGGGCAGATGCTGAGACGCTGTAACATGCTTATCTCTCATCATCTGTTTAAACCACTGAGATGTGAGGAAACGTTTTGCATGAGTCAAGCTATTTGTGTGGTAGGGTCATAGTCCAGAAATTTGTGAAGTGCTATGCTCCTGTACATTACTGAATATGTAAGACTAGAGTTGGATTTTATTTTTTTTTTAAAGTACCCAGAATGGATCTCATAGATTCACAGGAGAATTGTTTAAGTTGGAATGGATTTCTGGAGGTCCAGTCTCCCCACGCAGAATGGGGCCAACTACAGCAGGTTGCTCAGGGCTGTGCCAAGTTGGGTTTTGAGCACGTCTAAAGGCAGAGTCCTCTGGGCAACCTCCCTGGGCAACCTSTTCTAGTGTTTAACACCTGCACAGTAAAAATGTTGTGGTTTTTTTGGGTTTTTTTTTTCCCCCTCACATTTAAATGGAATTTTCATGTATTTCAGTTTGTACCTGTTCCCTCTTTTCCTTTCACTAGATACCACCAAGAAGAGTCTGGSTCAATTTTTTTACTCCCTTCCATCAGGTATTTATACATGTTGGTATACATTTACACACACTGATTCCACTCTGAAACCTCTCTTCTCAAGGCTAAAAATCCCAGCTCTCCTAGCCTCTCCTGGCATGTCAGATGCTCCAATCCCTGAATCATTTTAGTGGACCTGTGCTGGACTCACTCCAGTATGTCCATATCAAAGAAAGATGGTCTCTGGTCCAGAGTGTGCTCTTCACCTTCACTGTTCGGTTCCCTTCTGCTTTGATCTTTTCCTGTTCCTGCTGGCGTAGTGGCCGGGAGATGGTTTAGGCAGGATCTGTAAGTGGTCAAGTACATGGACTGGCACTGCTTTATAGCATGCTCTTAGATGCACACATAGACAGACAGATGAAGAGGTAGGACACTCATATGAAGCCAGGCCCAAACTTGGCCTGTTTCACGATGTGGCACACAGAAAAGGGATATGATCTCAGATTCTTCATCCCTTTCTGCAACGGACTTGCATGAGATCATAAATACCTTTGATTTGCTCCTAATTTGTCTCTATTAAAAAAAATAATTCTTATCATGTGAATGCTGATGTTACAATCTCAAAATCACTGGAAGTAGCAGAGGAAGGCTAGTAGATGCCCTGCACCTACTTCAACAAACAAGGTAATAAAATAATTCTTTTCTGCTCAAGCCAGCAAAAACTGAGACTTTTTAAAGAAGCAACTTCTGGCTTCCCTTAACTCTCCTTTGGCTTTTTTTTTTTTCAACAGAAACATGACTAACATTCTCATTTCATGTAGCTCCTTGATGGGATTGTTTCTATCCTTAACTTTGAAGCAATACTCAGGAAAATGCTAGAAAGTACAAGCAGGAACATTCTCTTCCCAGTTGAAACATGAGGATTCAGACAATTTTTGTCCTCATCGCATTTTCAGAAGGCTGTAGATGTCTTCCCACAAATGCAATACCATCTGGCCAGGCCCAAGATGGGTGGATGGTAGAGTCCAGCACGGAAAACACACACAGACTCATTCATGCAGGGAATTCAAAATGATACACAGAGGTCCGCTTTTTAGAGGAAATACTCATACGTAATTCTACTAATCCTGCTACTGCATTCCTCGGGCTTGTGTTTTTCACAGTGAAAACCATGAGTTGGASAGAAAAGCAGGGAGACATGGATTTTCGGTCACAGTTGTGTGGTACACAAGTTATCTTGGATCTAATAGAAGAGGCACTTTCCAGAATGTGGACATTATCCCTTCTTGTAACAAATCCCTTAGGGTTTTGAATCACTCCGTCTTACATTTTGGTTTGCTGATCACAGTGCATGATCAACCTGCTACACAGTCAAATTAGCTAAATGAAGGTCTACATTRTATCTTCTAGTGTAAAGTGGTGGGAGTTTTCACACAACTTGATAGGTARGTTATACTTTTTAAGTCATCTCTTTGCTTTCTTTTTTCCTCCAGGACCATTARATTCACTTATTTTTAAATAAATCCATCTACTTATCCTTATATTTTTCTACTGATCATTTTTGTGGGCCAGATTTTGCCTTGTTTGGAGACATACATACAATATTTTTGTTAAGATACTGAGGTTGAATCTGCTGTAGTTTTTCCTCCATCATCTTGGAAACCMGTCTTCCTCTTTCTTTGCCCAAAATCCAGACTCCACCTTCCCCAACACACAGTGACACAATAATTTTTGTCTGTGAAAACATCACAAACCTACACCCGTCCACAAAATCTGATTGGTTTCTTCATTTTTTTTTTACTGTTTCCTGAGTAGAATGAAAAGGTCTATCTTAAGTTACAGGGCACAGAGATTCCTCACCAAAGACAGAATTTGTCTGCACAATGCTTTGAAAACCAGAGGCAGTGCCATGTCAAGTAAGAAACATAAGCATGAGCAGAGCCAGCACAAGTAAACGTTGTTCTGAATTACTGCCCACTCTTACATGGCATCAGCTGGAGCCTCCAGCATGGGGTGGAAAGTTTTTCACTGAGACTGGATGCCATTTCACAGGTCCTATCTGATGAAACAGCTTGTACAGCCAATCTGAACTGTGCATGATCTTGCTCTGTGCCGCTGACCTCAATCCAGCAGCATACATCTAAAGATTTTAAGTAAACGTGCAATGACAGATACATACAAGGAGCCACATTTTAGCTCTTAGGCTGCAGAAAATCTTGTTTAGAGGAAGAGAGAGGCCAGAGGGACATGACTACAATAGAACACCTTCCTTCCCTTTTGCTATTTAGAAAGGGAAAATGCRTAGTACTGCACAGCTGAAGAAACAGCATGACACATTTATTTTGCATAGCAACTTGCATAAAAGCTAYTGAGCCCTTTATGGAATTAATTATCCAAAATACATGATTTCTGCCCAAATAAAGAGAAATGGTGGTGGGTAGCAAGCACTAGAAAAACTTCACTTGGCTGAGATTCTGCAAAACCCAGTTYAGGATTCATTGAAATCTCACTTCCATTTAAAAGCAGATAGAGGTAGGACTTTTCTTTGGGTTCAGCAGATTTAAAGAATATTAAAGAATATTCTTTAAAAATGAAAAAAAAACYCAACAAAAAAAAMCACCCGAAACAACAAAAACCCCACACTCCAGAAGCATTTCCTAAGTAAATTTAAAGGGAAAAAAATAAGSTAGATTTCATCTGTACAGGCCAAGAGGACTAGAGGGGAAAAGAAAACATCTTTTGTCTGACTTGCCCCTAAGTTAGAGGGCTAGAATCTATCGCATACCATGACTTYTCCTCTGTGTGTGCCAGGAACCTTGCAGCCCCCTGTGGACTTTTAGAGGGTAAGGGACATTAACAGGCAGGTAGTCATGCCCTCCTCTCCTTTATAACTCTAGTYAGGGTTGTAGGCAGGTGGGAGGCACAGGACAGAGGCAGAGCCCCATCTTCTTGTAGAAAACAGAGGAAAGCATGAAGCCTCAAATAGGAACACCTGGCCATAGGGGTGGTAGACGCACTACTTCAACCTGTTCTGGGGGACTCAGCCACAAGACAAATCCTGCCCATGTATAACTGCATGGTGGCCAGAGAACCTGTAGGTGGGCTGGGATTTAGCCATAGGTGTGTGTGAATCTGAGGAAGAAGATTGCACACACTGGAACAACTGGGGAATGAAAACTTTTAAAGAAGGGCAATAAATATACAGGAAAAGAATAGGTGGAGGAACAGAGCCTTGAATCTGCAGACTGAAATTACATGTTCAGTCAAGCTGGCAAAGAGAAAAGCATAATTGGTGTTTTAATTCTGGCAAAGAGGCAGCATTTTTCCAGGCTGGAGATAACCGCCCCGCTCTCTGAAAGGAGGCCGGAGAGCAACATGTGCTGCTGCAGCTGATTAACAGTGCCACCAGCCGGCCTGCTGGAAGAGTGCCAGTCCGCACGACCRGGGGAAAACAAGGTAATGTACATCTACGCACCACCTTTCACCCCAGAAAGTCTTCACAGCCAGACTCTGATCCTGCAAGCCCTTTGCCTTATACAAAGGGGCTGTTCCTGTGAGCAGCGGCAAGAAAGGTCTTACCCAGAGAGGTGCTGGGCAGCACTAGCTTACCTAAACTTCAGCAGGGTCAAAGGAGGTAACAAATCACTTGGGGTTTTCTGGTGGAGCTAAGAGWGAATGACAGAGTATCCAACTCAGGAAGGCTTCTTCTGGTGTGGAGCATGTCAGCACGATGAGCYATGTCAGAATCAGGCCTGACATTGTTAAGTAACCAGACGGTGCTACAGAGGCAGCATAAATGCAGCCAATGAGATGTGTGTTGGCAATTAGATATTTGAAGACATACTTTCCATTGCTCGTGAGGTGATTTCCTATAGGAAGCTGAACTTTAAATTGAATTAAGTTTGGCACCTCACAGTCTCTCTGGTCAAAACACTTATTAGGAGAGTTACTATCGTCTGGTTGTACTAAAAAAACCCTAAAAAATATGCTAAAGCCAACAGTGCCAACAATGCAAAAMCCAGGAAAGTTCTGTTGCAATATAGTAAAGCCAACATCAAAACCTCTGCATTAAGATTTCCTTAAAGTGAATCAAAGGGTCGTGGAACCTTTCACACAGCTTTTTGGACAGCAGTAAGGAACTAGTTTTGCCCAATAGCTGCAATAAAGAACTGTGTAATGAAAAAGCAGTTGTGGGAGAAGGAAAGGTGTCATTTATAAAGCCAGTCTCAAATTTTGCCAGCCTTGCATGCCTTTGCCAAGAATACTGGACAGGATTTTGCTAGATTGTAAGCATGTGATTACGTGCCTAAAGTTTATATTTGAACAAATGCAAGTTGGACTTCTGGGGAACTGGAACAGTATAAACAGTTTACACTATGTGGTTGTCATGCGGTGTTGTTAATGCAGACAGCTTGCTTTCCACTGAGACATCTATGTGGGCACGTACACAGAGTCCCAGGTAACCACTATAAAGYTGATTGAAAACAGGTATAGTGAGACAAGGGATGAAATCTGAAGAGGGGAAAACATATGGCCAACAATACTGTATTCCAAGCCCTAGCAATAACTCAATGTAAGGGATAACAACTGACCATCAGTGAAAGCTTAATTTTCCATCTCCAAAACAGATCTGGGATTGCGCCAACATCCTTATCCAAAGACTCTTTGAACTCTGAAGCAGTCTTACTCCTTTCCAGGGTCACTGACAATATGTAAACGTTCTGGCCAATAAAGGCAGAGAGATACAGGAGTGAATAATGGCTGCGTAAGCCACGTTTCTGAAGTGGACGTATACAGACTGTCTGCGGGATGTTGAAAAGATCCTTGGCTTTTTCGCATGTTTCTCAATCAAATTACTGCATCCTCATGGCTTTGAGACTGTCAYTGAAGATGAATATGGTTGTGAAGCAGAGGAAGAGCCTTTATTCCTAGGGAAGTAGTATCTAGTAAGCAGTGTCAAGGAAATGCTGTCAAGTGTCAAGGAATGCCAGACAACACGTCCACTAAGAGATTCACCAAGGAAGGTGGCAGAATGCTCTGAATACTATTGTCTTTGTTTCAGGTTTTCAGTTACACAGAATTGCTGACAGTGGCAGTATRGCAAATGCATGTTGTCCTAGAGAAATGACAAAACAGAGCCTCCTTGTAAACCTCTGTTTCCTTTCCTGGAAGGTGAAAGCAATGAGCTGTTTTGTTATAAGAGCCTGTCCTAACACACACCAACTCCACCACGTTCAGCCAAGGAAGCAGGTTATCACTTGCGTGAAACATTGTAATGGTTTTTTCACATCCTCACTTTTGCTACTTYCTGAGTCACTTTCGTTATTCTGAAATTCCAGGCATCTCGCCCACAGACGTGGCATATACAGGTAAGTTGATGGCTGTCAACAGAAGACTAGCATCTAGTGCCAACAAATTCTGATAGGCATACTGAATCACACTAATCTGTCRTTATCACCTAAGATGGTAAGTCCTCACTGTGGAATGAGTACCTGGATGAGAGCAAAATCAGATAAACCAAGTTTTTAGCCGGACTGCAGCATCTGTGCCTTGCCTTGCTTTCTTGCATCCACCAGGATATTTAGGGGACCATTTCAACATTAGATTGCAAACCAAATAAAACATACTCCAAAAGGATACATAAGAGTGGGGATACCCCGTGTTGCCAAATATTTTCGGATGAGCCGCTCGGTACCATACCAGTTGAAACCTTTTGTTGCATACCCAATACGTGGAAGATGCACTGTTGCTGAGAAGGAGGGAAGAGAGAGTGCACACTCTTTAGGACAAGATACACATATAGAAAGCAATCTAGATAGACTTCAAGCTACCCAACAAGAACAATGTTTTGGAACACAACATATCTGCCGTGGAGATCTCACTCTTACTTCACTTCAGAAAAAACAGTACAGGAGAGGTGGAAATTGGTCATCATCTTTAGGTGCAATCACACATGTAAAGATTCACTGTTCTACTCCACAAACACTTACCATTCCTTTTCTTGGCTGCTAAATAAATCTTCTTCAGGCCCTTTTCCAAAGCAGACAGCTTAATGCCAGACAAGTTGTTGGASCGATCCCGGTGCTGAGCTACAATCAAGGCCAACTAAGGAGAAAACACACAAAAACATGAAATGCAGTCTATATTCAGCACTAAGAGACACAGTGATAGCTGCTGGAAAACTGGATTACTATTAGCTTTAACAAACGAGAAAAAGATCTCCTTTTCTCTAATGTTTAACTGCAACTTAGCCATGTTCAGTGTTCAGTGCCGTTATTATCGGGGAAAAAGACGTAACGTTCATTTCACACAGCTTCAAAAACAYGTGGACAGAGCAACACGAAAAGAAGCTTCTCATTCTCACCAAGTCTTGTCCTTTTTCCCTGGATTTTCTATCATCAATGGGGAATAACAGGGTTCCTCCTAACTCCAGGTCTGTCCAGAAAACAAGAACAGAATAACAACAAAAAAATAATTCCAAAGAGTCAAYGGTGAGTCAATGCAGCAGTGATTTCACTGTCATGTTCTGTATTATTCTCYTTGGCTTTCTTTATCTCCTCATGATGGTTTCAGCAGTCAGTCCCTTTGCCCAGGGAAGCAAGACAGACGTTACCCCCCACCCCTCSCCAAGACACACAGACACACACATCCCAGTTAAAGACCACAAATGGAGAGACATTGGAACAAGAAGAAAGCATCTCCCAGGWACTTAGAAAAGAAACAACAGGTCCACCTTACAGCAACATGTGCTTTCCTTACCAGCTGCAGGTAGCTGAAAACTGCTAATACATGGTCAGGAGAAGATTAGTGCTTGGAGGGAAACAAAGGCTCAACTGAGTACTGCCTGAGGGGGCTTTCATCTTTCTTAAAAGCACTTTGACAGAAGATGCAGGGCTCTGTCATATATAGTGAAAAACATCCTGTGAATAATGAAAAAGTTCGGGTTTGGTTTTTTGGTTGTTTTGTTTGGTTTGKKTTTTTTTTATGATTTGCAGCATAGATTGGAATGACCAACCCCTATGCAGAGTTCTCACACCCCAAACAAGTCAAATCAAAGCACCTGCTGTATTACTACTTTCAGAGCTAGGGATGCACGTATYTAGAGAAAGAGGAAAAAAACATGAGTATCAAGGTATCCAGGCACCTCACTCCTGCAACATCAGTGGGATTTAAGCTCTTTCAAGCAACTTGGCGTAAGGTCATGTTTTAATCTCTTACCTTTCATCTTTCCTGCCATCTCATATATTTTCCTTGGCTGATCAGAACGAGCCTCCAGAGCTGTAAATAAACCACCCCTTCCCCAGCGGCCAGAGTCATCTAGAATGAAATGACAAGTTAGACTCCTTTTAGAAAGTGAGGTTGAAGACCACCCCTGCAGGAAAGGGACCTACTCTGTACAAATGCATCGAATGATTATCAAAAACAGATATGGGAACCACATACGAACTGAAGTCAATCAGTACTCAAGGGACCATCCTAGAGGATAAACCTCACCCCTTGAGAAAAACAAACTTGTCACAGTTCCCTGARAAACTCTGTGAGAAGAATTCCTTCTTACTGTCCACTGAGGATGCTCAAACAAGCACTAACCATGGCATTGAGCGTATAAACCTGTCAGTACCCTCACATATATGCATATAGATGCATAGAGCGTGCACCTAGTATGTCCCCAGATTGGYGCCTTAGGCTTCCCACAACTAGATGTTTGTTATTTGCGGGCTTTCACTTTTACTTGGCATTTCCACTTTAAACATGAGGTTTTGTGCTGAGTTTAACATAAACCAAAGCAGATTATAATGTTCTGCTATAGCCCTTGTCTGAGAGCAGCTCCACRCTGATTCAGGAGGAACTCTGTAATGTGAATTTCTCTCCCTTAGCTTTAGTGTCTTAACAGAGGTCCTTAAATTAGGAGACTAGCCTAGAGCCTCTGTACTGTCAGTGTTGAGAGACGAGCACCGAGATAGAGAAACTCTGACCTCAGCCTCTGGAAGTGCCTGTCTCTCTCTGCTGACTGTATAAGGAAGATGATTTTCAATATCTCAGTTCAATACCTACAGCTTCCACAGGATGAACAAAAGGCCCTGCTCTCAGGAGGAACTGTCCCCACTTGGCCACAGACATAAAATTTCAAGCCATACAGGCACCTTTCAAGAGGCTCACCCATAAATCCAGAGAGGGCATGAAAAGACCCACTGTACACTTTGCTAGTACTTGTGTGGGTTATACATGGTGGAGTAGAGGCTGYATTGCCTCTGCACCACTCAAGATTAAGTCAGAATCAAATCCTAATTATTTCAGTCTGGATGAGAATTAGAAACTATTGAGCTAGTAGGGACAATTCAGCCCCCYTGACCACCTCATCCAACAACCTTCCTGTTGTCGTAAGTCCCACCTAGGCAGTGGACAATGATGGCATCCTCCTCTTCTGCTTTGGGGTGGGTGACRTCTCCCATGACGTATTTGATACAGTTCAGATCTGCATCTTTGTAATCTAAATCCACATTTAGCCCAGCCTCATCCTCCTCGAACTCTTCCTCAGACTCACTTTCCTCTGAAGGAAGGCAGGTAGACACGTAATGATTTGCCTCCCACCAGGCCATCCTGAAACAAAATAAGAGAAGRTGATGTTCAATGAAAATCAAAGGTGGGGGGCGCACACCTTGTCTCCAATCGTTGCAGTGAAACACTGGAGACCCAGACCTGCATTCCCTCTGCTCCCCTCSCCTATTTTAGACTGGAACAAAGTTTACCACAGTTGTTATCTGTGATATCAAGAGCCACATGCCAGCGTGATAAGCCAACTGCAGGCATGGAAAAAGTGAGCATATGACGAAGGGCAAGGAGCTACTTAGAGTGGTGAAAAGGAAGAACATTTAGGAAACGAGAAAGTTAAGACACATGCCAGAGAGTCACAGATGTCAGACCAATACATAGGGGCCAACTGTGACATTTCAGAAAGCTTCTTCCAAAAGCTCACTGTACATTCAGATATAGGGTTCTTATTCAGGCCAGTCTCTATGGATTAAATTAGATGTGAAGTCAGGCAGTGTATTCAYGGCAAAAGAACCCTTGCTAGAGGCTCAAGCCATTTTTCCACCTTCACATCCCTACATTATGCAGTTTGAGCACACACAAACATCCTGATGTATGAAGTTAACTCTCTCRTGAGGGTGGCCTGCAGCCATTTTGTCATATTCTCTTCCCTTCATCCCCAGACCCACCTGCCAGAGTGGATACAGAGCACAACTTGTTTTAGTCAATCAGACACACATTTCTAGAGTATAGTGTAATAGACATCAGCTTACAAGTAGTAGATGCAGTACAAACCATACTTTTTCTTGTGTTCTGCCTCTGCTTTTGCCTTCTTCTTTTCCTCCATAAGCCTTGCTCTCTTTGCTGCTGCTTCTTGGCGCTTCTTTCTCCTGGCCTCCAGCTCCTCTGCACTCAACAAGTGCTTCCTCCTGGTTGACTGTTCCCGGAGGCCTGTGAGAAGGGCCTGGAGAAAGAAAGAAGTATCATGGAAACAAACTGCTCATCTTAAAGCCATGTCTGGTGCCCACCTCAACCTACACTCCTTTCCCATTTGCCTACTCGTCCAGAGGCCTTAATCATCAGATCCCAAYTGTCACATAATAAGTGGGTTTGTGACCTAAGTTTATATGACTGCCCTGCACATCAGATCTCTGATCTGTTATCAGAATTGCTGAATTGTCAAGCCCTCAGATTCAAGAGCCAACTTTAGTACATTGACATCCAAATCTTTTAACATGCCTTCTGCAAGCTCTAGGTAGAGAGAAAACTGTCAGCTTCATTCTCCACAAGCAAATGAAAGAGCATCACGTGCCTCGTCATGTCTTTTGTCTTACATTTGCTTTGTTCCGGAGAGCTCTCCCTTCCTTACTGGTCTCTTCAGTCAAGGCTTTCTGAAGATCCAAAAGTTGATCAAACGCTTTTTTGTCTTCTCTGCTGGGTTCTTTTGAGTAATCTTTGCCTTCGTACACGTACATGTGATCTTTAAAAAAGAATCAAAAAGTGTAAAAAGGAACTGAAAGCCACTAACACCTAAAATGTACAGTGAGATCAAAAGAAATTTGGCTTCTCTGTAACACTGTTCTACCCTCAGCAGAAAAAGATGTTCACTTTCATAATTTTTTTGTGTGACCAATGTCAGCATCATGTAGAAACAAGAGAATCAGGATTTGCTTCCTTAGGCAAAAGTTTTTCTATTTAAGTCATTTATACTGGCAAAGAACCTTTCTTCCTATGTCGGTCAATTGACTATTTTAAGTTGTGGCTCCATCACTGTTCTCTTTGGTCATTCCATCTCTGCCAGTGGCAAATCCATTTMGCTTTGCTATCTAGTTACAGGCTACTCTTGTAAAGGGACATGAAACTTTTGCTTTTGAGCTCCCAAACAAAATAAAAGCACAGAACTCTGGCAGCCCAGTGTTACTGCTCGTCAGGTGAGCTATTTTCCCAATAACTATTACACAGTGTGGTACCACTGCTCCTCTTTAAGTTACCAACAGAAAATAACACTCTCTGCTAACTCTCAGCAAATAATTACTTGTTGCGGGCAACTGCTGCAGGACGGACAATACCTAACCTGCAGGGACATATTTCTGCTTCAGTCACAGATCTATATTTAAGTGCTACTGTGTACTCAAAACAGAAATTCAGTCTTTCTCACCATGACATTAGAAGAGGGAAAGTACCCTTAGAATTTATTCTCATATAGTATGGGGCTATGAAAAACTAACCACAATTGTGTGATATTTGGACTGGAAGGTAGAGTAYTGAAGACAGAGTAAGTTTGTTCTARTTGTTTAGAMTCCATGACTCTGCATTTCTTATCTCACATTTTGGAATTTTTTAAGGTCATTTTAACTTGTGATTTTCATGGCAAATAATCTTTTGTTTGGAGATAGATACAAAACATCTGCTATATAGCCTCTCCTTAAGTCACCATTCTATCTTTAAAACTGTGGATCTATTTTAATGGTTCACTGTGGGAAAAACAGCATCTGCAATTTGAGTATTTCCCCTCTTCTCGTGAATTTCATCTGAGGTCTCAAAATATTTGAAACACATGAAGGAATTCAGCCCCCAGCCACCAAACTGGGCAAGTATTGTTATTAGTATCTTACAAATAGGCAAATAAGGACACAAAAAGAAGAACAAGACCAATAAAGGCTYGGAAATAAAGTTTGTGGATGGGCCACAAACAAAATCCAAGTCACTCACTCAATTACAAGTCCACTTTTCTTCTTGTTGCTTGAAAAATGCCACCCCTGCCCAGGAAGCCTTCTCTAAGAGCACCCAAGTGTCATGCATTTCATAGGTATTTAGATTCTTAACTTACTCTCTGTGTCCTCCTCTTCATTCTCTTCTTCACGTGGCAGCACAACATCCATTACCCACTTCCCTTCTTTTGTCTCTCCAAGGATGTTTTCTAGCTCCACATCCTGTATAGTACTCCCCTCAGAGGAAAGCAATTTATCCAAGCCAAATTTCAAGATTTCACTCAGCTTTAACAAAGAGAAGGGGAAGTTCAGTATTAATATCTCCTAATTCCATGCCAATCCCAGTGTCTTGAGCTTCTCAGGCTTAAATGCAAAGGATGTACGAGTGGAGAGATCTAAGCCTTAATGTTACCTGTCAAAATACTTACACTGTAACACGCTTAGTTCTCCCAACACCTGATGGG
The DNA here is from genome assembly GCA_030449065.1 of Oceanodroma leucorhoa. Taxonomy (NCBI): domain Eukaryota; kingdom Metazoa; phylum Chordata; class Aves; order Procellariiformes; genus Oceanodroma; species Oceanodroma leucorhoa. The sequence continues at coordinate 3,424,355 of JASVER010000050.1, read as the reverse complement.
ACAGGCCCCTACAACATATCTCCCTCAAACATAACTCATCCAGACCYGAATGGTCATTTTTCTCCAGGGCTAAATGACAAAACAGCATTGTACTGACTGCATTCAAGCAGCTTTCTTCATAGCCAGAAAGACYGGGCTTGTTTTTGCCCCCAACTCCTTTAAAACAAAAACTTAAATACCACAGAAATCCGTGGGGAGAAAAATATCAGCATGGAATTTCCTATGGGCTCAGTTCCACTTCTCCCATGGAAACTATAATTGCCGAGATACATGCTGGCGGGGCGGGGAGGGGAGGCGGCAGAGGAAAGCATACACTAATTCCAAACCTCTCCCAGGTTTAACTGCACACAGGGGATATATTCCCCTAAATGTCACTTTGCTTGAGGTTTTCAACTCAAGTTCTCAGCACAAACTTCAGCTTTYAGGTCAGAATTGTTAATCATGCCCTGACTCCTGAGACGCTTTATTTGCCAAGAGGTCAACACAAGGTTGACTGAGTTTCAGACTAGCACCAAAAGCTGACTAAGTACTTATCATCAGCTCTGTTTGTGAGAGAAAAGCACCAAAGACAGGTAAGTTCTAGAAACAATGAGTCAGCTTCCACTTTAGACCTGTTATAATTAAAAATAAACACGTAAAACAAGGAGAGGTTCTGCCTTCCCCTCTTCTCCAAGAAAACACACCCTTTTTCAACAATGGATGTGCCTCAAAATTGTAAAAACTGTCTGCAAACGTAAGATCTTGTCTRGACCTGGGATGTCGTTTTGGTTCCTAAGACACGCAGAAGCTGTTGTGTCAATGCACATCTCTCCCAAAACRTAAGTGTTTGGCTAGGTTCATATGAGGCATAAATACAGAAACACTCTGGGACGTTTCTAAAGATGTTACTGGAGTCAAATTGAGGATATAGCTCTATTTTACCTGTAACTCTGCTGCTCCCTGAGGCTTGGGCGCTCCCAAAGCAAACTGACCCCCTTCTACAATGGCATTTGTCAGCCGGAGCTTAGAAGCAGCTCTTCGGTAGATTATTTCTTCAATTGTATCTCGTCCAATCAAGCGGATAATTTTTACAGGCCTTGAAAAGTTTAAGAAAATTCTTATTATTTTCTTTTTTTTCARGTGCACTAAAGCTGTTTCCTTACATGGAGCACTATCCCCTCACCCACTCCTTTGGTAGGGAAAAAAGGCAAGAACAAAATCAACAAAAATAATCAGCATAAATGTAATGCTGATACAATTGCTCCTTGACACAGAAGAAATGCTCACTGCAAAGTGCAGGCAAACCTCCAGATTCCATCTCCTCCTCCAAATCAACAMAGCTCCCACCCTAGACACATGACAAGGACAAGACTGCACAAGGCTGCAACAGAAAAGCAAAGACATAAAATCCTCTCTGCTCTCCTTCTTTGATCTTCAATCTATTGTACTTTAACCCTCCATTGCCTATGGATAGGGAAAGCAATACTGAGAGACCAAGAGAGTCAGCAACCAAACCAGAAGTAGCAACATTCCTCACTTGTGCTGCCCAATCCGGTGAGCTCTTGCTATGGCTTGCAAGTCATTTTGCGGGTTAAAATCACTATCGGTAAAAATAACTGTATCTGCTGCTGTCAGGTTCATGCCAACTCCACCTACAAACAAAGAAGGAGGTCACAAAATATGTCACCAGCARAAAATAAAGGAGAAGCTGGAGAATTTATGCTATGCAAGGTTCTSTCAGATCTGATCAGCTGTATCTAATTCAATCCATCTCTCAACCCCAAATCTAARTCTCATAAGGATCTAAGAAGATGAGCAAGCCTTCCGTTTCCAGCTTCCAGCTTTCCGCAACAGCCCAAACCCAAGCTGTACTGTGCAATGTAGTCAAAAAAGATAGGGTGCAAGTGAACCGATGCAAAGGGGACTGGTTGTCAAGACTGATGAACACAGACATATTCTTCYGCTGGCAGGCAGATTAACCCAGCAAGGACTGGCTTCACTGAGGCTACAAGGGACTGACCAAATCATGACTTGGCTGCAGCACAGAAGCAACAAGTAAATACACTGCTGGAACAGTGGAAAACACCAGGCCCAACTACACAATAACCAGAGCCTAGGTATTTATATGACTTAAAGTTTTGAGGTTAGACTTTGGGCTCTCATGGAATGAAAAGAAAAAAACTACAGTTAATTATATTATTTTTTTAATACCCACTATTGTGACTACATACTGCAGTTAAAGAGGGGGGCGCCTGCTGCCTTACATTTCTTCCAGCTCATGCCAAGCACCTCTTCACAGCAATCAGAACATCCCTGCAAGTGGAGACAGTCATGCACCTGAAAATCTCTGTCCATAACAGTGATGGAAATACTGTTAGCACACCCGYTCCCAGCTGAATACAAGATGCTTTGGCCAGACATAGCAACGTGCAGTAAAAAACAACTCTAAGTCTAGCTGACATGGGCAGGGAGAGTTCAGGCCCTGTGGTGAGAGAGACACTTATTCCTACCATCTAGCATTAGGCGCTTCTCATCAGTCTCTCTACATACTCCCCTCAATGCACTGCAGTATCATTGGAGCCAGGCTCATCCAGGAAAGTCTTACCAGAAGCCCAAAGGAAAACTTAGATCAAGTTTGATGCTTGAGATCAAGCAGTGTGGATCCCTCCTCTGGAGAAAAGCCTGCCTCTGCACTTGCTTGAATAGAGAGACAGGGAGGTTTGAAACTGCGTAGAAGACACAGATCTGCCTGAGGAGTTCAGAGCACAGATGGCAGTCCCATGGCGTTCTCTGCAGTCTCAGGACGGTAAAAGGCTCTCATTTGAGTCTGTCTGCCAGCTAGAGAGCATGTCCATGTTCAGCGAACTCGAGAAGCAATTCCACCAGCTTACTTAAAGGAAGTCTGTTCCTGCCTAAAATCTGGTGCTTGCAGAAATAAAATGCTAGTGAGATTCCTTAAGCTCAACCTGGCACGGGGACAGGCATTATGGGACTTGGAATAAAAAAAAAGTAACTCAAGTGGCTGCAATATGAAAAGTATCTTGGCATCAGCTGCCAAAAGGAAAGCACAGAAACCAGATGTCCTAGCTGAGAGACCCAAGTTCAGGATGTGTCTTGTCTCCCTCAAAAATCCCCCACATGAACAGGCTCTGCAGGATTCAGAACTCCCTGAAATCTTTCCAGAGAGAGCAAAAGAGCGCAGAAGCAAGATGGGTTGTTTGTCTCTCCTTTCCTTACTTACCTGCTCTGGTGCTCAGCAGGAAGATAAAGATGGGCTGTTGACCAAAGTTCTTAATGGCAAGGTGTCTCTCTTCACCCCTAACAGAACCGTCCAGCCGCTCGTAGCTGTAGCCTTTTCAAACAAGCAAGACGTATGTTTCTGAAATTCCGTCTATGCTCTTACCCTCTTACCTCATTCTCTATTGTCTCACTGCTGTCCCTAATCTTTTTATGGCAAATCCTCCTGCCTTGATTCTCATTTTATTGCCTTCAACTCCTTCATTCTTTCCCAGTTAAACCTTGTATAAACTGAATTAGTGACCCCAACTTCCATATTGACTGTCRGCAAAGGGTAATTTAGCTGAGTTTGAAGCAGAGACTCTTAGCATTTAATTTACTGCTTGGAAACACAACAGGAAAATTCAGAGCCAAAGTAGAAGAACTTTAGCACACAGTCCCATTTCAGACTATGCTCTGCTGGCTGTCGGCCCCACAAAACAGGCCAATAACCATTGGATCCTCCTTATGCAAACTCCCACGGCCTTCAATGTGTGCTTTCCTGTGAGCAAGCAGTATGGGATATGGTCCTACACTTGGCTTTATCCTGCGCTATTAGTTGTCCAAAACCATAAACACCAAACAAAAGCTTCTTTCATGGGAAATCCTAAGTAGGCATGGAGCCATGTGTACTGAAACAAAAGAAAATGTCCCAAGAACACTTTGGTAACCTTGCCAAAAATGGTCTGATCCAACCTGCCCTCGCAGACATGTTGGGGCCCCACTGCCAACAACTGTTTTAATCAAAAATTAATTTCCTGGTATGAATGTGGCCCCATTTGCATTTTGTGCCAGACAAACTGAATCTAGAGCAACCCTGTTGCCTTCAGTGCAATTAATTCAGGACTCAGGTATATAATTGAACACAGGTATATAATAAAACATTGCTACCCTGCCATCTGTTAGCTCCATTTTATTGYAGAACCAAAACTGAAACTACTTTGAAGGACAACATGTAAGTGCCAGCTCATTTCAGGCGGGTGGTAGCACAGCAAAGAGCTGAACTCAAGACCCTCCAACTCACAATGCCACTGMAACAATATGGTTTCTATCTACTAAGCAGCAATAAATCCCCATCACAGTCCCTTCTCCAWCCCAGGCAGATCAACCAAAATCAGAGGAACAATATATGGCAGAGATCATTAGGACAAGCCCTCTGCTGCCAAAGCGTGCAGAACATACCTCTGTAGTCCATGTAGTCTTGCAGGATATCAAGCAGTTGAGTCATCTGAGAAAAGAGCAAGACACGGTGGCCACTGGAAGAAGAACATGAGAGACCATGAGCCTCAACATACTGTGACAGCATTTCACAGAGTGGCAGAGGGGTTACAACAGCTTAACCAGTCACTGTTCCATAGCAAGGCCTCATTACCTCTGTACACTAAGCCTCACAGAGTCATGGCCCATTCCCTCACCACATTTTCAGCCCCACATCCAGATGCAACCAGTCAGCCTCATCTGCCACCATCAGTTGCCACTAGAGTGTGGAGTCACAGAGAAGTAACAAGGCTGTGGCACAGCTCTGCTGCTGGCTGGATGCAGCCTGGTGAGGACCCAAAGGAGCCTGTCTAAAAGGATCCTCAGATTCAACCTAGTATCACGAGGTCTTCCTCACCACATGACCTGCCACACCAGACTACTCTCAAATCACACACTACAAAGCATCTTAAATGCTGGGAAAATGTAGTATCAGCGTCTCTGTGACAGCAGAGCACTTCCTCCTCCAGCAAATGACCCTCAAAGATCAAACTCTGCCTACAGTCGTGTGTGAGAAATCAACTATCCTCTCACCCAGGCCTACAGTCGTGTGTGAGAAATCAACTCTCCTCTCACCCAGGCTCTAGGCCTTAGTGCTCTGTTTAAATCAGACTTCACTGTAGAGCAGAACACAGGCGTTTTCAAGTCCAGAATTTGCACAGGGCTGGTCCTGTGGCAAAGATATTCAGGGATGAGGCACCCACTCACCAGGTGCTATACAGCAGAAGGACAAAGACCTCCACAACCACATCAGAACTTCCCAAGGTCTGTTGAAGCTCTGTCCTTTGGAAGYAGTCAAAGGGAAATCACAGCCCAATTAAGAGAGGAGGTAGAATTTGTGTCATGCAGGAGGTACTGCTTCACAGACGGCAAAAGAATGCAAACCGCAGTTTGATTTGCCTCCCATCTGAGAGCTGGAGGTAAATACYCAAGGTCCTTGGGTTCCAGGTTCTGAATTCACCAGAGCCCAGCACCAGGAGTTCTGAATGTCATTCCCAAAGCTGAAGTTTCAGCTTATTCTTGGTTTTTGGTCCGGTCAAATTTCTTTTTCACATTTGCTAGGCATTCTGCCTCCCAGGCTAACACAGGTGTGGTAGCACAAAGGAACTCAACTGATGCACTGGAAGCTACTCTCAGGAAACCCTCGGTCAAACCAGATATGCCGAATACCACGTAGATGGTTATTCTCCCAGGTTCCCAAATATGGCAAATATGAGAACACGTGAGAGAGTTAGTGAAGTGTTTTGAGAAATGTTTAAAGGGAAGCTACAAAGATCTTTGAGGTTCCTTTACCATCTCTAATGCAGCTCCTTATACTGAAATGACTTCTTCCTGGTAGTCAGTAACGTGCAACAAATAGGGCAGTGCTTGTGTTGTGATGAGTATCTGCTCAATCTATGGCTAAATAAGATATTTTGCTGTCCCAGTTTACCTCTTTTCCCTATGTCAACCCCACCCTATCTTCCTCACCCCAACATGACATACCCAGCATACAAGAATGAAAGGAGTTTATCCAACAAACACAGCTTGCCACTGGCTTCAACAATATGGTCTCCAATCTCAAAGGGTTCTGGCTCAACACCTGGAACAGAAAGGATTTTCAGAAGCAGACCTAATACCATGCAAGTAACAACTCAATGGTCAACCTCAGTGTGTCTGCACTGCCAACTATTGCCAAGCAGACCCCCATGATGCTTGCTTGAGAAGTGATGGTCCTTCTCCGTCTCTAAAGAACACCGTCAGTCATTCACAAAGCATTGTGATTTCATTGTTTAGGTGAGAGTAGATGCATTGATGAGAAAACAAGTGGAGAGCTGCAGTAAGAAACTGAGACTTCACACAGTCCCCTACTTTATTCCTCATTATTGATGGGGTGTCATATGTTGGAACTGGTCACAAACTCACAGCTGGTTCTGATTCAAGTACAACATTGTTTATTACTTGCTTCTTCTAAGCATTACACTGCCAAGCAGTAACAGAAAACCATTGTGTAAATCAAGAAACTTATTTCTTTCTATTTCAAGAGAGAGGAGTGCTTTCTTACCATTGAAAAGGTACGGGTGGGCAACACATTTCCGAAGCTGAATTAAGACATTCTGAAGTGTAACCCTCCTTCCTGTTTCACTTTCAAATGCATCTGGAACAAAGAGCACAGAAAAGGAACTGAGCAGAAAAGCGCATGCTCCATTAATGAGTGTGACTGGAAATGTCTGGGCACTGAGTGCTGCTCTGCAGTGCTTCAGCACTGGAATATCTCTCTGCATATCACATCTGTATTTGAATTTCCATCTGAAGACTAATACATCTGTTTTCAAGGACCAAATAAAATTTCCCYCACATTTTTTGGACAAGCCTTTAGAAAAAGACCCTGATGAAAACTACTCTGCCTTGTCAAACTCCCTGGAACTTTCTGGACTCACTGGAAAGGCTCACTATCATTTTTCTAAGAGAGAATTATAGATCTAGAAATCTTCAAAAATAGTGAAAGAAATTTGGTGCCGCTCATTTGAATTTTCCAACAAAAAAAGTAATACAGCAGAGACAAGATCTACTGGGCAACCAGGAAGTTAAGAAGGGTTGCATGTTTGTGAGGAGAAAAAGAAGATATGTGCACATATCCTGACTTTAGAAGAAGAAGGTTCAGCCTGCCTGGTGATGTGCATGCAAAGTGCCATTGGCTCCTTGGTCAACCAGGCATTAGCCCTAGAAGAACAAAGTGTCTCCACCCCTCCGGTTTTACTTTCCCTACAACACTTAAGCACTGGCAAGCCATATGGTGTGGTATGCATAGATGGAAGAGGAGGAATTCAGAGAGAAGCAAATACTTTCTCCCTCATACCTTAGGATGCTTTGTTACAGTTAGTTCATATGTGAASTGACAAGGAGTGAGCTATTATGATCAGAGACTGTGGCTGCATTGTCTATATGGCCCCGTGGTTTCCTAAGAAGCTCCCATCTACATAGAATATGTTTAAATTTGTTGTATGGCATCTGTATTACTATTGGAAAATTTGCAGAGATCCACAGATCCAAAATTTCCTGTACCACCCTTTTGTATGAGCACAAAACCATGAGATAGGAGCAGGCTTACCTGGTGATAAGTATGTTTGACTACAGGATGGCCCAAAGCAGAATCCTGAAGCTGACCCTCCCCAGCTCGGCAAAAGCTCAGCTCTAGATTCATATGTCTATTTTATCACAAGCTAAAACCACAAATCAAGCAGYCCAAAGCACTGAATTTGGAATGCTCATTCTATGCATATTCTGCAGGCCAAAGTAGCTCCTCCTTCACTACAATAGAGCACTGATTTACAAAAGGAATTAATTTTGGKTTTAAAATTAGCTGACAGGGTTCAAACCCCTCAGTTACCTAGATCTTTGGTCAAAATGGCCTTGTAGTACTTCCTTTGCAGAGCTGACATTCCATGGTACAGAACCACTTCCACCTTCTTTGGCAGCTCTGCAGCCACCTCAGACTTGACTCTTCGAAGCAAAAATGGCTGCAGAAGATTGTGCAATTCTTTGGCTATGCAGAGGCAGGGAAAAAAACAGTATGAGATTACTGCATTAAATGTAAGGAATTTATACAGTATCTTCACAACTATACTTTCAAAATAAATGTGTAAGGAACTTTACATCTATTAGTGAAATGATTCAAGCTCAATTTTACAAACAGAGAAACCAAAATATAGCTGCATACCTTAAATACATAAGAGCTACATTAAGGTAAGTAATCATTACTTTTAGTGGCTTTATTTTAAAGCTGGTCAGCATTAAAAAAAGGCAAATAAAGGGGACATAACATGTCTGCTTCCCAGTCAAGATAACAGCYGGTTCTGATTCAAGTACAACATTGCTTATTACTGACCTGGCTCACTCTCCTTTTCAATCGCTTGGTAATACTCAACAAACTCTTTCACTTGCTCCCCAGGAAAGATGTCAGGCTCAATAAGGCTGAGTAAGGAGTACAGTTCCTGGAGGCTGTTCTGGATTGGAGTGCCTGTGAGTAGTAGGCTGAAGCCTACTGAGAACTGAAAGAACCAGAAACAAAMCAAAATTATTAGGAGAAAATACCTGGAATGAAAAGTTACTTAATATACAACTCCACCCACACCACTCTTAAGCTTAATTTAAAGATGACACGTGGCACAGAACTGCCCGCAGAATGCTGCGAACGTCTGCCAAAACCATCCAACATAAGGTATGGCGTGACAGTCAAACAGCTCCACCAAACTGACTAGGATGATACCGATGCAAGGAAGACAGTGTAAGCAAAGTAAGAACAAAGTGCAAAACYGACACCATTAAAATTCTCAGATCTATGCACTCTACGGTCCAATACTGCATACTCGGTGGTAGGTAATGAGAGATGACTGGAAAATGCTGTCGGAATTGGACAGTGAAATGAAACTGCAAAAGACTATGTTCCATTTCTATTTGCTGGCTGACAAACACAGCAATATTATCTGGTCCAAGTTGCTTACAGTAACCCTTGTAAAGAGACTTGGGGAATATGGTTACTTTTGAAAAAATACAAGTCTTCTCTCAAGTTTGGTAATAGAAAGTATGCTAGGAGGAGAGCTAAGGTAAATCACGTCTATTTCTTTGCGACTACAACCAAAGCTCCTGCAATACAGACATCATGGACAGTATGTTCAGAAGATATAAGACTTTCAGGAATTTAATAAAAAAAATATTTTTCAAGGTACTGTAGTTCATTGTTGCTGATGCCGGCCCAGACCTAATGCCCATGTTTCACTGCCATGACAAGAAGTGTATCCTTCACTCAGGCATTCATTGTATTCTGGCAGGGTGCTTTGGAAGCTGGAGCAATTCTATTAATTTCAATAAAAAAGGGTGGCTCCATTAAATGGGACAATGGAAGTCAATAGTTCATGACTCGAGGTCCCATGAACTAGGCAAGGGTTCCTTCACCCTCCCAGAGCTGGAGATAGCTTCTTGTCGCTTTATATTGTCTTAGGTCAGCCAGACTTCTACCACTTCAGTAGTACAGCTGTGGTTCAGCACTATGTCTGGCTGCTTTACATTCTTTGGTCTCTCAGATTGCTCCAACATGTCAAGCACAAACATGACTCAGAATAAGAGAGAAGCTCGAAATACTGCCCACCTCCATGCAAAGCCAACAAGATAGACCTTTATCTGTCTGCCACTAAATACAGGAATACGTTCACCAACTCTGATGGAAACTGGTTGTGGCGCAGAGCTTAATAAATACACAGAAGAACAGAGAATCTGTATGCTATACTGAAGAGAAAAAAGGCTTTAGACACTAAAAGATGGATGAGTTATTTTACCTCAGAAAGCGTCTTGTAAAGCAGAGAACTTTGATTTTTCAGTCTGTGAGCTTCGTCTACAACCAAGGCAGCCCAGTTAAAGCTGAAAAAACAGCAGACAATTAATTCTTGTCAGTACAAAAAGACTGAAATAAGTGGTGGCTCTGTTTGGCTGAACTTGAGATGGTCCTACCCCATGAAGCACAAGCAAACATCACCCTGCTTGTGACAGGGTGAGAGGAATTCACAAGTACTGGTTTTCAAMGCAGCTTCTTAACTATAGCCTGGATGAGTTTTTCGGAAATCAAAACTAAGTAAATTCACTTGAATTTGTTGCTTTTCTCTCCACCCCCACTTCTATAGGGAAAATGACATAAGCACAAGTTATTCAAACATTCAAGGAGGTCTACAATTTGGAACAAAAGAGACATGAACTAGGCCCTTGTACCTGTGCAAAACCCCAACAACTATGATCAGGTAGTGATGGCAGAGTGATTACAAACCTTTTGCAAATCACCCAAGGCAGCACCTTCAGCTTGTTCTGGGCTTGACAGAGCTATATGTAGTGTCTCATCAAGTAGGCTGCAGAATCACTGGTGACCTAGTAGATCCATTAGGCTTAATACAAACTCCWGATCTTTTCAACTCTCAGTATTTGTGCCTGCTTACCACTAGGGCTTCAACTCCCACATCACAGAGTGATTTCCACGTAGTCAAGCCTGGCTGATGGGTAGGCAGGGGAGGGAAAGCATGACCCTCCAGCTTTTCTTACCCACACGCTTCTCTTCCCAGTGGAATACAAGGGCTGGAATCACAGGGACCTACATTTTCCCCGCAGCTCTTCTGTGTCCTTCGATTCCCCTCTTCGCTATTTAAGAGTGGTTTTCCACTGCCAGGACAGTGAAATGTCATTATCCTCATTCTACAGGCTCAGTAACTGCATCTCTCCACAACGTATTAGAACAGGGTCCTTACTCATTTGTGTTGTTACACTGCTTGCAAGGAATGGTGGCGGTGAGACATCTGGTAACTCTGACCCACCTTTACAAAGTGCTCCAAGTGCTCCTACACAGGACAACGTACAAATGATTAGCAGCCACTTTTTTCAGAAGAAATACTAGAGGGCAAAAAAACCCTCGAGTGACATGGCTTTGAGGTTATGTGCTAGCCTTAGAAGTAGGAAATTACACTGGAGCTGACATTTCTGTGACACTAGGGCTAGTTACTTGCTCTCCCCGAGTACTATATCCCACGGCTAAGCTGCAAAATAAGCAGAATCATATGCAGCAGTGCAGGACATGATATGAAACTGTAAGGAAAGTATGGCCGTGGCTACCTTTCATAAGGTCTGGCTTCTACCACGATGTGTTCATCCAGCACAACCTCGTGTTTCCACCAGTGGCCAAGGGCAGGTGCTTTGCAGAAAGACAACAGGGTGCCCATAGTGGGCCTGACGAGCTCTGGGAGATCCAAAATTGTGCCAGTGGGGGCCACTGGGTTTCTGCTCCTACAGAGATCCTGAGCCGCTCGTGATATCTGGCTGCCCCCAGCATCTGTCACAGCACTTACCACTATTGCAAGGCATTGGCTCTATTACTAAAAAATCTGAAAATTCCTACCCATTTCAAGTGTAGGCTTCTGTAAAATCCTGCACGGCCATGACAATACTTCCTACAGGCTGAACTTCAGCTGTATAACCAGTCTTGCTAGAAAGCATAATGCTCCAGAGGAGGCTGAGGGGAGACCTTATCACTCTCTACAACTACCTGAAAGGAGGCTGTAGAGAGATGGGTGCTGGTCTCTTCTCCCAAGTAACAAGTGATAGAACGAGAGGAAATGGCCTCAAGTTGCGCCAGGGGAGGTTTAGATTGGATATTAGGAAAAATTTTTTCACTGAAAGGGTAGTCAGGCATTGGAACAGGCTGCCCAGGGAAGTGGTGGAGTCACCATCCCTGGAGGTGTTCAAAAAACGTGTGGACGTGGTGCTTCAGGACTTGGTTTAGTGGGCATGGGTACTGGGTTGATGGTTGGACACGATGATCTTAGAGGTCTTTTCCAACCTTAATGATTCTATGATTCTATGATTCTATGATAAACCCTCCACAGTTCTGACTGGTGGCAGGAGGCAATAAACTTTAGGATATGGTATTAGCACATGATCACCATAGTATAATGCAGGTCAATTTCAGCAAATTTTGCATCTAATACCTTTATAATCTGAAGCTTTTGAAGATCTCCTCTGTTCTAAATATCAATCTTCTGGACTGATATTYAGTGTACTGCTATAAGCCACTATGTATCATATTATTTTGAGTTAACTGGCTTGAAAACTGCCCTTGGGGGAAGTTCATGTGCATCTTAGCTGACGTTAAAGATTCTTCACTGAAAGTTGGTAAAGGCAAAGCTCTAATCACAAGCAAAGAACATCCTTGGCTCTTGTGAAACAAGCATGGGATCTCACACACATACAAACATACACTTAAAAAAATCGCTGACAGACATGCAGAATTAAATTTGAAAAAWCTAAAACCAAACTCACAATTTTAGAAATGCTGCATCTTTCAGACAAATCTGCAATGAAAAGAAATGAACCATGATTTATGACTTAAGTTAATACACCAGTTAAGAAACAGAACATCTTTTTGCCCTCTTGCAAACTATGGTGGAATGGAGGAGAGTGGAATGAAGCCACTTATTACCTGAGGAAAGTAACATGACAGCTATTGTAACCACAAGCTGTTGTGATCCTACATTTTAACTCGTCTGGCAAAACACCAGCAAGTAGAACCTCAGAGAATTAATGGAAATTTACACACATCATAAATGCTCTTCACCTCTGTAAGTTTTTCATATCTTTCTCACTAAGAAACACCATGCAACTTCAACATCATAATCTTTTTCACTCCAAACAAACATATGCTTCAGTGGATTAATCTAAGCTATTACAATGACCTAATAGTATCCTAAAGTGTAGACGTTGCTTGCCCAACTTCAGATTCAGAGGAAGAGAAATCAGGTCACTCATGAGAAACCCTTAAAAAGCACAGAATTTTATCATCAAAAGCAACAGAGACAAGAAAAATCCTAGCTAAGTGAATATCTCAATACAGTCGATCGCTTTCTCGTACTTGCTTCAGTATGAGCACCTCCATTTATCACCGTCAGGACAAAGGTTATCACTGCTACCCACTCCCGCTTGTGCAACGTGGAAAAAGATTCAGGTTCAGAGTGGTTAGCACAGGTCACACAACTCCCAGCGGGAAGTGACAGTAGAATACTTGAAGAGAGGGAAAGCAAAAGGGCAAACGTAAAGGGAGATCAAGGGAGATTGGGGGAGGGTGGGGGAAAGGAGCTGTAAGAGATGCTTTTCATCTAATTTCAAGCTGATGTGTTTGTTAAGAGATTGTGAAARTAAAATCAAAGTGCTGATATGAAGTAACACCTGAGTGGGACTGACTCRTAAGAGAAAAATAAGGGCTTTTTCCCACTCCAGATAACTACGCACCAGATCATGCAAAGTCCAAAGCAGTGACYAAAGAAGCAACCCTATTCTGGTTGGTTCCATTTACAGCAGGACAGGACCTTCTCAGGAGAGCTCTGATCAGATTCAGACCAACATCCTATCAATTGTAACAGGAACCTCACCATTCTGCAGTCCAGGAATGAGAGTTTTGTCTGAGAAGGGCATGCTGAAGAGGGCACAAAAAAGGTAAACCCTTTCTAAGTGTTCTTGCATTGCCTGATTAATAGAATCTTAATAAACATCACACATGTACACTTCCATTAAATGTTAAAGGCACCATRCAAAGACAATGTAGTACCATTTAGCATTAGTTAAGGATGGACACATGTCTGTTTTCTTTACTCAAGGTGTGATACAGCTATGTGGTAAAGCTGGGGTTAAAGTAGATTATCTTAGGGACACAAAAACTGCAGCAACTTAGATCAGTTGGTGAAATGGGTTACAGAGTAGAAAATCACTGAGGAAGGTCAAAGATGAGTACAGAGGACAAGGCATGAGCTGAGTGGTACAGAGGAATGGAAAATGCGAGGAAAAACCTAAGCCCTCCTTTCAAGTAACATCACGTACTTCATATGTTGTCAAAAGCGCATGGAAGTGAGATTGCTCTTTCAAGTTCTGCTGCAGTTTGGGTCGTTCCTCCTTGTTGCCTATGTATGTCACAAAGGAAAGACCTGGAGCAAACCTGTTGTCAAGRGAAAGGTAGAGAAAAAACAGTGAGCCAAGCTAAGTCTTTCCTGTGTTTATGACCATGGACCCCATTATCAAACATAGCCACTGCACAGATAATGAGAACCTCCTATCCAAACACCCTACCCTCCTGTGAGATGTGGCTGGATCTCAGCTTCTGAATCTAACCCCTTCCTGATTAATTTGCATCTCAGGTTGGCACCTCAGCTGCTGGTTCTGKCTTGGACAAGTCCCAAATGAACTGCGTTCTCCCAGGTCTCAAAGTCCAAGGCAGATGATTGAAAACCAGTCTCAYGGTCCATCTGCTATTMTGAACTGAAAAAGCTCATGAGAAGYRGATGAATGAATACAGTTTGCCCAGTTGRGACCAAAGAATTGGCCTAAATCATGCTAAAATAAAGGCAAACAATGTTTGCAGCAAACAGGTCCAAGTCAGGACCTCAAAAATCTATCCTCTTAGTCAAAAAGCAGGTGAAACCAGTTCCATGGAGGAAGAGTTGGGACCATAAAATTCTTCCTCATTTAATCCCAYCACTAATATTTGCCTAATGTTCCTCCTGGATAGCTGTTCACTGCTGATCTATGAAGGGATGCACTTTCCCCCCAACTATTCCAACYGCAAGTCTATCCAAATCAGGCCAGCTCACTTCAGAATGTAACCTGGATGACTTCAGATGCTGAGAGACAGCTCTGCCCGACAGCCACACAGACAGACTTCTGTTCTGATCTTCAACTTTCTGCCCTTCCTCTTAAAAGGAATGTGTGGTCTCCAGCTTAAAAATGTATATATTCCAGGCACAGCAAATGTGCCATTAGCACAGTCACTGCACCCCAGTGAAGACAGTTTGCATGCACAGATGTAATGTATTTTGCATGCATACGCGAGCATGCCAAGAAAGATACTATTCAATTTGGGTCTTACCTTTCACCATACAGAATCCTGGCTGTCTTCAGCATATTTTGCCTAAGAGAGGCTGAGCACGGAGGGTTACAAAACAATAAAAACCAAGGAGCTAGTGGGGGCATTTGTACTGAAAGTCAGCCAACACTGTAAGTTGGATGAATTCATGTATACCACAGCATTGTAAAGACTACACATTAACTGCAAGTGGTGTTTGCATTGATTTGTAGTTTCGGTAGCTTCCCTTTTTACTTTTTTTCCCTTTTGAAAGGACAAAAACTGTTGGACTGAGCCCATTTGAAGAGAATCTTTAACTTGCGGTACAAGAGTATAATGAGCTGGACAACTGTTGAAACTTACCTCTCCAGTTCCTCCTTCCAATTGCTCAGAACAGACAGAGGACAAAGTATCAGAAATCTCTCTTTGTTCGTTAATTTTTTTGTCAAATAAAGAAGTAGAGAAATAGTCTAGAAGGCAAGGAAAATATTTTTTTTTWTAATAAGAAAAGGATTAAACCCAATAGCCTGAACCTACATAAACTGCCTACCTCTTAAGCTTTGTAGCTGGTTCCCACAGGTTCTCTAGCACAAAGCAGAGCTAAGAGAATTAGATGAGAATTAGAGGATGATGGATCTCACCATGTCACCATGAATGACAAAAAAAGCTTAGATCCCAAAACATGACCTCATATCTGGAGCCYCTTTCCAAAGACCTTTCTCTACAGTCACAAAAAAGAAGATCTACCATACATCACTTTCTAAAACTGTGTTTGTTATTTAAGACCCACTGAATACCACCAGATGAACCAAAGCACAAACATACATTTTCCAACAAAACTGAAACTCATTTAAAAACTTCGGGRAAAAAAAAAAGCAGCACGGAAAAATTTACACCCGTAAATTTTAATCCATGTGTTGGCAAACCCAAAAATCATCTTGCTGCAGGTGCACCAAAACACATCAWCCTCTCTGTACTGGCTGTGTATTGTCCCTTCAACTTCCCCCACTATGAATTACACATTCAGATGTCTGTGTARAATGACCACTCATCTTTTTACAAAACCCTGAAACCTTTTTGGAGTGTCACTCAGGAGCTAACAGGGGTTTTAAGTGATTAAGGAATGAAAGAAGCAACGAGTGCTTTCTTTTGAGTATGGACTTCAGGATGGGGCTGCTTAACTGACCAATCATTAGGGTGATTTTCTTTTCATTCTGCAGACACATCGRGCTAAATTACGCAAAGATTATTTTCCAGAAGAAGAGGACAACACACCTGACAAGTCTTCCCAAGACCCATCTCATCACCCAGGATGCAGCCATGCTGGACKTCGTAGCATTGCACCAGCCAGTTTACACCTTCTATTTGATAGGGACGAAGCTTAATGCCTGGGAATAAAAGCAATTTGTTACATTTACACAGTCATCTAATACACTCTATACACAGTTACACCTTGAAGCCACCAAAAACAGGTCCTGCACAACCCGCCATCCCAAACAACTGCCTTGCAGGGAAAGCACAGCAGTTGTCAGCAAAGCTGGTTTACTCTGCCAGAGAGCACAGACACTGGTGTTACAGCAAATCCATTAAATTAAACCATATTCAGGAACTTGTACACACAAAAATGCCCCGAGTCATTACAAAGGCCTGTACAAGGAACCTAATCTGATAATTAAGCTGCTACTTTGCATTCCTAAAAGATGGCTTGGTTTTCAGCTCCAGCCACTTTTTTAAATATGTTAAGTACTACGTCCAGGGACACACTTTAGGCTACCAAAAATGTCTGTAACAGTCTACTGTTGTATAATAATAATTTCTCAACAAGACGTTTTCCAGCCTTCCTAAGCTTAAGGCTAGGACAGACTTCAAGTGTAGGTCACTGTAGCTACCACCACCATTGCAATCCTTATTATGGGGCACAACATACCAAAACAAACACCAAACAAGCCGAGCAGGAGTTCTCAAGACCTTTCCTTGTACCTGGACTAAAACGCTGCGTATCGTTAATAACGTCGCACCGCTGCCAGCCTCCCCTCCCCGGGGAAAGGTGCACGCCGAGCACCCGAAGTGACTCACCAGAAAACAGAAACYCAAACTAGCCCAGGGACTGAAACGTGGGCTCCCCACAGCTAAGGAAAACCAGGCGGGCCAGCCCAGGCGCCCCTCCTTAACGCCCACCCTCCAGGCAGCGGGAAGCACTTTAAAGCATTCACGCCCAACATCGCCCCGCTCCGAGGCTGACGAACGTTGCCCTGTTGATCTGCTCCTCAAGCACGGAGCTGCCTCAGGCTGTGCGGAGGCCCTTGGAGCGGCAGGAGCAGGGCTGAGGGAGCCCAGCCCCCGGCCCCGCCGCCCGCCCAGCTGCAAAGCCGAGGGGAGCGCGACTGAAGCGGCCGGGGAAGGTTTGCTCGGAGCGGCGAGCGCGGCAGCAATGCAGCAACTGTGGCTCACTCTAACAGGCCCRGGAGCCGCCTTTATTTACACCTTCATTTATTTCAGCCCCGGGGGTTATTAACACAAAGCCCAGACGATTACRGCGGCACCGCACCAGGCAGCCGCAGGGCCCCTCCGCCGCCTCCCGCCATCCTCTCACACAAACCGGCCCCCGCAACGCGCGCTACCGCTCCCTCACCACCCCCTTCCACGGGGCCTGGCCGGCTACCGGCGGCGGGYCGCTGACCTGTCAGACCCCACCGGTAAATGTCCGCCTCCTCCACGCCCGGGCCCCCCGCCCGGGCGCCGGCGGCGCGGCGAAGCGCCTGGAAGAAGCGCGACATGGCGGGCGGCGGGGGAGGCCGGGCTCGCCCCGGCAGGTTGAGCACCGCGCTGCTCCCGCCGCCTCCCCCCAGCTGCGGGCGGGGCGCAGGCGCCCTCGGTGCGCGGGCAGGGCCGGCCCGCAGGCGGAGCGAGGCCCGAGCACCGCCCCGCTAGCGGGACGACTCGCTGCCGCCGCCGGCTTCGTTGGGAGGGACGGTCATGGCGCCGGCGCCGCTGCTGCTGCTGCTCCTCTCGCTGCTGCCGGCCGCCGCCGCCTACCTGTGCTGCGTCCGGCGGCACACGGGCAGCGCGGGGGCCGTGCTGCGCCGCCGGGAGCCGGGCCGGGCTGAGGCGCGGAGCCGCAGCCCGCCGCGGGACCCGGTGAGCGCCGGGGAGGGAGGGGAGGGAGCGGGGGGCGGCGGGGAGCGGGGCCCGGCGCTCACCTCTCGCCTCCTCTCCGCAGTGGGCCCCGCGGCTGTGCGGCTCCGGGCTGCGCCTCTTCGTCCATGTGGCCAACACGGTGAGTGGGGGCGCGGGGCCGGGTCGCCGCCCGGGCCCGGCACCTGACGGCGTTGCGGGAGCCGGGTAAACAAGGCAATAAAACCCGAGGTTGCTGGGGGAAAGCGGCCAAGGCTGCCGGGGGTTTCGGAGGGAGGGGAGTCTCGGTGGGAAGGTAAAACCCGCGTTTGCTGGGAAATTGTAGAGAGGTTGTGGCTCTCTGCGTGGTTTTGGGTTCACCCTGTCCCCCAGGTGGGATGGCGTGGGGAGGGAGAGAGATGGCCTCTGGTGGGAGGGTGTCGTGAGTGTCTGCGGGCSTGGAGAGCCCGAAGCCCGACATCAGACAGACCCAGAGCAGAGCCGCCGCCAGCTTTCCTTGGGCGTGGAGGGGTTCGGGGCCTTCATCCCTCTGAGCGGGGTTTTCGGGAAGGCGCYGAAGGCAGCTGTCCCCCCAGCACTTCTCCTCGGGCCGGCTTTGGCGTGCCTTTGAGCCGAGGCCGTTGCTGGGGGAAGAGAAGCCTGCGTCCCCTTGGCARTGGGCGCCTTGCAGCAGCGTCCACCCCAAAGCAGGTGGATTTTGTTGCCGCTGCTGCGTGAAAGTCTCATTTCAGCAGTGTGRCCTGTTACAGAGCTTGGCGGCCCCGTACTAGCTACTGTGAAGCGAATTAACTCTACCCCGACCAAAACCAGCACGTTGTGCCTGGAGTGGAAGCTAGCGATAGGCTGTGTTTATTCATGAGAATGCCTTGCCAAGTGGCTTTCTTCCAGGATGTAACAGATAGAATACCTTTTTATCCTTTGCTTTGTGGCCGCTTCTGGTGTGTGGCCCTGGGCTTGTTTCCTGACATTCCCCTTGGAGAGGGGACGCGAGATTCTCAATCTCCTACAAGATTGTGCTGTCTTAGATTAGATGTAGATTAGGAGCAATGCGTTTTCAAAAAGAGACTGTAATTCTTATGTAATGTGTGAGGCAACATATTACTTCATGGATTGAGGAATGTGAGTCTTGCTTCACTGTATTTGCTTGTACTGTATTTGTACATCCCTTAACAGGTCTTTGAAGTCTATTGTTGAGCTATGAAGACATGCTGGAACAAGGCTGGTCTCTTTGGGACCACTGGTATTGCTACACTGGGAACCAAAGTATTCAAAGAGCGTTTTCAGCTGCCGGCTACCATGGAGTCTCTAAATTTCTCATGCTTTTTCAAGTTGATTTGGTTTACTGCAGGAGCTGGTTGAGTGACAGGAAAGATCCTAACAGTGGGATAAACAAAATAATAATACACTTCTACCTTATCCAATGTTTGCATAATCTGCGGAACATGAAGAAAGTAACAGATGGGAGCTATATGGATGCCTCTTAACAGTGTTGCAGCCTGCAGCTGCGGGCTTTCCAGGCCGAGTCAGGGAAGGACAAAGGCAGGGGCGCTGGAAGAATACACTCTTTATAATTATAGAAATRTGAGGGGCTGGGGGAAAGCATTTCGAGCCAACTTTGTGGCCTGAAATACAAGTATTTGTGCTATTTTTTTACTACATAGCATTGCATGCTCTCTAGGGTGCTCTGAGGCTGCAGCAATTGTGAGCACATTCAGCATTCCTTGTCTAGTGAGGAAGGTGTTCAGGTCAAAGTTACTGCAAACCAATGTTTCTGCTTACTTTCTTCTAGGCTTTTGGACAGATCTGCTTACTGCCRTTCTTAATAAGGTAAGAGTGGGGAGTTTTCTCCCCCTTCAAGTTACTTGGGTGGCGGGTTTTTTTTGTTT
>JASVER010000050.1:3376406-3404356 GCA_030449065.1 Oceanodroma leucorhoa | reverse complement strand
TTTTTTTTTTTTTTTTTTTTTTTTTTAAGGTGCTTGCATTGCACACCACTTTCAGGTTATCTGCGAGGGAAGCTGTGTAACTTGATTGGAGAGTGAGCAAGATTGTCATAGATGATGTTTACTACATTATTTTTTTTTAACTACTCTGGTTTGGGTGGGTCTCTGTCAGAAGAAAAGACCTTTTTTCACACTCAGGAAGGTGCATAGAAACCAAATTCGTCAGTTTGCCTCTTTGCCTTTCTGTTCTTTTGCTAGAGAGCAGTCTTTCTTTCAAAGCTTGTGGATGTGCAAATCTGCTGTGTTTATCACCGGTAGTGGTAAAAGTATAGGAGTAGTGGAGAAATGAGGCCAGACGTGTTCTTTTTAAAGATACTCACCATTTTAGGTCGGCCTTTTCTCCTTCTCTSTCATTTACGTTTTTGTTTAGAAACTGTGCTTTCAGGTGTACATTGCACTAAGAGCCACTCAGGGAGGAGGTGTCAGGAACCTCAAGCTCACACCTGGCTCTCATAGTTTGCCTGTCATTTGATGGGGCATCTGTGCAGATCCCAGGACACTGAGAAATGTATTAYACACAATTGGTACCCCTGAATTTTTACTTGGGGCATGGGCTTTTTGRGTGAATCAGACTCTGACAAGTGTCACTGCTGTTATATAGCAGATCATTCCTTGACATCTATGACAGGGTCTTGATTTCCTTGCTCCATTACATTTTCCAAGCCCTGGACTCGTGCTGCAGTCCCTGTTGTATTTGGTTGTGAACGAACTATGTTGAAGCAGGTCATGGAAAAGTCTGAAGAGGTGCTTGATTTAACAGGATTAGTGCTTGAATGTATGGCTTATACTACTTTCTCCTTTTCCTCTGCATTCCTGTCTTCATTGGTCTGTGGGTGATACGTCTAATTAAAGTGAATCAAAAACTTTTGCCAGTTCTTTCGCAGCTTGGGTTTACGGAGGCTGGCTGGCCTTATATCAAGAGGTAGGAGGCTTTGTTAAGCAAGCAGAATTGATTTGATGCTGCCTTCAGGAAAGGTGTGAGAGATTATCTTGTAACTGTTGCGACTCCCTGCTGTTAGAGCAGACGGCTAAGTCAAAATGTTCTTGGGTAAGGTTCACCCTGAACAGTCTGAAAAATTAGTCATGGTAGAGCTTACAAACTCTAGCAGTGACTTTCTCTCTTTCAGGCTGAACAACTTCTCGCTCTTGCGCTCACTTGACATTCACGAAGATCCCACGTTTATCCCGGAGGTTGCTGCGGAGGTTACGGAAGACAAGTCTGAGGCTAAAAGCACTTCAGATATTATCAATCAGCTGACAGATGCAAGGTCAGTATATGATGTGTAAGAGTGGAGTGGAAGAACATACATGTTGGCACTATTACGTTAGTGGAAAGCTGTCATCGTCAGTGATCTGGATTAAAATCTTTTTCCATGCCCGGCTACTTTACAAAACAAATTATGCTGTCAGTCCTCTTTCCTTYTGTGACTTATAAATCGCCAGTAGTTATAAGCAATGTGAAGTTTCTGCAAGCTTCAGGGAGTCTGCTTATTGGGGACAGACCGAATTCTGCCCTTGCTGGGGCTCTGGTTGCACTATTAGARCAGATACACGTAGTGGTTAGTGGCTAGTCAGCACATACATCCTTTAAGTGAGTTTTTAGATATGCTGTTCTTGCCTGCAAGAAATCTCAAAGAGAACACAGGGGTTGCTGGGAGTAGTGAAGGAACACAGGGTACAAAGATAACAACACACAAGAAATTAGGCTTTGACAGCTAGGTTGTTTGGARAAAAGCCTCTTCAGCTTCTTGATTGCAGTCTGTACTTGACTAAATCCCCCTAGACTCCTGGTGAAACATTATTCAGGCTCGTGTGTCTCATGCTGAGGTGGGAGCAGCTGGGCTGCTATGAATGCTCTCCTCATCTGGTTTTGGTTCTTAGTTGTGGGCCTATCCAGTGGTTACTGAAGATGTCTATGAGCTGCACTTCATCAGTGTTTCAGAGAGTGGGTTCTCTGTATCTCTGCTTTTAGCAAGACTAAGATTGCTCCCTGCTTGAGTTCTTGAGCTAGAGCAAGGAAGAACTTTCAGCTCCTTCGCTTTAGAGGAAGGGATGTATTTCCTACAGGTATTGGTCAAGGTGAGTGCATCCTTCTGGTTCTTGTGTCCCCAGCTCCACCAGTGATACATTGAGTATTACAGGGCATGTTACTGGAGCCTTGCCTCTTCCCGGCATAGCACGTTATGGTGCCATATGCTGTCCTGTTCCAGGATATCGCTTCTGGTTTGGGTGATGATATGGAGGCATCACAGGAGTAGTAACTGTAGCTAGCTCTTCAGGTGATCTTACAGTCTATCCTGTTGTAATGAGAAATGGTCTATTTCTTATATGCTAGAGCCATCGATTTAGTTTTTAAGCAGTTTGCTGATGTGAATCCTTGTGTTTGCTGCATGTCTCTTCCCCCTCCCGCACCACACACTGTATGTGCCGCTGGCTATCTGGATCGAACTTGGGACAGAGATCCTGGGAGTAGGTTTACCAATATGTTCTAGCTATTCTGTAACCCTCCAGTGATGAGTAGCAAATGTAAACCTGGAATAAATTTTGAACAGTTTAGTGACTGCCGTATTGCAGTAGAAATATGAAGCAACTAGGACATGTCAGCAAGACTGACCCCTTATTTCTGTGGCACCCTTAGTGTACCCGGTGTCTTGCACACGTGCAAGGAGTCTGACCGAGTGTGAGCTGAAATGCGTAGGCTAGCGGTCCAAACGGTGACCAGCAGGTTTGCTGTGAGGGAGCGATGCCCAGCCTGCCTTGGACTGTGGTGCTGAAGCCTGCAGGTCTAAACAGAGGTGGCTTTGATGGTTCACGGTTGCCCCTTTAATCCTTTCTTTGCAGGTCTGATTCTGCTAGCAATGGGTTTAGCTTCAAAGGGATCAAAGACTACCTGGACTGCTACCGGTAGGTGAAATTATGGTCTGGAAACAACCTGTCTCGGATGTTCCCCTGCTGCGGGCTGCTACTGTTCCACAAGCTCTCAGGCATCTCTTTGCTAGGATTGTCCTTGACGTACCACTGTTCAGCACCACCTTTCGCAGTCCTTTCCCTCTAATAGAATAACAAAGGAAAGCCAACTGGGAGAGCTGGCACAACTTTTACAAGCCCTGCAAGGATATTTAAATGCTGTTTTCCTTGGCTTATTGTCAGCCTCCTCCGGGAGAGATTTCTACATACCRTGTTTGCCCAAACACGTGAATGAGAAGGAGAGGAAGGTTCATCTGCATGATGTGAGTTGCACATACTGTGGGTCTCTGAAGAATCCCTTGGTTCCCCAGCCGCTTGTGCTCCTGTGAGCAGTTTGACTGCTTTTACCCAGTRAGCGTGTCCAGCTCGGGAAGAGCTGGGAGCACATCCCTGACTGTCGGGTTCTGCGAGCTGTTGGTTGCTCGGTAACTCCTGGTTGCCCCTGGGACATGTGCCAGATGTGGAGCGCTCAGATAAATCCTCTTGCACTCCTGGCACTTGATCCTCAAGGGCCACCTCTGCCAGGAGGCTGCAGCCTTGGAGCCAAAGGCTGACGCTGCAGTCTGGTGTTACAGGTGAGGCTTTCGTGTCAGCCAGAGAGAGATGTGTTTGTGGTGTAACGTAACCTTGTGCCAGGAGGGAGGGAAGGCCTCTTTGTCAGAAGTGGGTTATGACAGTAATGCTGTGAGCCCCTTCTCTGTGATGGGGGGCCTGTATAAAGGGGGCTGGCCTCTTGGTCTTGGCTCGAGATACTGGGCGTTTCGTAGCCTCAGGCTTTCAGGGCTTGAGGACTCTCTGTAAAGCTGTCAGCTGTCCTYCCCTATTTATCTGGTGGTTCAGGAATATCTGGGTAAGTCTCCTAGCTCCTGCCCCTACTCTAAGGGTTGGGGGCGTGCTGTGTAGGCAAATTCTTCCCTTAAGGAAGGGARTCTTGATGGTGTCAGCTGTGTTGAAATCATCACCACACACAGATTCTTAGCTAGTTCTTGCTTACAGCTGTGACAGCTGCCATCTTSCTACGTGAGAGACAAACCCCGTGTGTGGGTGTGGTGTGGGGGTTTTGTAACAAGGTCCTAACTTCTGTCCTGTAGGAGTGGGAAGCTGACRCCATCTCAGGTAGCAAAGAACATCATTGCCGTGCTGGAGGACTGCGACAAATCCACGCCCCCGCTCAGAGCGATAGTGCAATGGGACCAGGAGCAAATAATGCTGGTAATGTCTGCCTGTGGGAGGAAAGGGGCCTCTGCCACCCCAAGAGCAGTAGCATCCATTAGAAGGGGGAGAGGCTCTTCTGCTGATATATTGCACAGAAAAATATGTACTTTTTTCCTCCCTCCTTGTGTAGAGGACTACAAACAAGTTTGCTTTCCTTCCTGCAAAGAGAGGTAGCATTAAAGCAATCTGCTTCCTGCTGGACGTCTATGTTTAAAACAGGACTTCTGTGCTTATGAGGCATCCATTAGCATAGATGCTTCCAAGTAGTAGTTTCCAATCAGCATATGGTGGAAGAAGAAAGAAACTTTTATAGTTTGGCTTAGTAGAAGCCTGAGAAAGCCATTTCTGGTATCCGTCCTGATACTGGTAATGACCTTCAGCTCGACTAAATATACATAACATATATTTTTTTTTTTCCCTCTGTGCAGATGGCTGAGGCCTCCACTGCTCGTTACAGGGATAAATGTACCCTGTCTTATCTGGATGGCATCCCAGTGTGTCTGAAAGAAGAATTCAAAGTGGTGAGTTTCCTTCTCTGGCTGTCAGTTCACACTGCAGGTGGTCAACCTGGACAACTCACTGCGACAAGGTTTTAAGGCCAACTCTTCAGCAGAAGCCTGAGAATATGTTGGTAATAAAGGGTAGCATGACGGTTTAATGAGTAGGATTAACAAGTTTTGCCAGGTGAAGACAGATCTTGGGTACAGCAGACATGTTCCATGACTTATATTGCTTGCTTTAATCCATGGGGAGTAGAGGGTAGGGATGGGAAACAGCCCCTCTGATGATGAAATGAGAATGTATAAAAGCATCTGTAGCGGTGGGTGTAACTGTCTGTATTTCTTAGGCACTGACTGCTCCACTGGCAAAGCATCCCTCTCTCCTTACCTTAAAGGACGTACTTGTGTCAGAAATACGCAAGTTACGTTGAAAAATCCCCACTCACAAGGAGTTTTGCCTGTGGCCTAACAACAGTTACCATTAAATACTCCTGGCAGTGCCRTCAAGCTGTCATAGGCTCTGCAGAGACCTACCCATACGGTGGGAGTCCTGTTTATGCACAGATTCTTCCATTGCTGCGTCGAAGTGAAGAGTACTTAGCATACCCTGAAAATGAGTCCATCTGGTATTTTGGCATCCGTCTAATCTCGGTGCCTTGCTTCAAAGCACTGCAGATCTGAAATGCTGCAGTTCTGTCCGTAGAAAAATGGAAAATAAAGCTCCTGTGTGCTGTGGGGCCAAGCTGACTGTTCTGCAGCCTCTGGGCATAGCAATTGCATTGCTGCTGGGAGGCAGACTTTCTGACTGTCCACATGGTTCTGCTCTTCTGTRTCATGGTATTAAAAGGACTCCTCTGCATGAGAGAAGGACCAAATATTCAAGGGTTAAGTGTCCCTAACAGAAGCCAACGCAGCGCAAGTTGAAGAGTGAAGCTTCCTAGCCCTTACTTACCTCTGTGGGCCCTAATGTCTGGGATCTGTTGTGGAGTTGAAGTGTGCGTGTGAAGCATGCATGTGTGCCTGCCTGCCTTGCCAGGGTTTTAGGATGAATAACAAGCTATCTTCTTGCTAAGGTACCTTACCATCACCGAGTGGGAACAGTGTATCTTGGGACGGAGCCCGAAACAGAAGATGCTACTGTGGCCAAGAAGCTGCGAGAGGCTGGGGCTATCATTATTGGGGTCTCAAACATGCATGAACTAGGGACTGGAACAACTGGATGCAACCCTAATAGGTAAAAAWCCCTTTCTCCTCTCTTCCCCTGGGTCTAGAAGGACCTAAAAATCTGTCCAGAACTGATGGGGAAGGGTATGAAAATAGGGCAAGCATGTGAGAATAAAACTGACAGAAGCACCCCATGCGGGGAGAACCCCAGGGGTATGAAAACCCAGCATTGTAGGTTTGAGGGTCAGAGTAGCTGTGGAAGCCTGAAGGCTCCTGAAACCAGAGGAAGGAGAGGATCCAAGCGGTGTCTGCCGAGTAAGGAACTTGGTTTGCCAGGCCTTACAGGCCTGGAGGTGTGAATGTTTACAGGATGAGTGGTAGACAAAAGCAGTGACMGAAAACAAATAAATAGTAATCTAATGCTCAGTC
The DNA here is from genome assembly GCA_030449065.1 of Oceanodroma leucorhoa. Classification (NCBI taxonomy): domain Eukaryota; kingdom Metazoa; phylum Chordata; class Aves; order Procellariiformes; genus Oceanodroma; species Oceanodroma leucorhoa. Next base: position 3,398,024 of record JASVER010000050.1, on the reverse strand, counting down.
ACAGTAATGGCTGAAGGCCCAGAACAGTGAGAAAAGGTACAGYCATCTCAGGAGTACATAGTGTTTTTATTTCCTAGCTAAAACAGGTTCACTGGAATTTGCTTTACTGTTGTGAATTCTTCAGCTATAGCCAAGCTGGGAACTGCTGTTCCAGAGCAGTGGTCCTCACAGCCTTGGTAAGCCATGTGCAGAGCCACACTGSGTGCATGTGCAGCTGGATGGAACTGGGGCTCCCCCTCAGCTGCCACAACGTGCCAGGGTATTTCCTCACAGCGTGAGGTTGGCTGGATACCCCGCTGCCTGGCAGGTCTCTGGTGTCTGGGAACTGTGGTCAGACTGGAGACTTTGGGAGCTGCTGCTCTGGGATGAAGGGCAAAGCTGGGGATGCTGACTTGCTTGTCTCTAAGAATTGCTGGCCACCGACTGCTGCACCTTTTGGAACCGCATAATGCACTGTGGCATGCAGTAATGGCACATTGCTGTCGCAGACAGAAGAGCTGGAGCAGCATCCTTTCTCTTGCTTTGAGTCTGTCTCTCTTGGATAGGCTGCGTGTGGTAACAAGAGATTGGACTCTGAGGCAGAAGTCTTTTTTGCATCTTGTTTTCTAGGGACATAGCACTATCTGGGATGAAACAGTATCTCTTTACTAAGAGATTGGAATCCCTGAGTTGTGTTTCTGGATCTTTTCCTGCCCTGTAGTGCACGCGGTCCTTCCTAGGAAAAGATTCAACRCTATTTGTCTGCCTCAGGTACCACAAGATCCCTAGGAATCCCTACAAGCCTAACCACTTCACAGGTGGGAGCTCCAGTGGGTCAGCAGCAGCTGTAGCAGCAGGTAGGTGGTCCTAAACGGAGTTCAGGGGTGATGGGAGGAAGGTCCTGAGGCAAAGTACCTCAGGCATTTAATTTTTGTGAGTGGGTTTAGAAGCTGGAGGGAACTCCTAGCTGAACAGAATGCTCTGTGTGCTGTCTTGGCTACAGCTGCGGGTAGAATGGACAGGGTAACACGATGTCTCTCTGATCACAGGCCAATGTGTGGGGTTTTTTTTGTAGGTCTCTGCCCAGTGGCTATTGGCACAGATGGCGGCGGCTCTGTGAGGATTCCTGCTTCGTTCTGTGGTGTGGTGGGGCTGAAAGGTAGAGCCCTTTAATCACGGAGGGGGTGTGTGTGTCTTGTTTGCTGTATCAGAATGCCACAAACGAGTCAGGCACAGTCCATTAATTCCTGTCAAGCAAAACTCARCCGGAGAAACTCTGGAGTGTAACACTCTGAGTTACAACCATGTGGGTTGGACTGGCGGAGTGGAAGTATTCTCAATACTGGCTATTGAACAGATGTTCAAAAAAACCTRATTTATTTAAGTCAAATGCTAAACAAAACATGCTTGCTGCTTTTCTTTCTGCCCACTCGTCCTTCTTCAATCTTCCTTCTCTGCTGGGAGGTGTTCCCAACATAGTTGGGTATCTGTAGTGAGCTGGTGAAAGGCATCTCCACCCACAATGGTTTACCATCACCTCAATTATATGGAGAGGCTGATGCTGCTCAGATTTGTATTTGCTAAGTTAAACCTGGTAATAGGCTTGTATGAAACTAGAATGTAGCCATTCCCTCTTATCTCAGTGTTACAAGAAGTAGCAATGCAGTTTTTGCAGTAAGAATTAATGTAATTTGAGGGGACTGTGCAGAGGACATAAGAAATGCACAGGRCAGTGTCTACAGCATGGAAGGTGGYGAGGCAGGATTGTCACTTGGAAGAGATGCCGGCWTTTCGGAATGGTTTATCATTCCGAAGGATCTTGGCTGCTTCATCTGAGACCAGATACTCAGCCATTACTCTGYTTTTCCATCCTTCACATGTGATCAACTTGATTAATCTTGATTGATCTGAGGAAGATAATGATGATGATGACAAAAATGTAACTGGTCAGAAAGACGATATGAGTACCTGCAGAAGACAACTGGTGTTAGGCATGAAGTCTCACTGCCGAAGTGGGTGAGATCGCCCAGGGGGTGGTATCTCCTGCTGTCAATAATCCTGCTCCTGCCCCTCCATCCTCCATACCATGGATGCTGCTTCTGCATATTTAAATGCGTGCATTTCAAAATGTCCCTGTACATATTTCCCCTCAACTAAATAATTTCTTACAGAGGAAAACAGTTTCACTATTTGTTAAACGCATCTGCTTCACTGGTGAGACAGAGTGTGGTCAGCAGAACAGGGTATTGAAAGATGAGTGACTGGGCTCAAACGGCAGGCATAAAAGTGACTGGCCAGGGTGTGATGCTTACCGACTGGGTGCACCAGAGCCATCTAGGCTGGATCTCACCAGCGACTGCTGGTATCTAACTGCCCATTTCTTTTTCTCTAGGTACGTTTGGGCGCATCAGTGCTCATGGCAGCTTGCCACTCTCCTACTCCACAGTCAGCGTAGGTAAGAGGACTTGTGCTCCACGCCAGGGACCTTGATGTGTGGTGTTCTCACAGGGGAGGCAATCTGTGCCTACAAAAGACCTTGGGAGGAAGGTACTATTACCCCCTTGTCACGTTTTTATAACTGATCTCTCTTTTACAGGCCCTATCTGTACCTCAGTGGCAGATGCAGCCGTTGTTTACAGTATCCTTGCTGAGCCGGATCCGCTCTATCCATATGGTAGGTGAGCCCTCTCCCTCCCCGAGCCCAGGAGCTCTGCCTTTCTAGAGGCATCCTAGATRAAAGGAGGAACTCTTGTTTGTTCCCTGCAGGACTAAAACAGCCCAAAGCAACCCTATCTGATATGTGTGCTCCTGACCTGAAAGGCTTAAAACTGGGAGTGGACTGGACATTTTTTAAGGTGCCTGTTCTCTCTCTCTCTGCTGCTTTGCAAAATGAGATTTTGAAGGAATTCAATGCATTCACTGTTCTCTTGTCATCATTAGAGCTTCTTATATTTAGTCCTATAATTGGAAGAGAATATAGCCTGGATGAAAACATCAACAGGGATAGATTTTTTCCTAAGGCAGCCTTTTGAGTAAAAGTCTGTTGGAGGCATGAGGAAAGGTAACGACTGTACAGTTGATGGAAGTATGTTTCCTCATACTGCTGTTTCTATTGAAGCAATGCTTCTGAACTGATTACAAAAGGCAGTTAATTTAAAATCAAATGAGGGAAATTAGTGTATCCATTTGGTGACAATGTAGCTGCTGAGTGGTATTTCATCATTCCAACGTAGAAACTGGGCTTACAAGCTAGTCCCGCTTGGCAATTGTAATGCAACACCACAAATGTGCTCAGGATTTCTTCCCTGAAGGAAAACAAGGACTCTTTCTGGCTCTGCCCCAGTGCAGAGGAGGAATATCCTCTCCTCTGGAAAAGATGGCCTTTCCTTTTCCACAGGGGTATGACCTGCAAGTTGTTTTCTTGGAGCAGGTGGCCTAAGGCAGTCCTGGAGGGCTGTGTTTCCCTACCATTAGGGACAGGAACAAGGAAAGCTCCATGAGGACCGAAGTCCTGGTGAGTGTGCTCACCGAGGAGAGGAGGCCAGTGACTAAAKTCTACTTAGTTCTTTCCTCTTTTCCTCTAGGCATGTGATGCTGAAGTCCTGTCCATCTGTGAGAAAGGTAAAGAGGAAAAGTCTGTAAGTCTCTTATTCTGCCTGATGCGATGGTATCACTTGGTGCTCCTCTTATGTATGCATTAAAAAGATCTCGCCTGAAGTCCTTAAAGGCAGATGCTTAAAGAGGTCTGGCTGGACAAAGAGCAGTAGCTTTGTATTAGGGAAGCCCTCCTGACTGCTGAGGGTTAAATAGCTCGGCAGTTGTAGGCTTGTCGTGTTACAATGGAAGAATGCAGTCCAGCGTGCTAAGCTTCTGTTTGTATAAAGACAGATCTGTGCTCAGTAATACTTAACTCTGCAAGCTTTAATGGTAAAAGACTTTTAAGGGAGGGACTTGTTTCACAACATAATGTTCAGCAGGAAAGACAGGGCTAGGTTTTTGTGATGTATCCAGTCCTTCGGTATTTCCTTGAAATCAGCCAAATGGTGCCGTTAGGGTGGCTTTGTCAGATTTTAGACTAAGCAAAATTGACCCTGGTGAGTACTTTYYGGGGTGGGGGAGAAAAACTSTACACTGCCTGGTATAGTAGTTRGCCTCCTATGCATTGGAGCTGAGAYAGTTCACAGTATTCAGGCTTTGTTTGCCTGGATTTTCTTCAGCCTCCTTATTTCCACAGACACTCATGCTTTGACATGTGTAGAGTTTTCTTAGAGATGCACCRTAAGCCAGTGAAATAGGCAAGCTTGGGTATTTATGAAGAAGTTAGGGTCAGAGAAAGAAGGGGATTCTTTTTAGACTGCAAAAGATTAACTTTTCCCAAAGTCTTGGTGTTCGGCCTTGCTGAAGTGCGTCAGGATTTAGTGAACCTGTACTGTTGACCTGGTCTCGAGTATCCCCTGGGTTCCTGTACCATTATGGTTCAGAAGAGGCTTTGAATGGGAATCTCATGATGCTAAATAATCACTCCATGCTGATAGAATTGCCAGGTGCTCAGGGAAGCATTGTCAGTCCACCTTTAGTCTTTGGGTTAACTGGGGGGCTAGGGGGAGAAAATGAACTTGCCTGAAATGTCACGGGTAAGTTAGGAACCTGTCTGCAAGTCTCTACCCCTGCCCTGTTGGAATATTGAGATCTAGTTAGGCTGAAGGCTTTTACCGATGAGAAGCAGCTGCAGCAGTCTGCACGCCACATGAGGCACTGAAGATGCTTGCCTTGTAATGGCCTGTGGGGTCTCTAACTTCTCAAGGGGGTGGGGATTCACAGCCCTTCTGTGAAGTTTGGTGAACTCAGGGATGCTGTCTGTGATTTACCTGTTCTGTACTCAGCTGTGGAGCACCTGCAGAGTTTGGGAGCCAGCGTGGTTGAGGTGTCTCTTCCAGAGATGGAGGAAGTGCGAGTAGCACATGTAATCTGCATTCTCAGTGAGATGAGGAACTTCCTGCATCCTGATTTCAATAAACATTTCCAGGAAATGGTAAGTAGCAGCAGCTTGGATGAGTGGCAGTAGTTGTCCTGGCTGATACAGAACAAGTGTCATGTCAGTGAGAAACCGGAGGCTCTCCTGCTTTTTCTRTGACAAACCACCTGTTGGATGACTACTGATACAGGAGAGCAGACCTGGAAGAGAAGTCCTGGGCTGTCACATTCAGTTTCTTCCAAGCAGAGCCACGATCGATGTTTTCTCTTTCAGAATTTGGACACTCGGGCTACCCTGGCCTTGGCTTCCCAGTTCACAGCTCTGGATTATATTACGGTAAGGAACATACTGTGGTGAAGTAGTGAAATTGTAAGGGTGGGGTGGAGGATTCTCTTAACCTCCCCATACACGTGGAAAGACATCACCCAGCTGTACTGCCCTCTGCTGTGAAAGCCTGCTGAATGGTGGGGCACCACAGAGGACGTGCCACGTGGATTGGTGTCCTGCATGTTGATTCCAAACTGCAGGAACGGTGTCGTCTTTTGCAAAGGCACAGGCTCTGATGAACCAAGAGGGCCTGGTCAGACAGTAGTCTCTCTGCTTGCAGGCAAATCGACAGAGAACTCGGAGCATGCGATTTTTGCGAGAGATCTTCACCACTGTGAACTGTATCCTTACACCAGGTATTGGCAGYCTGGTCCCCGACATCTGTGTGGTGCATTTTAAGAACAGTAACATTTAAGAACAGTTAGTTCATTAACTTTACCTTCCCAATTTTAAGAGCATGACATGTGCAAAGAATTTGCTGTGCCTCAAGCCTTAGAAGAAAATGCAGCCTGGTTAGAAAGACTGCTGTGTATTTCTAGATTTGCTGTGTATTTTCTAGATTTACTGCCTATATCCATGGCAGTGAGAAATTCCTCGGTACTTGAAACGGGAGCTGCAGAGCCAGCACATTTACACAGGAGGGACTGGACATCTACTTATGTATGCAAATGTTCTTGCTCTGAGTAGAAACTAACTGCTTAATTCATAAATCCCAGTGACTTGAATGCGTTCCAGGGGACGTGTGTTTGCATCACCAATGTATATCAAACATGTGGCTTTAATGAACTGAGCTGTTCCTTGAAGATTGCCCACTGCCTGACTCTTCTTTTGCTCTTTAAGCACTGGATCAGGTTGGCCAGAGAGGCTGTGGAATCTCCATCCCTGGGGATATTCAAAAGCCATTCGGACATGGTCCTGGGCAACCTGCTCTAGCTGTGACCATCCTTGAGACAGAAGGTTAGACAAGATGACCTCCTGAGGTCCCTTTCGATCTCAATCATTCTGTRATTCCTCCACAGCTGTTGTTACCACTGCCCCAAGAATCTATGAATCTGACCTCTTGACTGGCAGCAGCGATTTGTCCTACACAGTCCGGTCCATGAGGTAAGAAGAGTGCTGCTTGCACTGTGGAAGCAAAAGTTTGTGAGCAGCTGGAGACTAGCTGCACTAACTGGAAGAGCTCAGGCTGTAAGGCAGGAGAGCGCGATCCTAGCTGCCTCTCCCAAGAAAGGATGGCTACCCAAGGCAGGAATGCTGATGACAGCTTTTCCCCCAGGTTCATGCAGCTTGCTAACTTCACTGGGATTCCAGGCCTTGTGGTCCCCATTGGATATTCTACTGCTGGGCTTCCTATCAGCTTCCAGGTGAGCATTGGCTCTTTGGGAATGCTGGGTCACAAAATCCCCAGCTGGCTTTGTCCTGAACCACCATAACCAGGTTCCTGCTGTTCTACACAGCACACTTGAGGAGTTGGCAGGTCCTGGTAATAAAGTTTTAACTTGTGGGTGAAGAGACTTGCCTCRGAGTAACTCACTCCTGAATGGCAGAGGGACTCTTCAGGTATCTGGGAGATAGACTTCTCTGTCTCCCTGTTTACTTGCATCAGTACCCACTATTTGTCAYTACTCTTTCTTCTCTTTTTGTTATTTCTCAGTTCTGTAACTTCTTTAAGTCCTTCCTTGCTCTTCTCCCTCTCGAAATGGGTCTCATTTAAATGAAAGGTCCATGTCTTGTAATTAAAAGTCACACAGCTGCCTTTATCCCAAAAGCAGTGACGCCATACTTACTGGGGTAAAAGGGAGAAGCATGTGTCCTTTTGGTGCTGTTGGGGGAAAAAAAATTAGTTATGTTATGTTTTGCAGGGCTTTCAAGAGCATCTGTATGTGATGATGCTACTTTTTTTTTTTTTTCCTTCCCCTCCTGCTTTCTCTCTCTGCCTCTCTCATCTTCTCCCAGGTCATGGCAAAATGGTGGGATGAAGCTGTTCTTCTGAGGATTGGCCTGAAGCTAGAGCAGTTTCGTTACCAGACCAAAAAACCATCCATTTATTACGACATCCTCGCATGATGGAGTGACCAAGATGGGGAATAAGTCTTTCTTTTCCTAGTCTGACCTGACCACGTCTTAGAGCGGACTTGTTTTCAATGTTCATCTGAATAAGGCTTAGTAGCAGGCCCATTTGAGGAATGGGGAGGAACAGTGACCTAAGCAGGCACTGATGCTGAGCAGACATAATTTCTGCTCCGTTTGTTATTGGATGGTCCAATTTATACTGGCGAGACCAACTGTGCTAGCTAGTTCCTCGCTGTGTTTTTCGCCAAAAGGTGAAGCTGTAACTATCTTCTGCAACTTCTTTCCATGTAYGGGTCCTGTATAAAGATGGAAGACAGTTGCATCTAAAGGACTGCATGTGGGCAGTTCATACTACTGGGCATGGCAAGGTACGATTCCTAGACCTTAAACCTTCCCACAGAACTCCTCCTGCTCCAGGATATAAGAAAGGTACTGTTTTGAGGGGGAGGGGCAGCTTCCCTTAAGAAATAATGCCTAGCTCCCGTGGAATGAGGAGGATCTTAACACACCTGCAATTAGGTAGTGTGTGTTGTGGCCCCTTACTTAAATAGTCCCTCAGAAACAAAATAGAAAGCCTATAGCTATGGAAGTGTGACTGTGCTTCTGTCCTTTACGCCGCAAACAGCGTAAGGTCAGTCTAACTGTTGCACAAAGTATGSATGTGCTCACTGCACGAGCAGTCCTACCTACCTTCAGCCTTACATGCAAGGGAAGGAAAAGGCAAAGCTTGAACCCCCATCAACTCTGTGACCCAAAGCCCTGGTTCAGGGTTCTGGCTTTCTGTTGCACATCTCTCTTTCCCAAGCTAAGCCTTGGAGAGCCTCTTTTCTCCCACTGGTTGCTTAAGTATAAGCCTAGTATCATTTAGGTGTCCAAATGGAAGAAACCCCTTGGTAATGCTGTGAAATACTGCTTAAGGGGTGCTGAGCCAGCTGTTACAAACACGTGCAATTTGTGTGGTACTAAAAAGTAGGAAATGCTACTGAGCTACTGGCAGGAGTTGAAGCTGAGTGCAAGAAAGGTGTTGCACAAAGCCATGTGCAGCAGAGAGCTTGCTCTAGATAAGAAGCCAACTCCCCCTTATCTCCAAGGTACTTCCTTGAAGTAATCAAGGTAGAATTAAGACATGGATTAAAGATGAGGCTATACTACATAAAGCATGACATGGCTCTAAGCCACAGTACTGTGTTTCATTGAAAAGCCCCAGACTGTAAACTCCCAAGTACCCGTATCCTGCCAGCAGCACTGGGGCCACATGAAAGATTAGAAGAGGCTTAGGAGTAACCAAAGCTAGGCATTTGTGTTCATTTTGGAGTAGRTYGCTCAGAGGCATCTCCTGTTGCCCRCCTCATCAGGTATCCCRGGCTTGTGATCAGGCTGCTGGAGAAGCTGGCCTACAGACAGGAGCAGAGAAGATCGCTGTAGTCTTACTTAGCTTGGAAGGAAAGAAGGAACAGAAAGTAGTTGCGGTTTCTCCCAAACTCAGTACAGTTTGGGTTTTTTYCCCCACACATACCCACTATTTAAACAGAGCTAGCACTTTACTAAYGGCTAAAGTTAAGTCAGATGGCATCTGAATGGAAAAACATTGCATTGCTGTTTCCTCCTTAATTACCTGAGTTAAAGCATCAGCTGTCACCAGCATCCACAGTTAAATTAATTATATGGTTGATATAGTCTTTTATCTCAACTCCTCTATGTGATACTGCCACAGCTATTTATTCACTATATTCTAGTATAGTTCAGCTTTATGAAGAACAGTTTAAAAGCAAAGTATTTCCTTGATTATTAATGGTAAGTTATTAAACACTACCAACATACCTTAGAGTGAAACACTGCTGAAATGCATTGTATAGCAATAAGGGAGTTGATAAGTGTTTGACAAGAATAAATTTCTGCCAGGAACATTACTGCTTGAAGGAAACGGCTGAATATTCCCTAATTTAATGCTATTACTCAAGGGATTAGAGATGGATGTTTAAAATAGTCAATTACCATCCTGCTAGATGAAGCTATTTATTTCGAATACCTTCCTAAATGATACACTACCCTGAAATTATTGCATCAATATTTAGTTCATTCTCTGGGTAGAGTGAGGGAGCTCAAGTTACTAGCAAGRCAGAAGTAAATCATAAAATCATTTAGGTTGGAAAGACCTTTAAGATCATTGAGTCCAACTGTAAAGAGTTAGCTATTTTTCAAAAATAATACTTGCATCCTGCTGACAGTGGGAAGAAGAAAGAACTGAGAGCTTTTACTGGCTGACAGTAACTTTGTCTTTCTGCACACTGGTTCCTCCCTTTGCCTAAACTGGTATCACATCAGTGCACACTTCCACTGCAAGATTTCCCTGGTACTGAGGTTAAGATAAACTTTACTCATCCTGGTGAAGGGCCCCCGTGTTTCCTTTCTTCCCCTGGCTGTTAGCTTATCCAAGTTCTACAGCAGACCAGTTCCTAATTAACAGCCATTCTCTCCCCACAGTATGCAATAGCRAGGCAGTTGTGGGAGCAAAGCGGACACAGTGACCACACACACAATCCTGTTGCTTCACATAGATATATGTATGGGTATAGATATACGGTATATACACATCGATCTTATTTTATATATATAAAATAACACCTTGTTTATAAAGCGACATTTAATTGCCACTGGTTCCCTTCCCACCCCACAAAAACAATAGTATACAAAATATAAAATATTTTAAATATTTATAAACACCGCAAGAAAAAAATAGAACTGTACGAAAATATTTTTTTTTTTCTGAGGTTCCCTCCCTGCCCTGTGGGAAGGAAAAGAGAAGGGGTACAYGTTTGGCCGGCCTAGTGTGCCTTGAGTCCATAGTTGTTAAGTGGGTAGGAATATGCCCTGCCTAATACTATCCGGTCCCGGAGGAGCTTAAATAAGACATAATAATTGCAGAAAAGGATGAGGGCCATGGAGAGGGTATGGTTCCACTTCTCTGAGCGCAGCAGTGAGTAGAGCTGGTAGCAGACCACACTGCCTTCGATGAGAATCAGCAGGTTGAGCAGCCGTAATGGACGGTGAAAAAGGAACTGCAGGGAAACAGTTAAAAAGGACAGATTTCTATAATTTGTTGCACATACCCCTCCCAACTTTAACACTGCATAATGCTGCTGGGCATCACTGAGCTAGCAACCACTGTGCTGGGCAGAAAAAATGTTTGTACTCCAACCACCGCTAGCTGCTGCTAAGGGAAAGCAGCATAAAAACGAAGGYGTGTAGAAGTGTCATTTTGCTTGAGAAGGGGAGGACGGGTCAAATAACCTATTGGCCAGCTGACATACTTTCCCATTTYCCTGGAAGATATTAACTAGAACCCTCTTAAGAATATGCCACTGCCTGATGGGAGAGCTGTGTCACCGTGACGAGAAAGCACTGATGAGGCAGCCGTGGCTTCCACCTTGCCCAGACRTCGCTGTAATACTGCAGTGGGAAAGCCCCTCTGCTGAGAACAGGTATTTTGTTCAGCAGCAACAGGCTGTTGCACAGCACTGAACTCTGTTCCGCCCGATCTGCTCTGCTGCAGCTAGGTTTGAGCCTCTTCCCCCTCCCACAATCGTAACACATCAAGCAAGAGAAGAGATACTTGCATAAAAGCGGGCGTGGGACACATCTGAAGGCACTGCTACGTTGTAAGGCCCAACTGCTTTATACAGGCATCGGCTACGTCGCACCAGAACTCCTTGTGGCCATATTGTGTTTTCTGACCAGCTGTGGGGAAAGAATGCCAGAGCGTTAGCACCTGTGCTCCCAACTCCCTGAATGCGGGTTCACAGGAATGGACAGCATCTTGAAGGATACCAAAGCCTCTGCCACAGGGGCACGTCCCAGCTCCCACTGGAAAAGCACAGAGAGGTGATCACAAGCGCACCGGACGGACCCTGACTGAGTAATGTGAACAAATGGCTCTCGGTGCAAGAACCTAGCCCACCGCATTGGAGCGGGGCACCCCCTGCCCCTGCACAAGCTACTTCTTCAGTGGCCAAGAAGATCTCAGCATTTGTTTCCGGGAAGGACCCAGCGGTGACCGCAGGAGCTCAGACAGCTCTCTAGAGCTGATGTTTCTATTTCTTGGGAACAGAAAGACCAGCAGAGTTGCACCTGTGACCCCTGGCACTGTGGTGAATGGGGACGCTTCCTCGGTAGATGAGCATTCCCGATACTTGCTTATCTACTAGAATGTCTTCTCAGCCCCTCGCTGGGCATGCCAACCCTTGCCCATCCCCACACTCACATATGCTGTGGAGCATTGCTGTAGGAACCATGTTCTAGTTTCTGCCACTTGCCGAGGTGGGAAGCTGATCTGTGGAGCAGGTCACAGTACTTGGGAGGCAGCAGCTGAGTGGTGAGCATGACAAAGGCATTGATCCACACCATGATGAGGTGCTCGCAGGACCACCGCATGTCGTAGTACTGGGTGCTCTGCAAAGAGACCAGACAAGAACTTGGCACCACTGTCACAAAACAGAGGAGGGAATGACAAGGGACATACTGCGTGTGCATCCAGCAGACCCACACCACACATTACAGGCATGCGCTTTTGGACCAGTGATTTCAGAGGGTTACAGCTTAGGAAACACTCAAGACTCCCTTCTCCTTGACCTGAAGGAGAAAGGGCAGGGGGATGATGCTGCAGCTGGTGCATCTCCTCCTCCAGCAGCAGGTAACAAGGGGGTTTGCTTGCCACAGAACTGCCCCAGGAGCACCAATTGCACCAAGACTGCTACATGTATTGTGGAGCCCTGCCCATTTCACTACACCAGCTGGAGCTCGTTCAAGTTAGAAAAAAGACAGATGAAAAAATACAACCCCCACATTGACAAAAGGTTCTTGGATTTAGCTTGCCAAGCATCCTAGTTGGCTCTGTTTTCTAAACAGGCTGAACACCAAAGCCTCTGATCCAAGCACTCGAAAGCCAGGATGTTGGATCTGAGGCAGGTAACAAGAGGTTCCCTTTTCTAGGAAGAACACAGCTATCCATCTGCCTAGGACAGGGGGTGGGAGAAGGGGAGTTAGTAAGTGGGGTGATGGGACTAGAGGTGCATCACATTTATGGCAATACCTATCCGCCAACCAGGAGCAGTACTAGTGCACTCCGGATGCAGCCATGCTCCGCTATCCGGGCTGCCAAAGGGGAGACAGAGAAAAGGGGAATTAACCAGGAATCTGGCCTGGCAGCAATTCACACAACGTTCAGAAGGAGACGGCGGGCAGGGGCACAGAGAGAGCCAGACAAGAGCTACCTTCACAAAACACAGTGGCAAGAATGCCACATAGTAGGCACTGAAGAGRGAGTTGAAGAGAACTTCCTTGATCCTGCGGTTGAAATCTGCTTTTAGGCACTCCACCTCATTGCGGATGAGATCTGGGGAGAGGGGGCAGCTGTGGGTGGGGATAGACGTAGGATTATTGAACTGTTCTCTCAGGGATTCCCACAGAAGCGAGAGGAAATCTTTGGGTTTGACCAGGCTGCTGACAGCTGAAGCCCCATCATCCACCATCTGGTCCTGTACCAAGTAACCACAGTCCGCAGGTAGGGGCTGTGCTCTGCTGTCCTGGTGGAAGCAGCACAGAGGAACGTAGACACCAAACCTGGAGGGAAAGAGAGAAGAAAAGGGCTGAAATGACAGCCATCCCAACATGAAGCAGGGGGTACCTTCTCAACAGATGTTGGCCCTTACGCGAGGGACACCACATAGGAACCCTCATGCCAGAAGCTAGTGGCCAGCTCTTCTCCCCCCTAAGAGGCTAGGGGAGAAAACTCCCAAGACAGCTATGTAGAGAAGCTTTAAATCCCATTTGTGGAACAAGTGATCCCAATGGCTCAGTTTCAGTCACAGTRAAGGCCCCTCACACAAACAGCATACTGCAGACAATTTGTTTCATAAGCTCAGGGCCACCTCCTCGCGTCATCCCCAGCCATTCCTAYTTCCCCTTTAATCATAAGATGAAGAGACTTTTGTCTGCATGTCTTTTGGGGGCAGATTACAGGCAAGAGCTCTGCTTCCCATGGTGGCTCAYGCCACCCCCGAGCGGCTGTGCTCCCCCCACCCTGAAGGTACAAGGTGGTGGTGTCACTCACGGGTAGCCCAGGAAGAGAAGGTTGAGAACAGAATGGCTGCGGAAGAGGTTGACCAAAGTCCAGCAGAGCACCCATCCACAGAGGGTGAGCAGCACCAGGCGCACCATGTAGTGAATCACTGATGTCGCACCCACCTGAGAGGCCTGAAAACGGAGAAGAAACGTTCAGCAGCCCTGGAACACTAGTGCTAGAACATGAGCACAGGGGGTGCCTGTGGAGGAGGRGCCAGGAGATGGGTGCCCAGAGGCACTGTAAGAGGGATGGTTGCCCTCTTCCTCACAGAAGTAGGAGACTGACTCTCGTACAAAGATTAATGCCTTTGATTTTATTTATGATTGGTAGAATCCAAAAGTTTCAAATAAGGACAAGTTGTTGGGCGTGACTAAAATAGGGCCTTTTAAAAATCAGAGCTGYGAAGTCCCATATTGCTCTGCTGATAGTCCAGGATAGCCTGAAACACATTTCCTCTTGCTCTTTCCTTTAGAAGGATCGGGTCTCACCATGCATTTTCCTAAAGAACTGGAACGTCAGTTCTCAGCTGAGGGAAGAGAAGATGGTGCACCTTGGCAATCCCAAAACTAGGTTTCCACCACTCATCTCCACTGGATGTACAGACTGCAGTCTAGTGAGGAGCCCCACCTTCAAAAGGACAGCAAGAAAGCTTGTTCCAGTYTCCAGAGGGGAGAAGGCAACTGAACTATGAAAAGATTCTTAGGGGTTAGAGCCAATAGATGGGATGTGAAAGAACTTGCATGGAAGGTTTCAATGCAGAAATTTCAGTCTGTGGGAGGTTTTATGGAGGATGTGAACACAAATGAAAATGGCAGGAATCAGAGATGAAAAGAGAATGTCAGAGATCCCATCTTCTCCATTCACCTATTCAACAGGACATAACTGTTCCTTTATTTTATTTATTTATTTTTAAACTTATTGCTTAGTTGCTTAGCCTGGAGTTGTATTAACCATTTCAGCGGACAGAACTTCCATTTTCCTCAAAATGACCTTTCTCAGACATGTRTTAGGCCTGGTTCTGCTCTCACAAACACAGAGAGGGTCAAAATCTGAGGTGACATGACCAGAGCCTCAGAGTTATTGAGTAACCAGGACTGGAAAAGCAGTTCTACGACCTATTCCTATTTCACTTTAGCGTACTCAGAYGTCCTCCTCCTGACCTTTCCCCTCTAATCTCTTGTTCATTCTCCCAGTCTTGGCTAACCTCCCTATTTGCCTTTCTGCTACCTGACTTGCAACTCCCTCAGCCACTTCTCTGGCACGAGATAGTGAGGTACAGTATTGCACCTGCAAGGACACAGAAGCAAGTGGGACAATTTCATCTCCTTCTAGCTGCAGAGGCAACAGAGCTACCCAATGCTGCAGGACATGAATGGGCTCAAGGAGAAAACTCCAAGGAAAAAAGGCATCCCCAAAATCTTAGTCCTTCACAGCCAGACTTGTTCTGGGCGAAGAAACCCTCCAGCTATCCAACTCGCAGAACTTTCTCAGGCCATGGATGGTCATGCTCCACAATCAGTACTACAGGCAGGAGAGGGAACAGTGGGAATGTTACCTCAGAGATGAGGGCCCACACCAGCCTCCGCGCCAGCATCACTGTGATGAACGCCGCCAGGTGGTAGTCAATGAGGTGAAAATTCTGAAGGAGGAAAGAGAAAAAGTCTTCACCAGGGGAAGCAACTCTGAAACCACCCAGCTGGGGTGGGACTGGAAAGCTGGCTTCTGAGAGCACATTAGGACCTTGTGTAAGCATTCCCCAAATCTCTCTATTAGGGATGAGGGAGAAAGGATAAACTTCAGTAACACAGGAATGTCTCCAGAAGCAAGATCTTCCCCACACGGAGGTTCCTTCCCATGGAGAGATTTCCACTGAAAACAGAAAMCCCCCACCCTTCAGGCAGGTATTTTTGGGCTTAAAGGGACATCTAGGACCAGGATCCTACTATGGATAACAGCTTGTAAGTTCTCCTGGGAAAAGCCACTGAGCAACCAGAGCAAGRGCAGCCAAAATGGAGTCCAGAGCACACCAGCTTACTTTAGCTGTTGGTCTCAGAAATGGTCTGCAGTGACCAGTGCTCCCTGATAATCAAGTTGATCTGAGAAATGTCATCTTCACGGGCCACAGATCTGCATTAGAATTTAATGCTGGCTCTAGCTGCATCAAGTTAGACACAGCTCTCGGACCCTTTATGATTTTTCAGTGGAGCCATCAAATGTGTTCTGGCTAGAACAGTTAGCAGACTCTGAATACTGCTGTCTGGGACTTCAAGGACATTTTGAGTGAAAGAATGCTTGACTTCTGATGGGAAGACAGACAAAACAAATGACCATTAAATCCTTTCGGGTAGGGAGCCTAAAACAGAATGCTTTTTCTTCAAAGAAAGCTGTGTCCAGCATCGCATAGCTGAACTTGAAACGAATAGCTGGATAACTGGACCACCAGCACCACCTGTCGGTATAGTTAACTAAGGAACCACCTCATGCTTCTAAGCAGCAAGGACACAATATAAATTGAAGGACCACTTCAGAGGCTAGCTTCACTCAGATGAGGTTTGCTGACTCAGGTACAGGTCACTACCACGTTGTGGAGCTTATTGGGCCAGGAGGAAGACTGAAACCGAGGAGACCGGAAAGTTTACATAAGCTGAGGACCTGACCCCCTTCCCAACTCCTCTGCTGCTGACCTGCTGCGAGATCCTAATGAAAACTTCCATCATCTCGCTTCTCTCAGGCTCTGTTGTTTCTACTGGGAAGGGGACCCACAGCAACTCCATTTCAAACCCTAGGGGCTAGCTAGGCCATGCAAGTATCTGCAAGAAACTTCCACTGAAGGGGCCCTGCCGACACCTCTCTCTCTCACCTTCCATGTATTTTCTCCCCTGTAAAATGGGGGATGACATGGCCTTGGCTGATGCGGGCGTATGTGAACTCCCCTTCACCCCCTTCATGTCAAATGCTTGGTGTTCAAATGCTTGGTGTTTCCTGGACTGAAGCAGCATGGAAAGAAGCTGTGTAATGACAAAGCACGAGTGACGGCATTTGCTGGGGAACTCACCAGTGAGGTGCAGGAAGCAGGGTGATTGTATGGGTACCACCAGACAGTCTTGTAGATGTTGATGTACTGAATGAAGAGGGCTACCAGTAGGTAGATGAAGAACAGGAATTCAAAGAGAAGGCTCCCATCCAATGGCAGTTCAGGGATCCGGCAGTGACGTACAGGCTCTGGAGTAATCAGCGCTGTGATTGGAGGCGCGGAGAGGCTGATGGCACTACCATTCCTGAAGCAGACGGATATCGCTCACTTGGTAAACATTCTACATCATCGCTACCATTTTCYAGGACACGGAGTGCTTGGGGTTGTGAATTTGGGACTGGGCATTGCTAGAGGAGAGATGGCAGCAGTCTTGCATTCGTATTTCTGGCGCAAGACTGGTGGTGAGCTTCATCTTCTTAGCTCAGACAAAACTCTTATCCAGCATTTTCTCTAGACAACAGATTGGTCTGCCAGAGGTGCTGTGACATGCCCAGCAATATTTCAGTAAACTTGCAGATGGAGGAAAAGAGGTACAGAGTGAGGAAGCAACTCCAAGCAAAAATCATTGAGGACTCTCTGCCAGAATGAGCACTTAATGTTGGCCCCTTCCACCCATCACTAGGACGTTGCAGTAGCACCCAGCCTCCTTCTCCAGTACTGCAAAGTACCCATCATCTTTCTGCTCACGGTTCCTCTCTTAAAAAGAGAGGTAACTAAAAATGGAATGGTGGAGTTCAGCCACTTCCTGGAGGCTGACCTCTCAAGTGTTCTCACACTTCCTTCTTTCCTAGCCTTCAGAGGAGGCTAGGACAACTAAAAATTTCGGCAGATGAAACTGATGAAGTTCAGACATAAACTATGCTGTGTTTGACTGAAACCAGGATAAATGACACTCCCCCAGGACCTTGGGGCCCTGACTCCGTGGTCTCAACACAGTTGCTTGCTTCTCAAGAATCTAAGACTGTGCCRTCCGTCCATCTGTCCCAGCCAGAGAAGTCTTTAAAGGCCAACGCTAAATGGCTTGGATCTCTCTACTCTATAAGGACGAACCTATACCAAGTAGATCAGGGCCTCAACATGCAGCAAATAGCTTCGCTAGTCTGCTAACTTCTGTATGGAAGGAAGTAACACTGGGCATTTTTAGTCTTTATGCCAAATGTGGAGATCTAAATGTCACCGTGTGTTCCTTTTTCAGCCCCCAACTTCCCCAGAAAATGGAGATGAGCTTTGACAACTGTGAGAATTAGTTTCATCTGCAGCCAGCAGGGCTAAAACAGAATATAGGCATCCTCCTGCCCTGCCTTTCTATCACGTAGGAGGGGGACTCACAGCTGAGCTGACATGTCACACTAACTCCCTGTGGCATTGCAGGCAAGCAAGCAAGCGAGACAAGGACTCATCATCTGCTAAGACTCACTGCTCTGGGAACTGCTGCAGGGAAAGACAAACTGAGCACTGTGCGATTTCCACCCCTGGCCGTTGTGACCACGGTGAGCGGTGAAGGGTGGCTGAGACCACTTCCACAATCCTCCCCACGGGGCTGATTTTAATGCGTGAAGTCAAGAGAGGGGCCACAGAGGGAAGCATGTGCCACAGCAGAGCTGAGGAGAGAAGCTGGAAGAGAGATGTCACRCAGGGCATGTTCCCTCTTGGATGGGCCATCTCCTAATGCCACAGCAGAGGGCTCGAGGTTCCTATCTCCCAGTTCCTTGCTTTAACCACGAAGCTGCACTCCCGCGCAGAGGTCAGAGCGGATCAAGGCTCCTAGCTTTTAGGGCTATCCAAGCCCCAGGTGTCTCAACAACCCTACCTTTGTCCTCACCTGTTTCTCAAACCGGTACCGTTTCCGCAGCTCCCGCCAACCAGCGTCTGGAGAGAAGGCAAAGCTGAACGGCTTAGCTGCTGCCGGCTGGGTCCCCTCCTTCCACCGGGCATGACCAGGAACCAATCCACTTCCAGTGCCTCCGGCAGGCTGTGCCCCGAGACCCAGACAACGATCCTGAAGCCTTCCCAGGTCTGCAAAGGAGGTAGAAACATGACTTAAGCTGCAAACTGCTGGTCACCTTGTTCACACCCCAGCCAAGCGAGTTCGTGCGAAAGGAAGCCACGCTCATACACTCAGAGCCCGGTGGGACACCCATCGCCACCTAAAACACTGYGCCATTTTAACGGCACCAGATCAGTGTCTGCTCGCACACACAGAACGGATGCTACTGACACTGTGTCTTTAAGAAGCGGCTGCTTAAATTAGCCATCAGCGACCGCTAGCAGTTCCTGTTGGCTAGAAAGCACCACTGAGCATCTCCAGTGCTGGAGACCACACAACTGCGTGCCTCATTGCAAAAGCAAGCCTSGGAAGAGCCCTCTCCCTGTTCTGGTGCAAGGAGCCAGTAGAGCTTTGCAGGTCTTTTTAACCACCCAACGCGTCACTTGACAGACTCGGATGCTGGTCGGTAATTTGGACCCCCTCTGCCAGAGCTCTGAACAGACAGACTGGTCTCCATGAAGTTAACTGCATGGTTCAGCTCCCTTCTGTGCTAAGAAAGGCTGACTGACACGATGGTAGGAGGTCCATTTAAAAGTGGTTCTAGTTAGCAGAGTAGTGCAGCAGAACACACATGTATGCATGGACTTCAAATGCACATAGAGGCAATCACGTATCCCAGCCCTCAAAAAAAAAAAAAAAAAAAAATTTAAAAAGTAAGCCTGTAAATATTTATTTATTTTAAATGACACATTTAAATCAATCAGTTCCTTAAAATGAACTAGTAAGAGAGGCTGGGCGACTCAGAATATCAGTAACAAAGGTGGATTCTCTGGCACAGTCTTTATCACTTCCCATATGATTTTGCTTTTATTTCATTGGTCTTCCACATGACACTGCAAGGATTTCGGCAGTCAGGTAAGTTTCTGATRGCTAGCAGACATAAGAGAGTGAGGGGTTGAACTGGAGTGCGAATCTGGAAGTCACTGCAAGCACGCGTGCTGTACAGAATCAAGACACTGAGCGAGCATCTTGCTACAAGGACTCTGGTGTGTCTGCATGTCTGGAGACTAATCAGCTGCCCTTTTGGCAAAATATCATAGCCAGAACCAACCCGGGGTCCAAAAAAGCACCCCCACCTTCTGGGAAACTCTGGATCTAGCTTTGAAATTTACAGATGGAACCTATTGTCTATTTATAATTCAGTTATCACCTCCTTTAAAATCCTGAGAAATCACAGCTGCCAGAAATGCCAGGAAGTTTGCTCAATGAGTCACATCACTGTCACCATGAACACAGTGTGCACAACTATTCTAAGAAACTCCCTCAAAGGATCATCCTTTGTATTAAAATTTCCCATCCTTCTTCTCTACTCCAATAACCAATTCTCAAAATTTCAATAAAAATCAGGATGTTTCAAAAGACAAATGCTTTCCACATACCCACATGAAGGTCCTTGCAAAAAAAAAAAAAAAAAGTAAACCAGAGATCCTGGAGGAGAAAAATAAAAAGGAATTGTGAAATTGCATGAAAGCAGAGAGCAAACATTGGACAATTTGGGTTTGGAGGAAAATAATGTGTTTTGGCAGACTTTAAAACTCTCATTATAATTCCAGTGACAACACAACAGAGAACTGAAGCCTTCCTTATCTTTCTAATCAAGAGTCTAAAGCTTTCAGAGAACTTTCTCTAGGATGTTCTAGAGTTTTATTTGGGAATATTTATATTTCAGGAATTAACTATGACCAGGAGAAAATTCTCCTGCATGCACAGGAGCAAGATGAGCAAGAGCAGCAACAGACAATGCAGAACTCACTTAGGGCATCCAGACACTTTACATAAGCAGCTAAGGTGAAGAAAAAAAATGAGAAAAACCTCTAAAAGGAGCAACTTTGAAAGCCATTTTAAGCCAAATTAAACTATTACAGGGACTGTGGAAGCTAAAACAATTGGTCTGATTCAACCTACAGGATATTTATGATAACGGATGCAATACGCTGTGGTCTAATTAGTGGTATTAACAGTGGGAGGTACTTTATGCCACATTCAGGAATTCATGTGAATAATTTAACAGCTCTTACTAGTATTATCCCATTAGTATGCTCCACATGCTCGCCAATATAGACACTCGGGCACTGAGTAATTGCACTTCCACCCTATGGTTTTGCAAACCAGTAAAATGCAGGTTTCTACCAGCAAAAAAGAATGCCTGTGGAAAGGAGACCTCCTTAATGTCAGAGCACCATATTTTAAATGCACTTGAATAAGCCCTTTCACAGTGAACCATGAACATATAGACTGGGCAGTTGTTCAAGCCAAGCTTCAAATAACTTTACTTCAGTGGAGTCTGATCAAATTAAGTAGGTGTCTGTTAGAGCAAAATCTGCCTAAGAACCATTTCTTTTTTGTTTGCTTTTGTTTTGTAAAACTAGCCACACAAAACTGARGCTCCCCAGACAAAGTTAAACAAAGCAGTGAGATTACAGATCAGTTTGACTCTATAAATCTGCTTTTTTTTGGCCTTGAACCAATCAACAGCYCTCCTTTTTGAGAGAGACATGGGAAAAAGCCTTTTTATAGTTTTCAATTAATAAACAAAGGCATGATTCTACTGTGAAAAATATGCTAATAAGAAAAAAAAAAGTGTCCATGACCCTTTACTCCAACAGATAAGATTCCTGTGTGCATCCAAGTCATATTATTAATAAAGAGCCCGCAGAGCAAGCTGGGAGTCTACCAGGCTCCCTCCTCTGTTTGCAAAGTCCCCACCCCATCAGATATTTTATATAGAGTCACAGGCACAAAAAGTGAGTAATGGAAGATAATAATAGAATCATAGAATTGTTTAGGTTGGAAAAGACCTTTAGGATCATTGAATCCAACCGTTAACCTAGCACTGCCAAGTCCACCACTAAACCATGTCCCGAAGCGCCACATCTATATGTCTCTTAAATAC
This sequence comes from Oceanodroma leucorhoa, assembly GCA_030449065.1. NCBI lineage: Eukaryota > Metazoa > Chordata > Aves > Procellariiformes > Oceanodroma > Oceanodroma leucorhoa. Next base: position 3,376,575 of record JASVER010000050.1, on the reverse strand, counting down.
CTCCAGGGATGGTGACTCAACCACCTCCCTGGGCAGCCTGTTCCAATGCCTGACTACCCTTTCAGTGAAGAAATTTTTCCTAATGTCCCACCTAAACCTCCCCTGGTGCAACTTGAGGCCATTTCCTCTCGTCCTATCACTTGTTACTTGGGAGAAGAGACCAACACCC
>JASVER010000050.1:3361903-3375226 GCA_030449065.1 Oceanodroma leucorhoa | reverse complement strand
GATAAATGATGGAAAGTGGCTTGGTGAGCCCTTCTGCCAGCTCCCTCGGTACCCTTGGGTGGATCCCATCCGGCCCCATAGACCTGTGTGTGTCTAAGTGGTGTAGCAGGTCACTAACCATTTCCCCTTGGATTATGGGGGTTTCATTCTGCTCCCCGTCGCTGTCTTCCAGCTCATGGGGCTGGGTACCCAAAGAACAACTGGTCTTACTATTAAAGAAGGCATTAAGTAACTCTGCCTTTTTCTCACCCTTTGCCACTGTTTTCCCCCCAGGCATCCAATAAAGGATGGAGATTCTCCTTAGCCTAAGAAAAAAAGCTTTTCCTGACAAGACTCTTTAATCCATTAATATGATTTCATRTTGTTCTTCCCAGACCTAGCTTCCAAGATCTCCCCTCTCAGGCAGAYGTGGGCATCATAAAAACACACAAGAAGGATCTGGGGACCAGCTACAGAACAGCGGATAGTTGCCCTGTCAGYGCACAGGGAATGGATACGGGTACGGACAGCTCTTGGGCCCTAGAGAGGGACTGCACTCTTTCTYTGGGACAGAGACAAAACCTTCAGCTGTGACATGGTTATATGAAGATCCAGGAATGTAAGGCATCAGACCCTCTGATTTCCAATTCATGCTTTTAGGACTACAGAAAGCACTTGGGCATTTTGTTTCTCTGCACCAACACCCCTCCTCCCCGTCAGCTCCCCAGCTATCCTGGTGAGGCAGGATCGAGGCAGGCAAGAACCACAGCTATGAGCAAGGCTTTACTGATGAAGAGCWAGGCAAACGAACTATCCACCAGTTCACAGGGGAAGGAGCATGCAGCCCTGTCCTGTTCCCCAGAGACCATCACTCAGAATCATGTTCCTACATCAGCAGCTGCCCAAACAGCTCTTACAAGAGGCAAATCAGGAGAGACTCAGTGACTCATCAGAATGAAAAGTCTGCCTGGTTCCCCATCTCTTTGCTGGAAACACGATAATGCTCAGCCAGTTATTTTGATGGCGTTAACATTCTTTAATTGGAGAAAACTCCGAGCCTCCAATCCGCTCGGGAAGCTCACTGCACCGAGGCGTGAGAACTCTCAGAGCTTGGAAAACATTCAAGAGGCTCTCCTTGGCTCCATAAGTCCTACAACCAGACACTCTCAAGAGCAGAAAGGGAAATGTGGCCACCCTCACTTGCAGTGACACAGGTCTCTCGCTGCAACTCTCCACCTTGATCAAAGCAGCCTTCTTCCTGCCCAGTAAGCACGTGGTGTCTTGGGGTGAAGCAACACGTTGCCTCTGTGGCCGTTAGCGAGGGAGCTCTGCCTGCCTCCTCCTCCTCAGCAACACAGAAGCTCCCAGCGTTGTCTGGGTTGCTAGCAAGACTTTCCATTCGGGGTTCCCATGCTTTATAGCTACACAGGCATGGAAACWCACCTGCCACCTGTGCAGTGCTCCCTCGCAGGGAAGCTGCAGACCACTGACACGAAACACGGGGAACTACCAGCGCTGACAAAAAACACCATTGACGTTTCCAGCCCCTCCAGGTGCTAGTGGTAATACTCTGAACCACAGCTGGCATCAAGTGCGGGAGAAAAGGATAAAGGACCAGGGAACAGCGCAGGGGAAGTACAAGCCAAGGAGCGTGGAAGCAGCAGTGCAAGAAGCAGCCGTTCGGTGCCACGGCAAGCGGCACCACCCATCTCCAGAGCACTCCTRCATCCAGGTATCTGGCAATTCCTCCCCGCGCCGCAGCAGCCGTCTATCCCCCTGCTGTCAGGAGCACTGGCTTCCAAGTCATTTTCCTTCAAAAAGGAACATATATCCTGGAACCGGACTGTCTGGATAATCTCCGAGGCACGAGCTCCCAGACCACAAAGGCAAGGGACCATTTAAGACCTTGCTGGTTCACCCTGGCCTGAGTGAAAGGCTCTGTCCCCAGGGCTGCCACTGAACAGCACAGCCAGCACCTGTAGAGCTTCTGAGGATGCTAACAGGCAATGCCCATAAGCAACCCCGCAGGTAACAACAACTCATTGTGGCTTACGTATAAAACCTTGTCCGCAAGGCTGCAGAAGACAGTTACTAGCCCTTGGTGAAACCATTTCTGGAAGGATGGGAGGAGGAAAATAGGGTGGGATTCTATAACCTTTGGGATTAAATATATACCATAACAGTCGTGACTTTCAGCTGGGAGACAAGCAGCTCTTTCTCCTTTTCCTCCCTCCTGCCCCCATCAGTCTCCAAAATTGAAACAAACAATGTAAAAAGGTCTCTTGCTTTCTAATGTCCTCACTTCAAGTCGCTATAGCTGATCAACCTAATCCCAAACTTGCATTTGTCCAGCAATCCTAACGTCTTTGCAAATTATCAGCGAATCCACCTTAKAGTCAAGTTTTCTTTTGAACTGCTGTGAGCCCTAATTACTGTGGCTCATTTTGACTTTCTTTTCGTGTAAGCCCTTTATTTATTTATTTAAATAAAAACATTTTGACAGCTGGAAAAACTGAGACACAAAGTTGGTAACCGATTCACCCAACACAGTTTCACCCAGAAAATGAGAAGGGAGCCTAGGAACAGCGATGGCTGCACCCGTGCCTCGGTCACAAGGCCACCTTGTCAGCCCCCTCACATCTGCCATGCCGAAAGCCAAGAAGCTGCAGAACTCCGGTGGAAACCCTAACTTGGTTTGGGAATAAAAAAGCATTTGGTTGTTGCGAGGGAGGAAACAACCACAGGTTATCAGCCGGAAAGCTAAATATTTGGCTTGCGCAGAGCTCCCCCAGCGCTAAGTCAACACAACCTTTCAACTCAGGCTGSCTCCAAAGGCACACACCCACCACCCGGCCCAGAGCTCGGCCCCGGGCTGGGAGGCAAAACCGGTTAGGAGGGAGGTCTCCCAAGTCAGCACATTTTCCAAGTCCTCCGCCGTATGGAGCGACAGATTAAGGAGATTCGGTGTGGAGAGGGACAGAAACCCCCATGRAGCGCAGCCCGGGGTCAGGCGAGGAGGATGAGAGCCCGGCGGTGAATCACCGCTGTCAGGTGATGCACCAGCAAGGCTAATTTTTGCTCAGTGACTAAGAACCAAGAACCTCCCCCTGTAATAACAAAACCAACCCAGCAAGACCAAGTCAGCATAGGCTGATATAGCACAACTCTGGCTGAAGAGGCTCCATCTATCAGTCCTCTACACATGTGCCAAAACCAAAGGGTGAAAGTAGCAAGAAAAAGGCAAGATTTCACAAATGGCATATATAATGTATGACTCATTTCAGGCATCTTCAGCGAGGAAGGCTAGAGCTGAGCAGACAGATAAGTGGGGAAAATAAAAGTTCTAGCTAAAGACAAAGTGAAGGCAGCGCTTGCCGTTTGTAGCTGCCACAGCACTTCAAATACCCACCAACAAAAATGGGAGCAGGAAAGAAAAGTTTTCCAGGAAAAGCCTCTCCAGGTTRAAGTGCAGTAAGCTCAGTTCAGCTCATTTTGCAGATGTGCTCTTTAAGGATGGGACATAGATTTAAGTTCTTAAYACTCTAGACCAAGAAAATCATCCAAGAGATTGAAAAAGCAGTTTTTAAAAACGGAGAGGGATTTCCAACCCAAATCCTACACATTCCTTAAAAATCCCCTCAAAGACATTACTTCAGGGGGTGCAAGGAAGAGATTTCTAGAGGTATGCAGGAGATACGGTCCTCTTCAGAATACAGATGAGTTCAGGCCTTTGTGAATTGGAGGAAAGATGATACACACACTAAGCTCTTTTAATGAACCTCTGGCAAGTACAAGAACAAAGCCGCGATTCCTGGAGTAATAAAATAATACCTCATAACCATATAATTACCTTGTGCAAGTAACTGCTGCAGGAGGTCAAAGCAAACAGCTTAGTAAGACTTTAATGAATGACTATAATAATTTTAAGAATGAAAACAAGTGAATTATGTTCCAAAAAAAGCGGAAAAAAAACCCCACAACACAAGGTCCTCAGGGCTCATCRGCTACAAGTGGCCAATAACATACTTCTCACCAAGACAACAGTATCGCACAGTTAGCAAGACATTAACATTTTCTTTGGCTTCTTCTGATGTATACAGCAACGCTCACAGCCAAATACTGGATCTGGGAATAAAGAAAGCATTGCCGCCTTCTTGTGCGAGAACAAGACAGAATTGCAAAGTTGAGCTTTTCCAGCAGCAGAGGGAAATGCAGGCCTGACCAGTTGGGTCACGGTCTATTTTGGTCGTACAGTTCCCATGCTTCTAACTCGTGCGGGGAAAGGGACAGCAAGTGCAGCCTCATCCAGAGCAAGAGGCTCAAACTAARGAGCTGGTGGGAATTACTGAGCTAGACATACGGTTCTCAAAGACAACCTGCACTGTCGTCTGAAAGCTCGGGAGAGTTTCAACCTCAGATCCAAAACAGGACTTGGATATGTAACAACACAAAAGTTTTAAGCTCCAACTCCACGTGCCTGGTAGAGATAGAAAAAGTTCACTTTAGAAAGGGACACGGGTAGGGAAGTAATGCTAAGTCACAAGGACAACGCATTAGCAGACAGAACACAGCCAAAGCTATCAAAGCTGGCCATTAATACAATTTATCAACACGCACTCCTAAGCACRTCTTGCACCAAAGCTCTTCAGTAAACACCGCACACAGGCACGGCCCTGCTAAAACACAGCCACCGATCGCCCTCCGTTACACCGTGCAACACACAGCGACTGGGAAAGGAGGGGAATTTTGGCTATGGACACTGAGATTTTCTTTTCCAACTTGTCAGGGCAAACGCACAGCAAAACAGATCACTACCGAGAGAGGGATGGAAAAGAAAAAAAAAAAAAGAAAAGATGCTTTTGCCTTAAGAGCCCATCTTACAATTTTCAGCCAAGCAAATATGCCACAAAAATATGCATTCTCCTCCCAACCCTGAACACATACACATGATCTAATGGCCCGAGTACCAGACTGCAAGCCAGGAACTCTTTTGCTTTTTAATCTTTCCTTTTCAACTGACTTCCAGGGAAGTTGTTTTACCGATTTAGACCTCAATTTCCTTATCACAAACAGGATAAACTGTTCAGCAAGTATTTCTCCTCCCAGGGGTCTCTGCACGTAGTAGTGAATATTTTTTACAGTATTATTTTAGTGCTTTAGACAAGCTTTTTTTAAAACAAACAGAAGCAGCTTTCCTGCTGCTTTTGCTCCTCTGCCAATCCCTATGTTTAATTTAATGGAGATCAGCCATGACGAGAAATCATGGGGAGTCACTAGGATTTTTCTATTTTGTCCTTACATAGCTAAAAATAAAGCAGGCATCTGCCATCTGTAGCAACGAGTTTGAAGGCATGGAGTAAAACACAAGGAAGAAACACTTCCTTGAGCCTTACCCCAAGTCATCGCACTGGGATTCATATYGGAAAGTATCAGTGCAACAACAATTTGCATATCCCTGACACCATGGAAAAGCAAAATTATTGCAGGGAATTCTAAATAAATTGTAATTTGCATAAATCATAAATGTGCATTAAAATATAAAGCACATACGAGAATACATCCACTCCCCTCTACTTGCCTCTTAAATAACAGGTACAGGCAATATACAAGTTCCCCACAAAACAGTAAGGGTCTTCAATTCAACTTCCTTTACATTTGTAGGCAGCACTCAGAACCTCGTACGACCATTTACAGAGCAACTGATCTAGCAGATCGGGAAAATGCAATAGGATACGCTAATCCCTGGTATAATTAATTATACTAATGTAGCTGTCTGAATCTGCATACATGCTCCTTTGTAAGTATTCCTGGGCCATGGATGTCTACTGATGATTTTGCTTTAAACCAAGCATTTCAAACCCCGCAGCACACATGGATGCCACTGCACCACGTTAGCCAGCACAGCTTTTCTGACTAGCTTGCATAATACTCATTTCCCACCAGAAGTCTCGTTTTCCGCTTGCAACACGTTCAGCCCAAAAAGTCAAAAAAAGGTTGGAAATGACTCTCCAATGACTACACCCCACGAAGAATGGCAGGAAATCTTTCAGGCGAGTTTGTGATAGCTCATGAGCAATTTGGCCAAGTCACACAGCTACTAGAGATTTACCTCCGATTTTAAAAATTCACCTGCTAAAGGGGTACCGCTTATCTAATTGTGGTACAGTTAGAAATAAATGGACTAAAGTTCCCATCAGCRCAAGAGACCTGCTGTGGTTAGGTGAACAAAGAAGAGGAGAGAGCTAACTTCACGGCACCATCCATTACCATGACAGGCCAAACTCTGCAGCCGGAGAGCGGATTAAGGAGATGGCAGARGGAAGGGATCACCGAAAGAAGAAGGTGGTCAACTGTTGTAATTTCCTATCTTCCTTACAGTTTCTTGTGCATAAGCTAGCACTGCAGTACTGTCATCAAACTGTATGAGTTCTCCAACTGAATGGCAGTACAAGGAGAACAAAAATTGGGCCTCAAAAAGGAAAATATGTATAACAGAATATCATACTGCACAATTAAGTATGATGGGTCAAGTAATACTAACGCCTAAGGATGCCAAGCATTTAAATAGATTCTGCAAGCCAAATTCAATCCCCCTCTGTATTTCTCAGTCCATAAACATGCCAGGACATAAAATTTCACAATGGGCAAACAAAAGAATGGTCGGAAATCGGTAATATTTTTAAGACTAAATGTTCTAAGAGTAAACAAATTCAGMCAAATCTCTAACTGATTTTCTTCAGTGCTAAAAAGCACATACATCTTTGCACTGACAAAATACCTCTTCTTTAAATACAGAGTACAAATCCAACCCCTCCAATTCAAGAGTTTCACATCCGTAAACTAAAACTGAACCACATGCTTGTAACTGCCAGAAGAAAATTTTTTCCAGGATTTCATGATGCTGAGGCACAGGGAAGGCACTGAGACTGAGGAGTAGGACAGTCTCAGAATCAGTACTATCTTGTTGCTTTGCACCACATCCATCTTTAGGAGCTGTAACTCTACAGAGTCGTACAGAGTGGCCCGACTGGCTTCTGAACTGAACGCTCATGGAAATTGGAAGCCACCTTAACAAACATTTCTAGCATATATGCTCTTGCTATATCCTCAAACATCCAGATTTGATGCCTGCAGAAGAAAAAAAATGTTAGTTTTATGATATCCAGACTTGAGTTGCCCTAGTCAATTTGCAACGCAAACACTTTCAGAGAAAGATTTCTGTTCAGTGCTGCTCAATTCCAAAGCCAGCAGAAAGGTGGGGTTTTTTTCCYCTCAAATACTACATATATAATTCAATTCTCTCTCTAAAATTTCARATGAAAAAGCAGTGTCTGAAGAAAGCATAGACAAAAAAGTGATTAGGCTGTCTGCTTCTGAGTAATACATAACTGTATAACTACATTGGCGACGTTACATCAACACAAATATTGCTAATATAGGCAGGCCACTAAGATGAGAATAGCTTTATTTCCCTAGTTACYGCAGGATGCCATTAGTGTCTCTGTAAAAAGAATAATTCAGCAAGGTGCTAATCTGTACATCACAAGAAGTTTTTAAAAGAATTTATCTTCTTACAAGCAGAATAGAAACATACTCTGCAAAAGTAGGAACCAAAATGTTTTATCCCCATTCTACAGTCAGAAAGACTGTAAAAAATAAAAGTAAAGCAAAKTAAAAAAAAWAWAAATAAAAGGCCTGCCTTTTCTAAATTATCAATGATTTTCAGTGCTCAAGTTGAGGCAATACAGACACCTCTATCAGCAGGAGTGTGGATACCCAGACCTTCTGAAAATCAGGTCTCAAATGCCTGCAAGTCACTAGGTCTGCAAAGAGACAGCCAGGAATGAGCCATACAGGAGGCATGCAGGCCTCTGTGGTCTTGAGATGAGGAGTACACGTCACACTGGACACAGTTAATTGGGTAAGTGATATTACCCGAGCATCTCTGTCCTTCCAAATAAATCAGACCTGGACAGCATCCACCCTATGTGCTGGTTTGCACCGCAAAACCCCAGTCAACGATGCTCAAGAASAGAAACAAGGAGTAGCTGCATCTACACCTGAAGAACTTCCAATCCAATAAGGGACAACAAGGAGCGGGTGAAGTTTCAGCCCAACTCCCAGAGGTCAACATCGCCTTGCTACCACTTTGGCTCCAGCGGGCCCAGGTTTTACCAGCAGAGCATCATCCGATCGCGACACCAAGCACCTCGGCTGAAGGAGCTGGCGCTCCAGAGGAGCGGCTGGAAGGAGAAACGAGCGTCAGAAACAAAGCCACTCCAACAACAGGAGTACCAGGAGGTGAGCAAAGGAGCAGACTGYGGGTTGAAGGGCTGAAGTCCTGCTCTGCTCTCGACATCGTGGAGCTGAGCCATTCCAGTCCCATCCCCATTCCTGTACTACCGTACCCCTCTCCCAGAAAATCTCTTSTGATCACAGCGAGTTAACAGACCTGAGCTGGTTACAGAAGGGATGCCTCGTCTCCATAAACTTTACGACTCATTGCTTTGGAATATAGGCATCTCATTCCTTCACTTACAGTCRTAACAGATGCCAGTGATACGAGGGGCCTGCGATTCATGACGAAAAGGCATGCATGAGAGTGATCATAAATTGCAAACAAAGCTGCCTCTGTTTCTGCTACACGTTCACATGTTAAAACAATGCTGGAATAGTGAAAGAGCTACCTCATGTAATATGGAAAATCATCGGCCTAACTGCTTTCCTACATAACAGAGTACGATTGATACACTGTTTCTTAGCGGTACAAAAAAGAACAGCCATAGAGATGTGCGCCCGCATCCATTCTGGAAACGGTACCTTATGGCGGGTTAGATTTGCCCAGACTTACAGAGAACTGCCTTAGCTCTTCCTCTTCCACAGGACGGTGCTCTCTCCTACCTCCTTTGCAGGACTGATTACATAGGGACAGCCTTTTAAAAGCCCCGAGCAAGCCTATCCGTGACCCCAGACCAACCTCCTCGCGTTTAATCCTCAACCCCGCTACGACGGAGCACTCACCGCTCAGCAGCGTGCTTGCACCTCTTGCTTTAACCCAGACACATGAGGAAAAGTCCAAAGCGAGAAGCCCGGGACCCATTGCCGTAACTTACCAGCAGGACCACGCAAAGCCAGCAGAAGCCTCCCCACCACACACACACACGAAAGTTTCAGGCAGGCGGGAGGCGGCCCCGCACGCACGGGGCAGCCTGCGAGGGCTCCGGCGGGAGGCGGCTCGGCCGCCCGGCCCCACACCGCCGGGGCAGGGTCCCGCCCGGCCCGCCGGAGCCCGCCGGCCGCTTCGGTCGCTCGGGCTTTCCCGGAGCGGARCTGCCCCGAGGGAGCGGCGGGGCCGGTACTCACACATCCAAGCGCGGGCGGAGGCGCGGCTCGGACATCAGCCGGCAGCGGGGTCCCCTTCCGGCAGCAGCGGCCCGGCGGCGAGCCCCGACCCCCGCAGCCCCCCGGACCGCCGGCGGGGGACGAGGCTGCGGCGGCGGTGGCGGGTGCCCCTCCTCCCGCCGGGCAGACCCACCTCGCCGCTGCCCGCCGGCGCCCGGCGCCCCGCCGCGGGGCAGGAGCAGAGGCGGGCGGCCGCGGCCGCCCTGCGGGGAAGGGAAAGGAAGGGAAGAGGAGGCGGGCGGGCCCGGCCTCGGCGCCCCGGCGCGGCCCTGCACACCGCCGGCTGCCCGCGCCGCCGCCGCCGCAGCTGCCCGGGAGACGTGGCAGTGCGGGCTGATGCTCTCATCACAGGGCGACAGGCGGCGGCGGCGGCAGCGGCAGCAGCAGCAGCCACCGCGGCGGCCGGCGGCCGCGGCCGGCCCAGGGAGGGAAGGGCGCCGCGGGGGCGGGGCGGCCGCGCCGCGCCGCCATCTTGGTGGTGGCAGCAGGGCCGCCCGGCTGCGTTACCGGCGGCGTTAGCCTGGCTGCTGCCGCCAGTTTGCCCTTTCTGCCGGTTTTTAAAACCCGTACGTCACCGGCACGTTGGCTAGGCCCTGGCACGAGTCTCCAGGGGAGATGCTCCGTCTCCTTATTTGCTCTTCGCTGCACCAAGAACATTTCTGTTGCTCTCGCATCACAAGTAATAATAAATCCAGAAAGCTCCACATTTTGCATCATGAGATGCCAAAAAAAAAAAAAATTAAATCATAATTAACTGCTTCATTACAGCCAGCAAAATCTATTTATCTCCGTGGTTGAACATCAGCTGCAAAGTCCCGCTGCCACTGCCACCCTCAGCTGAGGTGCGATGCAGATGCCACAACTGGAGAAGACCTGGGCCACCCCAGTATGTCGGAAGGTACGCACAGGTACTCGGGGCAGCCTCAGGGCCCTGAAAGCCCCGGTGAAGAGCGAGCAGTGGGGAATGGACACCGGGTAGTATCTGCAATAGCCACCAAGCGGCAGCAAATAATCAAAGGTTGGCGGTGGTTGACACGAAACCAACGCAAGGGTTTCCTGAGCGGTGTTCAGCAAGTGACTCCTGGGCCAGCTTGTAGGTGCCAGCCCAAAGCTGGGGAGCTGTACTGGTGGAAAGGTCTCTCTTTGAACGATTGGCTTTCACAACCACAACAAGAAAACTCTCCCAGGGGGCGAGAGGAAATACTAGAGGAAACAAATAATCGTGCRCGTGAGCAACAGACAATTCTGCATGGGGATGCATCACTTAAAAGTGTTACCCTGAGAACCTGGTACCTCAGGCCAGGCAAGTCTATAATAAACAGTATARAGCTGGCCTGACCAACCCTCCCCTCTATTCTGTTTTACTTTTAAAATAATGGTCTGGAARGGGCTCTGATAAAGTCTCACTGGCTTTTCAGTGTGGCTGGGCATCTTTCTGATACAGAATTCTCCCTCCTCATTCCCTGCCAGCAGATCAGGGTCTGTCCCTCAGGCATTCACTTTCCTTCCTCCAGCCTCAGCAGCACCTTCAGATAATTTTCATGTCTACGAAGTGGACCACAGCTGCTATACTCTGAACAGACCGCATATGCCTGCCTCACTGCGCTCGCACCTCACCTTTCCTCATCCTTCTCCCTGCAGCCACAAAAATGCCCAGTGACATCCCAGCTGTACCAGCAGWCTGTGGCTGTGGTCCCTGTGTCTGCACCTCCCTAATACACACCTTGTACTAGGAAATCTGCCAAAGCGTTCTATTGTTCCAGATCAGCTGGAAAAAACCCCAAACTGAAATCTTTCAAAAAATAAATTGTTCTTAGCCYTAGCCCAGATGTCTCTAAGGCCTGAGGCCCCTGCTCCAAGAGAAAGCTGCTCTTTGTGTAAAATACGCCCAGGAGATCTTAACTGATGGAGCTGCGCAGGAGGGCACAGTAAGGTAGGAGGCAGAAGTCTGTAATTCCACAGRGGGGAAATTCCTTCTCAGCCGCCAATCTGAACACCAGTTTAAGTCTGGATACGTGCAGAAGAATCTTACAATGATATCAGATGGAAAACCTGGTAACTCATCAGTTTCCTTAGCACAGCATAAACAGTTTCCCTCAGAAACCAAATCCATACCGGCAGGTTCTTAGTGCTACTAAAAAAATACCGATGAAGCAATCCTAGATGTAGTTTATCTCAATACAGCATCATAGAACTAGTGGAATTTCTGAGCAAACAGAATCAGAACATAGGTCATTTGGGTCTGTTTCTGTTAGTATTGCTATTTGCTCAGCAGGAGTAGACAAGCCGGATAATGCCAATACACTCCCACCGGCTCAATTACTAACGCTGTCACTCTCTCAGCGGAATATTTTCTGTATCTACAGCTCTGATTCTCACAGCACTAACAGAAACTTACTGTCTTTGAGACTGATGCCGCTTTGGCAGATTTGATTACAATCAGCAAGTAGCATCTGGATTTGACAATTACGTAACATTATAAAACCCGACTAAAACTATCGATGGGTGTGACTGATAGCATTAGAAAAGCGGTCACTCATCCGGCTTTTACTCATACATCTTTTAATTTTGGATTATCAACATCCTTCACTATTTACAAACAGAAGGAATTTAAGACTATCCTTCATTCTCCCTCAGATCTAACTTCTGACAGTTTCAGTGAAGGTTATTTTTTTCTTGCAAAAACATTTGCAACATTTTGCTTCATTTAATTTCTTAAAACAGAATTTTTCTCCTCTCTGATTCTTTTAACAGAAGTAATTTCTCACCACAAAAGAAGGTGAACTTTGCCTTTTTCTTGAAGGGCTTTTTTAGTGCTTGACAGCAGATTCCTCTTGGGTGCAACTTTATGAGGTCTGGGTGGAATATTCCAGCTCCTGACAGGCATGCCTGCAGGCTTAACCTAGAGCCAGGCAGACTCAGCAGGGCAGCACCGTGGTCAACCCTACTGCTCCCCTTCTCCTGTTCTTGCCATTGTCAGTGAAATGGCTTTGATATTTTGACCAAATAATTTAAAATAATTGTTCCTTTTCTGCGGGTAGGGGCAGTTATGCTGGGAAGTTTTGCATGGAGAAACAACAAATGTTACATTATAGCAATAGGAACTTTAGTTAATCCATATGGTGATCTAATTTGTACTGCAGGCGAAAATACCTTTGAGACTTTTTTCAAATACTAAGCTTGCTAGTAACAGGTAAACACTTGCAGCCATCTGCACGTGGGCATGCTTGAAGGGGTTTTGTCTGCACTGTTCAGGATCGACACAAAAAGCCCTTTTGTGATTCCACTTAAGATTAAGGAAGGGGAACACCTTTCTCTTTCCTGAGCAATTAGGTTTTGGAGTTCTTAGAATCTCAGAAGTTCTGATTTCTGAGATTCTAAGAACTCCTGCCAAGCGCCATCTAATTTCGCTTAAAGAACTGCTAAATATGATAAGTTCTGAGAGGAAGCGAAACTCCCAGCTTTTGACGAGCACCAGCGATGCAGATGCTATGATGCCCACGGCCCTCAAACCTCTCCTGCAGCGTCAAAAAACCCACGGCACTTCTGCCTTCACCCGAACGGCTGAGACCTAGCAGAGTGCTGGCACCCAGCCGGGAACACCGAACGGGCGTGCTGAGCCGTTGGCACCATCTGACCTGTGCTGATAAAGTTACGCCTCCCGAGTTTGCTCTGGAATCCTAAAGCAAACAAGCGGATAAGGCCCGCTGGCCCGCTATTCCCAGCCCCGCCGAGGGGCTGCCATGGCGCCGGGGGCACAACGACCGCCATCGCGGCGTCGTTCTATCCCTCCGGCGGGGGTCTCTGTGGCGGGAGGCGGCCGCTCTATCCCCGCGCGCTCTATGGTCGACGGCGGTGCCGCCGCGCTGTGGAGCGCGGCCAGCAGCTCAGGGCCGGCCGCGGCACGTCACCCCGCTCCTCGTTCACCTTTGGGAAGGAAGG
>JASVER010000050.1:3197045-3361697 GCA_030449065.1 Oceanodroma leucorhoa | reverse complement strand
CGGGCGGTTGGCCGGGGGCGCGCGGGCGCGGCGGGAGCGGGGTGAGTGTCCCTGTGGCTGCGGGGGTGAGGGACGTCCGGCCCGTGGGCGCCTTCAGGCGCGGGCCTCGTAAGTACGAGTTCCGGTTAAAAAGCTGGGGAGCTGCCTGCCGTGAGGGCGGGCCTGTCCCCAACCGCGGCGGGCGGAGAGAGGTGCTGCGACGAGAGTGGGAGTGCGGGAGGGAGCTGGGACTGGGTTTAAATTGTGGAGGGAGGGCTAAAAAGGTGGAAATGGGCGGTGGGGATGACTAATTTCCGGACGGCGTTTCAGTTTTAAATCCTTCGCGAAAGAGCGAAGAGGGTTTAGCTTGATTGTGCCTCAGACTTTGAGCGTCTGGTACGTGGAGGAAACTTTGGCTCGCTTTCTGCAGCTCATCGCTTCTAGGCTGTCCCCTGCCTCTGCAGGCAGTCCCTGTGCAGTGATCCCTCACGAACATCAAAGGCAGGACTTGGGGATGTGATCCTGCAAATACATAAGCCGGTACATAATTTCATTGCAGTGTAGTGTTACTGATACTGTTGGGAACAGTTATGTATCTAAAAATTATGTACCAGGTGGAAGTGCTTACTGTATCGGGCTCACAGGTTGTTAAGTCCAGAGGATGGATGTAGTGCACTGTTTGTTTGGTTTTTTTTTTTATTTTATTTTAATTGAAGCTTTTGAAAGGTTTTGTTGTAAATTCAATACTTTGTATGATTTTGTCCATTTCACACGTGGAGGAACTGGAGCACAGGCAAGTGATGCTGTTCACTAAAATTKTCTCACTGATGAGACATAAACTTCTTCACTCATTGTTCTAGGTGTTATTTTGGAGGAGCCAGAACAGTGATCAGAGGGCTTGAGAGGACACTTGCACAGGTTCATGGGAGCCCTCRTTTGATGAAAATGCTTCAGGTGGGCTAGTGATGGTGGAAATGTGTTTGTAGGTCTTGAGGGAAAACAGAAGCGGGGCTACTAGTGGGAGTATTTGAGAAGGTTTGGTTTCTGAGTCATAATACAAACGCTTTTAAAGTATAGTTCTGATATGATTAGAAACCTTGTAGACTTAAGATTTTCACAGCACTGTGGTAGTAATATTCAAAAAGGAGAATACATGTGTTCAATTTCTTACTAATACCTGCTTGTCTCAGAGAGTTAACAATGAAGATCTCTTGGCAATTTCACATCCTCCCCACCCTTTCACTTAACAGCTATGGAAGTTCCCAAGGGACAGCTGGGTCAGTTTAGAAGAGCTCAGTTTTCAACAAAGAGGATCAGAGAAAAGGAAGGTGAAAATTTGATGTCATTGAGATGGCTAGCATTAGAAAAAAACAAAGAAATAAATGTTAACTTCTGTTCACGTTCTTTAACTTTAAATATTTATACTTTTTATCAGTAAGGTTGGTAGTTAGGTGAGATTTTCTTTCTCTCAAGATTTTTTTTCTCTGCAACTCAGTGACGATTATGTAAGCCCTCTGTTGTTAATTGCAAATATTCTGATTAAATTTAGAATACTGAAAAGCACAGCTTTGGAGTTTTGTATTATCCTCTGTCACTATTCAACTTAGATAATGTTTCATGAACCTTTCTTTAACCCTGTGAAGTATATCACCTTTCATCCAAGATACTGCTACTGTAAATGAGTTTTCTTGATAAACTCTTTAAGTATGATTGATCTTGGTTTTGATTTATGTAGGTATTTCCTTGTCATTTTTGTAACAGCTGTATTTCATTTTCACAAATACTTTYCAGTTAGAAGTAAGAAATTTGTTACTTCAACTTTGGAAGGTTTGGGTTTTTCTTTTTCTCTCTGGTTTGAGTTGCCACGTTCTTCTCTTTTAAATAATATGTAGGAAAAAAATAGAAGTTGAGGGGTGCTTGATTTCTATTTTTTATTATATGATCCTAAATCTAAGTTGCCTGAATGAGTTTGGTGAACTTGGGTTTCGCTAGTTCGAAGGTGCTATGCCTGGAGATTCTGAAGCCTAGTCAAATGACTGCCTGCTTTGATACAAGAATTCAGTTAAAAACCTGCTTGTTTGGGCAAATACGTAGTCCAAAAGACCCAGCAGGTATGCAACTGGGCTAGCTGGTTTTTGCTGGTTTTTCTGCACTGTGTATAAATGTGTCCTGGTTTTGGCTGGGATAGAGTTAATTTTCCTCCTAGTAGCCGGTATAGTCCTATGTTTTGGATGTAGCATGAGAATAATGTAATAACACASTGATGTCAGTTGTAGCTGAGCAGTGCTTACACYAGTCAAGGACTTTTCASCTTCCCATGCTCTGCCAGATGCACAAGAAGCTGGGAAGGAGCATAGCCAGGACAGCTGACCCAAACTGGCCAAAGGGATATTCCATACCATATGACATCATGCTCAGTATGTAAACTGGGGGGAGTTGGTCACGGGGCAGCGATTGTTGCTCGGGCACGGGCTGGACATAGGTCGGCGAGTTGTGAGCGGTTGCATCACTTGTTTTTCCCGTATTTTGTTTCTCTCTCTCTTTTTGTTGTTTTCCTTTTCATTGCAATTTATTATTATTATTTTATTTCAATTATTAAAATGCTATTATCTCAACCCATGAGTTTTCTTACTTTTGCTCTTCCAATTCTTTCCCCTGTCCCACCGGGGCGGGGAGAAGCGTGAGTGAGCAGCTGTGTGGTGCTTGGTTGCCGAGTGGGTTTAAACCACGACAAAATGGGACCTGGAAAATTTTGTARAACAATGGGAGAGAGCTTCCATCACTTTTTTCTTTATAATTTTTAATGTATTTAGGTGTTTTTTTTAATAATTATTGTGTCCCTGGGCTTTTTTTTTTCCTGTTGGAAGTGTTTTGGCATACCTACAAGTAACGTGCCTTACAAGTGTGATTGTGTCGTCTTGGTGTCCTTAAATATTTTTTAGCATATATGCGGTGCTGCTGCTGAGAGCAGCTACTGGGTAATATTTATTTGTCAGGCAGTGAATTGTGGGATAAAATTGTGGGATAAAATTGTGGGATAAAATTGTGGGATATCATGCATTATGATTCAGATAATCCTTTTAAACTGATATCATGATGATTCTAAATATACGCAATTATAAATAATAGCAACCTTTTTGGATCTGATATTGCTGGGGCATCTGCAGCACTAATCTTGTGTCCTCCTCAGTCTTCAGTCCTGTAGTTGACTTATGAATAAAATTAGCTGCAAGAGTTCAGCAGTGAGATGGGGAGGGGTAATACCTGCACAGTAATGAGAAGTGAAGGGTTGGAAAGGAGCCACTTTCTGCTACTCTGMTTCTGTGTTAAGTAGCATCCTCTTTGACCTTCTCTCTTGTTCCTGCAAAGAGCTAGAGCCTGGCTGCTGCTTGGGTGAGGAGGAGGAGGGTTGTAAAGGGACAGGAGCTCTCTAACCCTGAGGGAGTGGGAGAAGAGGAGTCCACATCATAGCTCACCTTTAGTTCTCCAGACTCCCCAGCAAGATCCAGTGATATGGGGAAAAGAGATTAGTAATTGAGCGGGAGGAAGAGTGATACACTATCTACCACTGCCTGAAATTTTACTGAGCTGCTTGTCSAAAAGGTTTAATAGTATCCTGATTCTCGTGGGGTATATTTTTAGAATTACTTCCACAAGCATTTGATTAAAATTGCTTGTTGCTAGGTTGAACTAGATTCGTTGGAACAGTTTTGAATTCTGTCAAATGCTGTTCTAGGCCATAACACTTGCAAAGGATGCGAGTTAGAGCTCTTAAATTGTATATTTGAAACTTTTCTCCTGCATAAAAATCCATTTGCAGATTGGTTGAAAATCGGCATAGATGTAAACTGTGTTTTAACATGGAAAAGGTCCTGTACATTTAATAGCTTAATAAAGTCATGCYATCTACACAGTTTCTTGATAGGTGTCTGTGCAGTAGGCACTGACAATTTGTAATCTTTACTGAGATAAGATTGCAAAAATAAAAAGTAAAATCTAAAAAAAAGTTCATGCCTAAGGAAGCCTCAACTGGAATGTCTTTGGTGCAGTTCTCATGCTGAAGTACCTCCATGAGAAACAAATAATGGGATTCTGTTCTTAGTTATGCATTCATAATACATGTACAACTTTATTAATTTTCATTTTTTTACAAATTTGTTTATAGATACTTGCAAACTGAAAAATTGTAAATCTGTTAAGTAGCCGCAGGTCTATACTTCCTACCTCAAYTTCTGTCCTGTATTGCTTTAGATATCTGAGGTTGACACTTTAGTTTAAAAAATTCATTGTGGAGTACTTAAAGCTAAAATAAGAATGTGCACTGTTTTAATATAGTGTTTTTCTCAGATGTTATCTTTTGTGCAGGAGAGAGGCGAGTGAGGAATTTGGCCAGAAATGTGTTGAGGTGGTGGTTTTTGGGTTTTGGGTTTTTTTTTTTTTGGTTGGTTGTTTGGTGGGTTGGGTTTTTTTTGGTTGTTGTGTTTGTTGGTTTTGGCTTTTTTTTTTTTTTTTTTTTTTTTTTGTGAAGTGGCAAGGTCTCTGACATCTGGCATCCACTACAGCAAGGCAGCAGCTGCCAGAAAAAGATAGGGTATTGCTGAATTGAATCATGACCTTAACTTTCCGTTACACATGAGATTCCTGTGTTCACAGAAATCTGTTTTACCATGTGCTTTTTCAGGATATTCCACTGACCCTGGCGGGGGGGAGGTTTTTTAAATTGTGCTGTATTTTTTTTAAAAGATACTTCTGTGGTGAGCAGTTAGGTAGTTACAGGGTGTGCCAGTAGTTTGCTGTACGCCTTGTTCCATTTCTTTGACTGCACTCAGTCTGACGGTGCTGTGTCTTTTATAGTGAGGTCAGTGGCTCAGCTGTAGTTCTGTAACAAGAGAGGCCATTCATAAATCTGTTTCTTGGCCTGGAGGCGTTAGATTGCATTTCCTAGCATAAAATCAGAGTTTATTGCATCTTAGGAAAGTAAAAACTGTACTGGAGTATTGGAGTAGCACCCACTTAATTGGCCTGTGCTTGATAATGATGTTGGGTCATTTGTAGCAAAGGCTCTGTACTTGCTTAGTGAAGAAAGCATAAGCTTTTCTTTTGGTAATCTCAGAAATCTTAATGTGATGTCGTAGGTGCTGGGTATTTGCCAAGAGCTGGGCCTCTGTTTTAGAAGTGAAACGTGACTATATAAAAATGTCTGCKGCTTGCTCACCGAATTATCTGGAAATGTTAAAAGTAGCTGTATATCCACTATCTAATATTTGAGATAGATGTAAAGCAYTGGAACAAGAGTAATGCTAAAGCCAGGATTCCTCTAGGACCCTATATTAAGTGAAAATGTCAACTGAAATTTCTTCTGCATTGGTGAAATTGTTGCCTCAAGTTTATCTACCTGAAGATAGATTTGCATAGCTATGGCAGAATAGTTGTCTATTGAACAGTCAAAAAGTGTCAGTTGGTTAATCTGAGGCAGTACAAGTGTGTAGTTACTATTCTGGACCTGAGTAGAGGACAGCGAAGCTCACAGGTCTGTGCTGTGGCTGGAGGTACAGGGTGGAAAGTACTCTCACCTGGGTGTACTAGTAGTCAGAAAATGGCACACATTCTGAGTAAGTAGGTATGAGTAATCATGAAGAAGCCATACATCTCAAGCAATGCGCTGGGTCTTTTAAACCGCTTATAAGTCAGTATTTCACTTCAGCTAATAAAGTGCTGTGTTGGGTGTAGGTGGCAAGGTGTTGGCAGCGGGGGTGGTGGTGCAGGGGTGGCCTCTSTGAGAAGAGGCTGGGGCTGCACCTGTGCTGAACATAACCGGTTCTAGCCAGCCCCAAAACAGACCCACCGCTGGCCAAGGCTGAGCCCACCAGCCAAGCTGGTGGTGCCTCAGGGAAAATGTATTTGAGAAAGGGCRAAACGCTGCGCAGCAGCTCTGAGAGAGGAGTGAGGAGTGAGAGAGGACAATAAAAAAAGTGAGAAACAGCTCTGTGAACACCAAAGTCAGAGAAGGAGGARGGGAGGAGGCACTCCTGGTGKGGAGCAGATATCCACCCTGCAGCTGTGGAGGGGACCGCACTGGAGCCGATAYCCACCCTGCAGCCCATAGTGGAGGACCCCATGCCCCAGCAGATGRACATGCCCTGGAGGAAGCTGCAGCCCGTGGAGAGCCCATGCCAGAGCAGGCTCCTGGCAGGGACTGCAGCCTGTGGAGAGGAACTCACACAGGAGCAGATTTTTCTGGCAGGAGCTGTGGCCAGTGGAAGGGACCCATGCTGGAGCAATTCGTGAAGGACTGTACCCTGTGGGAAGGACCCACACGGRAGCCGGGGAAAAATGTGAGGAGGAAGGAGTGGCAGAGGGGAGCCGTTATGGACTGACCCTTGTTCCCCATCCCTCTGCACTGTTGTGGGGTGAGGAGTAGAGGAGATGGGAATAAAGGAGTGAAGTTGAGCCTGGGAAGGAGTGGAGGGAAAATGTTGTAGTTCTTGTCTCTCACCATCCTACTGTATTTTTCATTGGCAATAAATTAATTTTCCCCAAGTTGAATCTGTCTTGCCTGTGACAGTAATGGATAAGTGATCTCCCTGTCTTTATCTYRACCCATGAGCTTTTTCATCTTAACTGTCTCGCCCTGTCCTGTTGGGGAAGGAGGAAGTGAGGGAATGGCTGGGTGGGTGTCTAGAAGATCAGTGACACACATTCAAAGGACAATGGACTTCACACATACCAGTGCTGAGGGACTGCTTCTTTTGTCCAGTGCATTCACTGTAGAGCAAGTTGTTCAGCTCTTTGATCATAAGCCAAAGCAGGATGGCATACAGGAATAGCACTCCTTGTTTGTGGTAACGTTGGGTGGAAGAACAATGACATCCCTGTTAGGGATAGGTGAGATACTGAGATGCTCCTATTTTCTTTTCTGTCCTGCATGTCAGAGTTAAAGATGTATGGAGAGTCCTCTTTCAGTGCTTTTCTACTACGATGTTCCTTTTGTATGAAATGGATTTACTGTATTTGCCTGCCAAGCCTTTCCTCATTTACATCTGTTGCAATCGCTTCTTCTGTGATGCCCACACGCACGAAGACAATAAGTTATGTAAGCTAAATAGATAGGTTATTTCCTGATGTGTTATGTATTCTTTATCTGTAATTCAGGGAGTTGGAGCTGCCAGCACTTTTGTTCTTTTGCATTGAGTATCAAGCAGTTATCAAGTAATAAATAGCAAGGAAAGAGCGTGGAGCCAGCACATCTGTTTATATTCTCCACACAACTGGAATGTTTWAGCTGGCAGTGGCTGTTATTCTAATCAGGCCCCACAAGTGCACCTTGGTCTGTTTCTTTTTAACTCACATGTTTCCTCTTAAAAATTGTCTGGTTCGAGGCAGTTTGTAGAATGTTACCAGTTATTGCCTTGAAATGTATATTATCGTCCTCGTAAAATAACCATTCCTATTCAGCTGAAAGCTGAGCTGCTGTTTTTCTGCTGGTAGTTGTACCAGGTCTTCTGGCATTCTTCAGTGGGAAGGATAGGCAGAGGATCACAGAAGGTTGCTAGAAATACTGCTTGCCTTCCTGATCTGGCTAACCCCATGTTTGCATGAGAGCGATGCCAGTGCAGAGAAAGTGTAGTTTGGGGACTGGAGCAGAGAGGAAGGTGAGACAGTGGCAGTTGAGACCCAGGCTGGTCTGACTTTGTGGGTGACCAGTTAAAACACACAGTAGTCCTGAAGTTTTTTTCTACACTACTAAGTGTCTGAAACAGGGAAGTTTTTCCCCAAGACTCTTGCACAGTCCTGATTGTAAATAAGACCTATGTGGCATAGAGRAGGCTTACTGGGAAAGCTTTGAAATACCTGTCTGCTTGGAATGTATGTATTGCACAAAGAGTTCAAGTTTGAGTTACAGGAGATTAACACTTGTCATGAGGCTGTAGCTATCCTTTCTCTCCCCACCTCTAATACAATCCGTCTTAGCYGTGTACCCTGTGTGTACTCAGGCCTCATACTTTCTATGTATTTTGTCATTATCTGTATGTTGACTGAAAGCATGAGAAAATCCYGCCCCTTACCTGATATAGGTGTGCTCATAAATTCTTCTAATGTAGTGCAACTCTACCGAAGGAAGTGTGTTTGTCAGCTTAATATATAGCAGCTAGGGAGGAGGCTTACGTAGGTTGTCAGCAAAACTCTTCGTGGCAGCTGTGTGCTGGACCAGAGCTTGGCCAGCGTGACTGACATTGTGGTGCCACTGCCCTGATAGCCTGGGAGAGCCCCAGATGGGCAAGATGGCAAAGACACCTCCATTGTTTCCGTCCTGCTGATTCTGTGAGGTTGCTAGAGGAGTGTTATGGGGCAAAGTGGTGGAARAAGCACCAGTGAGGGACAACCTTGTAATAATAAGTTACCTTTTGAGAAAAGATGGGTCAGTAAGCCAGGCTGGTTGAAAGACCYTTGCATAAAGTGCATGCTTCTGTCTGTGGTGGCAGTGTCATTGGCRAGGATGTCTGGGCGATAATGGAGAGCAGTGCAGTGGGAGTGCCTGGACTTCTCCACAGGTATGGACAAGAGGGTGGGCAGCTTGATCTACGTAAGAAGAATGGCATCTCTAATGTTAAAAATCTCCAAATGGAGCAGATACCAAAAAGGCTCCAATAGAAATTGCGCTTTGCTTTTAGGAGCAAAGGCTTGAGCTTTTGCTTCTAATTGGATGGTTTGTTGTAGTCATTATTGGTATGCAGTATTGCTTCTGGCRCAGTGCTCTGTCAAGATATGCCTGAGTGCCCCCATGCTGTTTCTGGTGTGCTAGGAGGAAAGGAGAGAGGCTGTCTGCTGTCCCAGGCTGGGACATGAGCTGAGGGAGGGGCACTAGGGAGCCTCTTAGGGCTGGGGAAAAGTGGGATGTGTTGGATTATTTTTTTTATTTTTTATTTTTGTTTTAGTCATCCTGCGAGTTTTGAGCTGACTCTTTCCTGCCTCTTTCCYGGAGCATGTGCGAGGTAACAGAGGTCTCTTTATGGTGTGGGGTTTCCTGGATGAAAAGTGTCTGCTGCTTGCGTAGTGCTCTCCATACGTCTTGGAGTGACTGCTCTACAGGAAGGAGGGATGTGGCAGCAGCCGTGAGTGGTTTAATGAGCTTGCTTCATTTGCCTTGAGAAGTGGAAGGGTGTGTGTCTGAGGATTGGGTTTCTTTTGTTTGTTTTGTTTGTTTGCTTGTTTTAAATAGCTCATGATGTCCCCATTTCTCAGTGCAGTTGGTGTTTTTTTAATAGGAAGAGGTAATAGGATTATAAAAGTGTTGTATAAAAGAGGTATTAAAAACTATTAGCTTAATGCCCTACTAAAAAACTAATCTGCTGAAAAGAAGAAAATGCCTGTGAAAGGAGCAGGTTTAGACTCTTGTAAAACTTGAGGACTTGAACTGTCTTGCTTAGAAAAGCTGTTGCTGTACAATGATCTTTTTACCTTGTCAATTGTAAAGAATTTAATTCTTTCTTGGAGGGTTTAATGAAGAAAATTGCTATACTACTTCATGATAGTCGCAGAGCTAACCTACTGCTGCTTTTGACTTTGGCCTAGATAAAATACTAAGTAATAGTCTGCATAGTACAGAGCTGATAAATGTAGTCCCAAGGAACTCTTTCATGCTTCATTTCCTGCTTGAATTTATGAGGGTTTTAAAAGTTAGATTGAAGTGAATCCTTTTTGCTGCTGAACCTGTTCTGCTCTCTGTGGATTTGTGCGTGAGCTTGAGGAAGTTGCAGGGGCTCCTGGAAGATTCTRCATGATAGGAAACCTGTCCTTACTGGACAGTGTGAAACAGAGTCAGAAAGTTAGTTTGTGTAAATTAAAAAAAAAATAATTTCCATGCATCAAATGAAAGTATCTCTCTGGAGCTGTTCTGCAGTTCCATTCAGGGTGAATTATTTTAAATACAAACACATGAAAAATAAAATTTAGGCAGAAAGTATGTTCTCACTGATTATTTATACTGTWAGATGTAACATAATAAGTAATTATGTGACTCTAGGCTTTAGCATAGTTATCATCATGACAATTTTTATCTAAAAACGTATCAGGGAAAAATAAGTGTTTGGAAAATAATGAGGTTTTATCAACTCCAGTTACATAACAAATTTTGTTTATAAGATTACTTTCCTTCACTAATATCTAGACTAGGGCTACCAGTAATCCATCTTCCTGCTGATACTGTCTTCGTCTACCTAGGAATTTTRGCTAGATGAAAAAGAACGGCCTTTAGCCTAGAATTTCTAGGTATCTCTAGCTTGGTAATGCTAGTGGCTTTAATCAGGCTGCTAGGCAAATGCCCACTGCATATGGGTGGATTGACCCTGCAGCCCTTGCATGGGGAACCAGCTTGCACATATKTTGCTCACTTGCTCTGTGCTTACACAGCCTGTTGGACTCCATTGCATGTGTATTTCTGTTRGGGAAAACCCTGAATGAAAATGGATGGTTCTGGTCTTTCTAGTTTGCTTAGGAAGAAGTCTTGTCCATGCTGGAACCATGTTTACTATTTTGGGCTGCCTGGATGGAGAGCAAGTTAGGGCTTTGTGATCATGCCAACAGGCTGAAGGATCAGAACTGAACTGTTTGTGGGGTGAGTCATTTAGCACTGCATTTCTGGTTGGTTCCTACARGTAGCCTTTTCTGAACAGTGCTAGGAACCTTGGAGCAAGCAAGTAGGGTTTGGCATATGTTTCAGAAAATGTAGCAGGCTACARAACTTGAGTTGACAGACAAGCTGCAGAGCACAGGGACAGGTATCAGTACAGATACGATGTTGGGGAACGCAGATCATGCAGTATTTATGTGCCTCAATATGATTGTGGATATGTTTAGAAGTGTGTTTGTAGTGCCTGTCTAGGTATGAGTATGTCTACATATAGATGGAGACCTATCTCATTTTTCATTGATTTTGGAATTCTGGCTGRTGTCATATTTGGATAACTATGGGTTTTTCTGTTTAATTTTTTTTCATTGATTTTGAAATGGGTAGCRTGGTGGTTTTAACCTTGTGGCCTGAAGTGCTATGCCCTTGCAGTCAGCTGTAACTTTCTAAACCAGGTTTGGTTATGCTTCACTGAGAATTTATTTCACAAGAAGAGTTGCAATTTATGTTCCTGTGAAAGTTTCTTGGTACCTTTGATGGAGGTCAGATCTAGCTAGAGACAGGTTTGAGAGCTATGGGAAGAGTTTAGTTGTACCACAGACGTTTTCCCATGTTTGGGGGATAATTACCCGGAGTTATAAAGTATAGAAGAAGGAAGAACCACATTTCCAGCATCTTGGGGATTATTGTTTATAGCAAGATTTGTTTAGTATTGAATTTTTGTTTGCATATGTTTTAATGTCTGACTGGGTGGCCTTTTTTCACTCCCCAGCCAATAYATCGGCCATGATTTAGGGATATCAAAGATGACAAGAAGGACTTCTRTAAGTACATAGGTAGCAAAAGGAAGACAAGGGAAAATGTGGGCCTGTTACTCAATGGGTTAGGGGACTTGGTTTCACAGGACATGGCAGTCAGTAGCTCAGCCTTTTCCTCCTTTGCCTCAGTCTTTACTAGCAAGACTGGGATTCAAGAATCCCAGGTCCCGGAGACCAGGAGGAAAGGCTGAGGCAAGGAAGATGCACCCTTGGTGGAAGAGGATTACTTAAAAGGTCAGGGAATACTTAAGCAAACTGGACRTACATAGGTCTATGGACCACGATAGGATGCATGCATGAGTGMKGAGGGAGCTGGCTGATGTCATTGCGAGGCCACTCTTGATAATCTTTGATCGATCATGACGACTGGGAKAAGTGCTYGAAGACTGGAGGAAAGCAAATGTCACTACTGTCTTCAGGAAGGGCAAGAAGTATGACYTAGGGAACTATAGGCTGGTCAACCTCACATCAATACCTCAGGTTATGGAGCAGCTAACCATTTCCAGGCATATGAAGGACAAGAAAATCATCAGAAGTAGTCAGCATGGATTCACCAACAGGAAGTCATGCTTGATCAACTTGATAACCTTCTATGATGAAATGACTGCCCTGGTAGACGAGGGGAGAGCAGTGGATATTGTCTGCCTGGACTTCAGGAAGGCCTTTTGACACTGTGTCTCGTAAGATCCTCATAGAGAAGCTGTTGACGTATGGGYTGGATAAGCAGACAGTGAAGTGCATTGAAAACTGGCTAACCCAGAGGGTGGTTATCAGTGACATGAAGTCTAGTTAAAGGCCAGTAATTAGTGGTGTACCCCAGGGGTCAATATTGGGTCCAGTCCCGTTTAACATCTTAATTAATGATCTAGATGATGGGGCAGACTGTGCCCTCAGCAAGTTTGCAGGCTACACCAAATTGTGAAGAATGGCAGATATGCCAGAGGGTTGTGCTGCCATCCAGAGGGAGGAACAACCCCATGCACCGTTACATGCTGAGGACCACCCAGCTGGAAAGCAGCTTGGCAGAAAAGGACCTAGGGTTGGTGTCTCCAAGCTGAATGTGAGCCAGCAATGTGCCTTTGCAGCAAAGAAGGCACGTGGTATCCTGGGCTACATTAGGCAAAGTATTGCCAGCAGGTCCTTCTGGTGATCCTTCCCTTCTACTCAGTACTGGTGAGGCCACACCTGGAGTCCGATGTCCATTTCTGGTCTTCGCAGTACATGAGAGACRTAGATGTACTGAAGAGAGCCCCACRAAGGGCCATGAAGATGATGAAGGGACTGGAGCATCTCTCCTGTGAGGAAGGGCTGAGAGAGCTGGGACTGTTCAGCCTGGAGAAGAGAAGGCTCAGGGAGGAACTGCCTAATGTGTATAAATACCTGAAGGGAGGGTGCAAAGAGGATGGAGCCAGGCTCTTCTCAGTGGTGCCCAGTGACAGGACCAGAAGCAATAGGCACAACTGAAACACAGGAGGTTCCATGTGAACATCATGAAACACTTATTTTACTGCGAGGATCACTGAGCCCTGGCACAGGTTGACCAGGGAGGCTGTGGAGTCTCCATCTTTGGAAATATCCAGAAACTGTCTGGACACAGTCCTGGGCAACTGGCTCTAGGTGGCCCTGCCTGAGCAGGGGGATTGGACCAGATGACCTCTAGAGGTCYGTTCCAACCTCAGCCATCCTGTGATTGTGATTTGCRTATCCTTAACCTGTACTTAATTGGTGTTTAACTTTATCTAATTGGAAGTTATGAAGTGCAAAGCATTTGCTCCATCATTTCATGTGAATTGCAGGATGACTGTTGGGATTTGTTAAGGTTGGAGTAGATTCTGCATGACTATTCTAGCCAGTATTTTATTAAGGCTATTCCATTAATCTTATGGATGTGTTACAACTCTGGCTTTTATACTACTTCTCCAAGTGTGTCTTCTTAACAGCAGGCCCGGGGCCTAACTTTTTTTTTTTTCTTCTTTTCTTTTCTTTTTTCTTTACAAGGCACAAACTCTGGTGTTCTTGACTCCGGGTTAGCTGCTTGACTTTGCAAGCCAGGTATTTTAAGCTTGCTGGTGAAAGATCACTTTTTCAAATGAAGAGACCTTAGCGTGAAACAGTAAAGCAACATCTTCCAGAGGAGCAATGATCAAGTTTTCCTTTTTGTTTCTCTGACAGGCAAGTTTTTATTGAGGSTTAACCTCTTGCTTGTCCTTTTATTTCTAGTTACTGTCCTCTTAAGGTTGCAAGTTCTCCATCTTTGGTGGAAGTCATAAAAGTGCCAGCTCTTCACTGTGTTTCTCAGTCGCCTTCATTCATAAGGGTACAGTTCTTTATCGTTTGTTAGTAGAATCAGACATGCCTTTCTGTGCATATGCCATTCTTGTGTCTCAGGGGAAAAAAATACTAATACCATTTAATCTATGAAGTAATTATGTAAGGTAAATTGATTTGTGTATGTTTTTCCATTTTACAATACCCAAAATATATCCATGCTTTCCACATTTTGAAGTATACACTGTATTCTCCATAGAAAACATCAAAATATCAAGCTGCAAGTTTATGAAACATGAATTATGCCCTTCTGCATGTGTGTTGTGATGAGTTGAAAGTGACTAATTGTTGTGATCATGCGTGCATATTTATGCTGCTCTGTTGAACTGCTCMAGTGTATTTTAAGCAATAGCAATGTTCTGTTGCTGCCATAGAACTCAATGAAGATGTAGTTTTAGTTATGTGAAATAATTCACACTGACAGTAGTACGGTCTGAATATTTGTCAGAGGCAAGTACTGTGAACTTTTAGTAACATCTGCTTATAAAGGAATCTCGCAAAGCTGACAAAGAAAATTGGTATGTGTGAGATTTCACCTAACTGAATAGGAGGGGAGGAGGGTAAAAATAAGGTTGTTGCAGTAGGTTCAGAGCTTATTTTCATAATTTAACATCCTTGTACTTTAGGAATTTTACACCTGCTTGTTCCTCCTGATATTTAAAAAAAAAAAAAAAAAAAGTATTTCAGAAGCTTGTTCTTCTGACTAATACTGCCAATTGCTTCCTGGTGTTTCATTATGTCTTTTTCCATGGATAGTTCATTTTTAAGTTTTTATTTTATTTGTGGAAAAAAAGAATTTACTGGGGAGACAGCCCATTTGCACTAGTCTGTGCATCAGAGGTAAGCAACTGTCTTAACTTTTTTTTAAGAATGCAGTCCACTTCTGATAAAGTGGGAGGCTGTGAATTTAATAAATTGATTTTTAGCAAACACCTGTTGATAGTCATTCCCTGCACAKTAAGTTCAGTATCTTAACTTTATATTGTCCTCTTCARCCCAGGTTAATCTGTGACACATTTGGGTCGGGTGGTGGAGAAGGAAATTCCCTCCTTATGCATGCACTTTGTGCAGCGATACCCTCGGTTTATTGTGGAGAGGTTACCCCCCTTGGGGGAGGTGCTTCACCTGCTGAGTGCTGCACAGTAACTGAGAGGTTATGAAAGGCAGCAATTTAGATTATTCCATAGAAACTTGCAGGTAGAGTTTAGATGAGCAAATTATAAGGTCTTTGATTTAATAATTACAGGCTAATATTACCTGTGGGGTCCACAGTGTTTACTGTTCTCAGATCATTCATATAGCTTGTCACTGATTTCCTGTACGCAACTATTCCAGAGTATAAACTGGCGGGGGGTAGTGGACATTTTCTCTTTTATTTGAATCCCTATTGTTTTGTTGATGATACACAGTGGGATACTAGGGTAAAGCATTTTGGACCATTATTTCCTCAGTTGGTGTAGTCCTAAGCAACCAAGCTGAAATTTGAACAAAGCTGCGGTTCAGAATCACTTCTGTCCTGCAAAAGTCTTTCCCTGGTATGACAGCTACCTAGGAAGTAATGCTGGGATGAAAGGCGCCCACTGATGTTTCAGCTCGCAATAGTAGAAAAACAAATGTTATCCTGTTTACTGCTCATTAGTTGAGCTAAAAACTGGAACTATTTAACTCAAAGTGTATCAAYATGATATTTCTGCTGTCACCTCTTAGGGCACCATGGCTGCTATTTTGTATTATTATGGCCTGTCTGCCAGCAAGATTCAGCAAAATGTAAGAAGTAAAATTCATTGCTGAAACAAAATATATTCACTGAAAATCTCAACATTTTTGTCTTCCTTTCCATTCATGTAGCTTGCCCATTTAATTTCCTTCTACTTACTTTTATTTTCCTGTTTAGTTAGGGGGCTTTTCCTTCACACCTGTTGTGGACACTGATTAAATTGAGACTCTAGAAACATGGGGAGGTTTTTAACTRGGTTTAATCCATTTTCTGCTTGAGCCCACTTCAAACTTCTTGATTAATTTTTCTTAACTGTAAAACAGCGATTACTCCCATCTATTTTCCTGGGCAAACTGGAGTGTCCTGTTTGCTGGAAAGTGAATCCCCCTGTCCCTGTGCTTTTTCTCTCTCTTCTTAAGTGAGATTTTCCTCTTCCCTCTTTTTCTGTTGCTTTTTCACATCTTAGTCCCCTTGCCCCCATCTGCCYGCATTCCCAGTAGTGTGTTTTGTACATTGTTTCAGTACTTCAGCTATAGCCTACAGCYGTTATGAGGAAAAGCAGAATAAAGACTGTCAGAATAAATAGTATTGGTTACTGACAGCAGGAGTACTTTTTTAAAAAAAAAATGGTTAAAACAAACTAGTATTAGGGGCTTACAGGGATTCTGATCTTGCAGGACCCTAGAGATAATGATTGTTTGTAGTTGGTCTTAGTATAGAAAACAGTGGAGTGAGTTTTAAAACCTCTGGTTTTAAAATATGCAGAACCACCACACTTTTAAAAAGGTGATGAACCTTTTGTAGAACAGATCTGTCAGATCTCCCCCTTGAGGGGTGTAGAAGCTGGAGAATCCCCCTTCATCACTGCCATCTCCCTCATCTCGTCTGGATTAATGAATTCTGTTCTGAATACCACCAAAGCTGTGTTAGGACAGTTGTTCACAAAACCCAGAACTASTAGGAAGGTTAGCAGGTCAAAAGGAGGTCTGTGGTTAAAGTGGCCCTTTTGGGGTGGGGGGGGATGGGTAAATAAGGGGGACAAATCCTTGCTGTTCTTGCATTGATCTCCAGGCTTTGGGATATCTATGTGACACTATTAATCACCATTAATCTCTCCATCTGGTTGCATTCCAGTCCAGATTTGTTTGTAATAACTCAGGATAAAGTTGCTGAGCGCTGCAGAAAAATTGGAAACTTGAGAATTGGTTTCACAGTGGTAGTGGTACCCTCTCCAGCGCTCAGCCAGCATGTTGTACCCTGTGCTGTAAGTAACAAAGGTGGTGTGACAGGTACCAGAGGGTTGGGCTGCCAGGTGAACTGGTGCAGATAGGCTTATATGCACGCTGCTCAGGGTTAGCATCATCTGGYGTTTGGAGCAGATTATCAGAAAGCATGCCCCAAAATTCTTGGGGTGGGCTTCTTCTGGGGCATGTGTGGTAGTTCTGAGACATTACTATTTTGGATGTGTATTTTTAATACGAGACTATTGTGCCTGCCAGAGTGGTGGTGGTACATAGCATGATGTTGAGGCTGAATGTTGCTTGTCCCAGGGTTGTGGTGAAAGGAGTATTGAGTATTTGCAGAAAAGTGGCTTGCTGGGGTAGCTGTCAGCGGTGAGAGCAGTGCTCTTCTACGGTATGTGAGACCTCTGCCAGCTAATTCTGTAGTAAGAATTCATTGAATGGCTCTGATGATGCAAAAAGAGAAAAGTTTCTAGTTTGCTCTTCTGTTGCCAGTGTTAGCTGTATAGGAGACAAATGATGGAGTTATGGTTTTACCACAGTGTGTAAGTAAATACACCAAGGAAGTGTGCTAAGTGAGTGTGAAGGTATTTACAAGCGAGGCCTGAGATTTGTTTGCATTTGAGTCTGAGGTCTCTATTTGTTCTGTTGGATAGTGCGGAAGCTGGATACTGTTTTACTCCTCCTAGCATTATAAAATGAGTTACCTTCAGAAACAAGTAGTTGAGCTTATCATATCTGTGAAATGTGTTACTGACTGCCCCTGAAAGTTACTTTCCAGTAGTTTATAACAAGCTGACAGTAGAAAGTAGTGTGCTATCAGCATGTAGCTTAGATTTGCTGATGCTCTTGATTTTTTTCTTTTTTTTTGTTTTTTAGATATATATAGCTGTACTGAACTGTGTAGATTTCCTTATTCAGTAGGTCAGTTGGATGTTAGGTGTTGCTCTGTGGCTGTTGTTTTCTTTCCTGTTCTGACAACAGAGCTAATGGGTATCAACAGAAGGAAAACTAATTCTGTTCATTCTCAGGTTTCCTTTGGAGAGTAGTAGAGACACACGCTGTCAATACCTTACAGGCTATTCTGATGATTTCCCATGTGGAAAATCAGGGGAAAGGATGTAAATGAGAGCACTATGCTAATTTTTCTGTGTCTTTTAAAAGAATGAGGGAGAGACCTAGATGGTCTCCAGTGTAATTTACCTAAGAACAGAAAGAATTCATTGGAAAATGTRGTCTAGAGGGCCTGGAGGTAAGGAGGGGAGGACTAAGAGCAACTTAGGCTTCCCKTCTTGTTTGTTGCAGTGATTCTGTCCTTGTGTTCTTGAAGACCAGAGGGGGAGAAAAACCCCAGCAAAACCTGCCAAAAAACTGTGGTTATTAGTATGACTGCATGGCTCTTTTTTCTTTTCCTTTTTTTTTCCTTTTTTTTTCCCCTTCTTGAGAACCTCTCCCTCTCCTCTCTCTTTTTTTCTTTTTCTTTCTTTTTTGTTTTTTTTTCCCTTCCTTTCCTTGTAAGAAATATTCTCCAGTGTAGCCTCTCTCTCTCTTCGCCCCCCCTTCTCTGGTAAGGTCACTGAAGACTCCTCTGTCACTTCCTCAGAGCAGCACTGTGCGGTGCATGTGGATGGAGAGAGCAGGTTAGCCACTCCGTGTCCTGCCTGCGGGGAGGGACAGCAGCTGGTCATTCCCAGCGAACCCCGAGAAGCTCGGGCAGTACATCAAGTAGTTCTTGTCAGGCCTAGGTCTGGCTCCCACATACATCCCCGTGAAYCAGAAAACTTTTCCAGAAGACACCTGGGCTAAACTAGTGGGAATGTAGAGTTACTGTATTCCTTCTGCCTGCGATATCTCTCCAGGGGCTCGTGTATATTTTGAAAGCTAGTATAAAATAACCTTCCGTGGTTTTGTGTTTCTCCTCTTTGGTCCAGCCTGTTTTGTGCGCATTGTCTTTAATCACTGCCTTTGCTTCACTTAGCCTCAGTCCTTGTTCTTCTCACAGGTGGCAATTTTCTTGTGTGTTTTCTATATCAAAGCTYTCTTTTATTAAAATTTCATTCTTTCTCTGCTATGTGATGACAATAGACAAAAGTATTAGCATGGTAACTTTATAGTATGAYGGCAGTGAAAGGCTGTATGAAAATAGAGCTCTTGAAAGAGGGCAGGAAACAGAACAAAGGATTGGATCCTCACAGACCTAACACTGAAAAACTGAACCTTTCCCTTGACAAGCAGGAAGATTTGCCTCCTGCAGCAGCATGTGAGAGGGGAATACTGGGCAAATACCCAAATAAGGTGATACTGGCAGGCAGCAGATACAGAGGAATGATTTCTGATGCCAGTCAAGTATTGTGGGGTTCACACAGTGTTGTGCAGCGTAACATAGCATCAATAATACTATTTTTCAGAAGAAAACAGTTTAATTCTGCAGAGATTGATGTGGTTTTCATTTTGATGGGGGCAGCTGACTTTACTCATAGCCAGTGGAATCCCTTGCCTTGCAGCTGTTGTTAATTTTGGTAGGAATAGGAGTAGTAAAGCCTGTGTATTGCCAGGCACTGTACACAGACATAATATGGGGTAGTGGTTTAACTTCCTGATCTGGGGGRAGGGAAAAAAAAAAGACTGGGAGTGGAAAACAAATTGGGAAAGTGATTTGCCTAAAACCATGCAGCTGGTTTGTGGCTGAGGTAGGACCAAAGGTCAGTGTCTTCTTACTTTCTGACCAGTAGTTCATACTTGCTGTTTCTTTCATGTTTTGTCATAAGCTCTTTTCGTGAAGTCTGTGAAGGTACAGCAGTGGAGGGTGGTAGAAACTAACTCTCTCCTTCCTTTAATTTTTTTTTTTTTTCGTTTGATCCAGGTTGTGTTTTCTGACATTGGAAGAGCAAACAGCGCCATGACTCCATGAATTGTGAAACTGCGGGAAGTGTGGCAGCCCTCCCTACCTCCAGCTTTCCTTCCTTACTGTGACCAAGGTCTTCTCAGGACCTTTGGATTCATCCCCACTGGGTGCACAGTGGCCTGCCTTGGCATCAGAGCAGAGGAAGCCGTTCAAGGATCAGGGAGAGCCATGGCCTTGAGCTTGTATGTCTTCCACCTCTTTTACAAGTTCAAAGTGTTGGTGCTTGTGACTTTGTGTTTGATGGTGCTATGGGCCACATTCAGTTACTTTGTGGACTCCAGACAGGAAATTTCTAAAGCTAAGAGCAYGGTGGAGGATTTCAGAAAGGTAAATAGCCTGGAGGACAGTCAAAAGGAAGAGAAGATGGAATCAATTGCGAAAGTTCCCACAATGAAGTCATTTCAGGGTCATTGCCCAGCTCTGTCTCCATACCTGCGTAAGTGATGGTGCTTTCCTCTCCTTTCTAACAAATTACATCTGCTTTGGTACTGCTGACTTGGTTTTCTTCCTAGCTGTTTTAGTTAGACACTTCTCCTGTGAAACAAAGACAACACGACCAGTTGCAGTAAGCACTTGTGGCTGAGGAAGCGACTTGTGGCACAGAGTGCCTGTGCTGGGTCTGGCTGGGATGATGGCAGCTCGTATGGTGCTGTGCTTTGCATCTGTGGCTAAAACAGCTTTGGTAATGCACCGGTGACTTGGCTGCTGCTGAACAGTGTATGCACACTGTTGAGGCTTTGTCCTTCTCTTCCCTGGCCCCCTAAAATCTGGTAGGCTGGGGGTGGGCAAGAGGKTGGGAGTGGACACAGCTGAGRCAGTTGACCCCARCTGACCGAAGGGATATTCCATACCATATGACCATACTGTTTATCATGCTCAGCAATAAAAGCTCAGGGAAAGGAGGAAGGGGGCTKTTCATGGTTATGACGTTTGTCTTCCCAACAACTGCTATACATGCTGAAGCCCTGCTTCCCAGGACGTGGCTGGGCATCTGCCTGCCAACGGGAAGTAATGAATGAATTTCTCTTTTTGCCTTGCATGTGCAGTTTTTGCTTTTTTTATTAAACTACCTTTATCTCAACCACAAGTTTTTTCACCTTCCCTCAATTTTTTGCCTTTTCATTATTAGATGTACTTTTGTCTCTCTGTCTTGATAATTGAAGGACTTCACCGCTGCATTGGTGTTAGCACCACTTACGGTGAAGGTTCGAATAGGTGACTGTTTCCTTGGTTTGGCCATTTTTATTAGTCCACTTTTTTTTGTTCTTGGTATTGCTAGCAGCACCAGGCTTCTGCTTTGCAGTACCATGTCATTGTCGTCTTCCTCTTCCTTTTTGTGAAC
Organism: Oceanodroma leucorhoa; assembly: GCA_030449065.1. Taxonomy (NCBI): domain Eukaryota; kingdom Metazoa; phylum Chordata; class Aves; order Procellariiformes; genus Oceanodroma; species Oceanodroma leucorhoa. Next base: position 3,340,740 of record JASVER010000050.1, on the reverse strand, counting down.
CTGATTAGGGATTTGTTTGAGAAGCTGGATTCTTGCCTCCTCCCCGATGTAATGCAAAAAGCTGCTGCCTAGCTGCACACCCCCACCCCTGCCCCCAGGACATATTTGCTTAAGTAAATGCACTGTGGCTGTAGCCCTCACGGTTGCCTTCCTTGTTCTCTTTCATGGGTTTGTGAGTCCAGAGGGGCTGGAATGATAGCTCAGTGCAAGGGAAGTGRTGGAAATTTCATTTGGCTACAGAGAGCATTGATACATTTTCTCTCACAAAGGCCTTAAGCCTTTGATGCTTTTGTTCATGCTTTAAGTAGAGCCACAATTCTATCTCTCTTTCCACTTCCCTCTCCTCTACTTTGCCCAGGCAGCCATTTCTGGCCAATCTTCCTGCAGTAGGGTGGAACTTCTCTTGATTTTTATTTTTTTTAATATATTTTATCATCATTACTCTATAATCAGTTTAAGCAACTAAATGCTCGATACCCTCTCCTTCCACTGCCTGCATAATGTCCTTGTAGCACTACTTTTCTCTTGGAAAGGCAGGGAAACCAACTGGGCCTTGAACCTGGGTTTCTTATGCTGGTTACAGAGTGCCTCATTAGGTGACTGCGCTAGCTACAACCAGAAACGGCTCGGAAAAGCTTCTTGTGCTTCTCCTACAGGAGGTGCCAGCAAACTCACCTTCAAAGCATCTCTCACACTAGAAGAAGTGCAAAAGGAGAACCCTCAGGTAGCCAAGGGCCGATATCACCCTACGGAGTGCTCAGCATTGCAGCGTGTGGCCATCATCATCCCACACCGCAATCGAGAGAAGCATCTGCTGTACCTCCTGGAGCACCTCCACCCCTTCCTACAGAGGCAGCAGCTGGACTACGGCATCTACGTTATTCACCAGGTGAGGCAACTGTGCAGAGGCGTGTTTGGGTGGGGATGATGTCAGTGCTCTGCAGTCCTAGGAGAGGCATGCTGCTGCCTCTGCTGTCTAACATCAGTCCTCCAAGCCTGCTTCGAACACTTCTACTTGTTGAGGAATGCAGCGGTGCATGCAGCCATTGCTGGTGGCACTACAGGATCTCAGCTGCTGTTAGCAAGGCTGGGAAGTATTAACAAACAGTGTCTTTAACTGGTGTCCATTTCTCAGTCTAAGCARCTTACTGTTTCTGAGTTAGTGTTCAAGGTAAGCATCGTTTGCAATTGATTGTCCCTCTCTGTTTCTCAGAGCAGGCACTGGGCTGTATTTCCCTCACTGCAGGTATGGAGCCATAAATCCCATAAATCTTCGTGCAGGAGCAGATGGCTGTTAGTGATGGTGAACAAATCRCTTCTTCAGAGCAAAGCATTACTTTTTAGAACGATAAAACATGCTTTGTATGCAACTGCTTTTCCCTACAGCTAACCTTSTCTCAGTCTGGGGAGGCCAGCTTCTTTCTCATCTTCCATGGAGCCTCTTTCAGTCCAGGCACCTTCTAGCAAATGACCCCTTTCTCTTGAAAATTGCTTTTTTTTATTCTTTCAAGTACATCAGGTTCCTAGCTCTGGAAAATGACTGTCCTGTCAGTTTCTGGGAGCACAGCGCTTGGCCCTCTGACTCCCAGGTGGGAACTTGAGGCAACTCACCACCTTGTCCTCAAGAGCAGAAAGCCTTCTACAGGCTGGCATGTGTGTACAGCCCAGTAAAAAATAAATAGCAAGATAAGCACACCTGTTGCTCCAGAGTGAACGKTGACATGGTAAGCTTACAACTTAAGGTAAAACTGCCAGGTGTGTGTGTATATATGTATACCTCAAAGGTGAAAAATTATATTTTTGAAAAGCAAAGATGACTGACTTACAGCAAAAGCAAACAACAAAGACTAGTAAAAGTCAAGTGAAACTCTGTGCTAGGGGGAGTCCCTGTGCAGCGTAATAATTAGGTTATAGGTAGGAGTTAAAAATGAAGAGACCTGCTTTTCATTTCCCACTCTGCCACCTACTGTGTGACCTAAGGAAATACAGTGAACTCTTTAAGCATTGCTATCCTCTAAACTGAGTGGACAAGCATAAATCATCTATGGCAGGTTCTCTGACAYCTATAAACTAATCAGTATGGGAGTAATGTTTTGGTGTTTTGGTTTGGTGGTTGATTTTTTTTTTAAAAACTTCCATAAGCCTTACTGACACAGTTGTATGGAGCGCCAGTTTCTAAACTGCTTACTGATATCTCTTTTGTTATGTAGCCTGATGGGAACTCCAGGACAGGAGCAGCAATAGCAGTGAAATTGCATCACGCAGCTGCGTACTTCTGGTGCCCAGATAACTGTAGGCTCTCCTGACCCTGGCTGTGTTTGTTCATGACAAGTAGAGACTGAAGAATCACTTTGCATCATTGGCCACTCTGATGCTGTATCTAATGTTACAGGGTAGCTCTGCGTGCTGTATCTAATGTTACAGGGTAGCTCTGAGTAGTACTACTACTACTCAGTAGTAGTAGTTACTGCTGTAAAGGCCGTGACGCACAAATGCAGTTGCAAACTACACAATTAGAACAAATGCCCGGGAGCGGTTCTGGTTCAAAAGGTTTGACACCTTCTTCAGAGGTTTTTTCCATTCTCTTCCACAGGCTGGCAGCACCAAATTTAATCGAGCTAAACTGCTGAATGTAGGATACCTAGAGGCCCTAAAAGAAGCGAACTGGGACTGTTTCATTTTCCATGATGTGGATCTGGTGCCAGAAAATGACTTCAACATTTACATGTGTGACAGMCAACCAAAGCACCTTGTAGTTGGCAGGAACAATACTGGATACAGGTAGGAAACCAGGAATATGGAGAGAATACCAACCGGGAAATGCCAAGTTACTGGGAATGTTCCTCTTCTGATGGAGCTGTATGCTGGTGTCTACCCTTCCTCCTGACACCAGGTTGCTGGTGGTAAAGCTCTGCCTCTCTGGAGCACCTTCTGACAAAAGATAACTGTACGGGCATCTTTGAAGTCAGCTCTGTGGTCACCTGTACGAATGATCATTGTCATCATTCTGGTTTCTGGGGTGAGGTAAAGGGAATTTGAGAGGAAAGCAACAGACAGAGGTTGTGCRAAGACCTTCGGTCAAAGCTAGAAATACATTTGCAGTCTCCTGGTCCTGTGATTTGACAGTGTGATCTTACTATGGTGCTAGTAAAACTTGCCACTTAGCTTTTGCTGTTGAAGAGGTAACTTCTGATACTGAGAGCTGAAATGTGAAAATTTGCCAAAGGATAGGGCTGTCCTTGAATTATTTGGCTGTACAGCGTCTAATCAGGATCATTCTGATTTTTAAATGGGTCCCCTAAGTGATAGTGTGATATAAATAATTTAAAGTGAAAAGTCAGGTTCATCTATCTCAGAGAAAAAAGGCTCCTGTGCTTGGTGAATTTAATGACTAGAGTGGTTTCATTAAATGTGTTTCTTTCAAGAATCACCTCTTATGTCACGTCACTAAATATTAATTAGAAGTGGGCKTTTCAAAAGTTGATCTCAGAGTACTTTGAAGTAAAGCTCTGCTTCGCTTCTGGGTTTCCTTTGTTAAATATACGAGAAGGAGRTGAGATGTGCAAATTCTTACACAGAATAATATTCACTTTCCAGTTACTCAGTGAAAATGGGAACAAGCACAAATGAACTAGGCTTGTGACGAGTTTTTGGAGCACTGCGCCTTGCAGAGAGAATGCTGAGGGCTGCAGGATGGTYATGCACCAAAGCAACAGAAACATTGCTTTGGTTAATTAACAGGCACGTAGAATCCAGGCTAACAACATGGCACAAARCTTGAGGTGCTTTACTTAACCTCCTGTGCCTTAGTTATTGCAAGTGTTTAGCTTAGATAAGCATGCAGATGGATTTTTTTTTTCTTTCCCTTTTATTAAGGGGTCTTCTCACCATTAATTTCCTCAGGTTTCTCCTGTTTGTAGAAAGGAGCTGTTAGTTTTGGGTCAGCTTTAAGCTTTGGCTTTRAAGAGTCTTACACTGACAAAATGTTTTTGTTGTGAATACCCTGCACCAGTATTCACTAGGATACTGGTGGTTTGAATTAGATTGATCCTTTCTTTTCTGTGTCACTGCCTCTGTTTACACATCTGTGAAGTGGGGGTAATGCTCTACTTCCAAGGGAGTTCCTGGGTACGTCTGAAGGAATTCAGATCCTGAGCTCAAGAATGATACCTCAACTGAGCTGAGATCACAGGTTGAAGTCCCAGTTGGGTGACCTCAGTGTTTTGCTCAGGCTGAGGTGAGCCTACTGAGGCATGTCACTTGGATGGGATTGAGAAAACTGAAGTCATACATGGTCTGTGTTAACAAAAAATATCCTGGGCAGGAATGTGGGTTTTCTGTGGGTTTCTTGGGTTTTTTTGTTTGTTTTTCTTCCAGGGGGATATCTTCTATGCTAATCTTAGTAGCTGTGCTTCTCTGGAAAGCGAGTACCCTATGTTTAGTTATATAAACTACAACTTGGGTTTAGATTCTTTAGGAAAAAGTTTATATATTAAAACTTTGAAGGTAAGAGTGTGAAAAACTTTCCTAGCATAGCTAAGCTATTTCTTTGAGACCAACACAACATCCTTTCCTAATGACCATTTCTATTGAATGGTTTCTTCAGTCCAATTTTAAAAATCCCAAAGGATCTGATATTCTCTTGTCCTCAGGGAAGAGGTGGTTGAACGCTGTTACAGAGGTGCATTTTTGCAGACRATGTCACCTGGGAGCAAGATATGCTTGGGCCCTGCCGGTTCTGCTCTGCCCGAGGAGGGTTGAGTGGGCAGCACTGTCCTGGTTACAGCTCTGGCTCCTTCAGTGTCTGCCTCTCCAGTGGTGTAAGGGAATTAGGGGGTGCATAAGCAAGCGGTGGGGTGCATATATGGATGTGCGGGGTGGGCAGTCAGTTCCCAGACCCTACCAGGCTGCTGGAACGGGGGTATGTGGGACTGTTGGTGACTTGCAGTGCATCCTGAAAGCATGGCTGGGGAGGGCTGTCCCCTCCTGTTGCTGTTTATGGGACCTCCTTGCTGTCCATTTCACCTGTTCRCTGCATTTCTCTAGAGCACCCCTAACAGAAATCTCAAGGTGGTGATACACAATTAAAACTTGGTAGGGCCTCTGCTGCCTTGTGGTTGGTCTCCTCTAGGARAGGAGATAAAGGGGAGAGAGCAAGGAAGAGTAAAAATTCCAGAGATAGGAAAAAAAAAACCCCACCCAAACCAAACCCACACAGGTAGARCATCTGCCTAGAACAATCCTTTTTTGTATGTTTATATCGCTAACATCATCTTTTTGGGAAGTATATCACAGTCCCAGCAAATGACAGTTGAAGCTTTTTTCAGACAACTGGAAGAAGCCTCGTATACAGGCCCTGGTCCTTGTGGAAGACTTTAATCATCCTGGTATCTGCTGGAAGGGCAACACAACAGGGCACAAGTAATCCAGGAGGTTTGTGAAGTGAATTGATGGTACCTTCCTGACACAGGTGATCAGAGCTGATGAAGGGAGGTATTCTGCTGAACTTTACACTTACAAACAAGGAAGAACTGGTCAGGGATGTGAAGGTCAGAAACAAGGAGGGAATGAAGCAAATAGCAGGATCACAACCCAGGACTTCCTGTTCAGGGATCTGCTTTGRAAGAATCACTTGGGAGATGACCCTGGAGAGAAGAGTGGTTCAGGAGAGCTGGTAGATCTTCAGGGGTTGCCTCCTTCATGCTCAAGAATGGTCCATTCCTATGTGCAGGAAGTCAAGCAACGGTGGACAGAGGCCTGCATGGATGTACAAGGAACTCCTGAGAAAACTCGGAACAGAAAAAGGAAGCGTGAAAGAGGTGGAAGCAGAGTCAGGTGACTTAAGAGGACACACAARATGCTGTCTAAGCATGCAGGGATGGGGTCAGGAAAACCAAAGCCTCTCTGGAGTTGAATCTTGCAAGCAACGTGAAGGGCTTCTACAGGTACATGAGCTGCTGGGAAGAGTAGAGAAAATGTGTACCTGCTGTATGGCAGGGGACCTGGTGACAAAAGACAAGAAAAAGGCCAGGATACTGAGTGCCTTCTCTGCCTTGGTCCTTACTGGCAAGATTTGTCTTMAGGATTCCCAGGCTTCTGATACCAGTGGAAAAGTCTGGACATAYGAAGACTTACCCTTGGTGGAGGAGGATCAAGTTAAGGAATACTCAAACAAACTGGGCATACACCATAAAACCATGGGATCTGATGGGATATATCCATGAGTGCTAAGGGAACTGGTTGCTGTCATTGTGAGGCCATTCYGTTATCTTTGAAAGGTCGTGATGATTGGGGGAGGTTCCTGAGGACTGGAAGAAAAGGAACATCACTTCTATCTTCAGGATGGGCAAGAAGGAGCATTTGAGGAACTACAGGTTGGTCAACCTCACCTTTTAATCTCTGGGAAGGTGATGAAGCAAATCTGTTCACAAGTCATGCCTGACCAACCTGATAGCCTTCTCTGATTTGACTAGCTTGGTGGACGAGGGAGGAGTTAGTGGATAATGTTTATCTTGACTTAAGAAGGCTTTCAACACTGTCTCCCATAACATCCCCATTGACAAAGTGATGAAGTATGGACTAGTAAGTGGACAGTGAGATGGACTGAAAACTGGCACAGGTGCTGGGCTCAAAGGATTTTGATCATTGGAGCAAAGCCCGGCTGGAGGCCAGTCACTAGTCATTTACTCCAGAGTTTGATACTGGGGCTGGTACTGGTTAATATCTTCATTAGTAACCTGGACGATAGGGCAGGTTGCACCCTCGGCAAGTTTTCAGAAGATAGAAATCTTGGAGGGGTGGTTGATGTACCGGGGACTTTGACAGGCTGGAGAATGTGGCCAACAGGAATCCTAAGAAGTTCAACAAAGGGAGATAAGAATCTAAAGAAGTTCAACAAAGGGAATTGCAGAGTCCCGCACCTGGAGAGGAGCAACTCCATGCACCAGAAGGTGCTGGAGGCCARCTGTCTGGAAAGCAGCTTTACAGAAAAGGATCTGGGCCAGCAATGTGCCCTCATGACAAAGGCCAGTAGCATCTTGGGCTGCATTAGGAGGAGTGTTGTCAGCAGGTTGAGGGAGGTGATTGTTCCCTTCTGCTCAGCACCATTGAGACGATACCTGGAGTGCTGTGTCCAGTTCTGGGTTCCCCAGCACAATAAAAACATGGTCATACTGGAGGGGGTCCAGAGAAGAGCCATGAAGATGATCAAGGGATTGCAGCATCTGACATGCCAAGAGAGGCTGAGACTGCTGGGACTGTTCAGCCTGGAGCAGAGAAGGCAGAGGGGGATCTTGTCAATGTGTGTACATGATGGGAGTAAAGAAGGTGGAGCCAGATGCTTCTCAGTGAAAGGCAAGAGGCAATGAGCACAAACTGAAATACAGGAAATTCCATTTAAACATACAAAAAAGCTTTTTTTTTTGAGTGGTCAAATACAGGAACAGGCTGCCCAGAGAGGTTGTGGAGTCTCCATCCTTGGARATGCTCAGAACCTGAATGGAAACGGCCCTCAGCAACTTGCTCTAGCAGACCCTGCTCTGAGCAGAGGGGTTGGACTAGCTGACTTCCAGAGGCCCCTTCCAACCTCCGCAGTTCTCCTGTGATGCTATGACAGGAGCAAAAATCAGCCAGGAAAAATAGTCTATGAGGGAGGTTGTGTGGGAGGTTTTTTGGGGTTTTTAAATTAGATTCATGGGAAACCAGAAATAATAATAAGCATTGCACCTTTGCTTGTCTGGCACATAAATTGCCATAATGGATACTTTCTAGCCCTTGTTCATCTGTTTAGATTCACATAGATCTAGACATCGAAGAGTAATCTGCAGCCAGGTAGTAGAGACTGTGTTGGAACGCTTACCTTAAGGGCCAAGAAGGAGGAAGGTATCATAAAAAGCAACTAGCAAAATGGTATAAGAAGATAAACAAACATGGTATGTAAACACCTTTATAAAGTAGAGGCAGCTTCCAGGAGGAGAACGAAGGTAGAAGTTAGAAATTGATCTCCTTCAGAGCTGAGCTCCATTACCTTAGGTTACTAAGTAACTTGCACTGTACCTTATCTTGGAGTTGGTCCTGCGATATCCCATAGCACATGCCCCCTTGCTGGGATCTGATTTCATGCCAAGTTTTTCAGATTCAGCTCTAAGATAGCCGATGGCTTGCTACCGTTACTGCAAAGCTTCCACTACATTAGTGTGTAGCTTTGTTCCTTTTCTACTCATCAGAGTCCGTGAGGCGAAGTGCCTTTTTGGCTGGCAAGGGGAGTCGTGAGGGAGAAACTATTGAAGAAGGCTACGTTCTCGCAGTTGGGGAGTTCTGGCCTAAAGCAAATCACCGTCTTTTTATGAAAAGAGGAAGAGAACAAGACCTACCTCATGGATTTGTGCACCCTTAACTCTGTGAAAGACAGGTCTAGATCCAGAGTTTCAGGGTGATATTTTCTTTGTTGGTAGAACTTGACTTTTAATTCTTCCTTCTTTCTTCTTGTGTACTTCTAGGTTACGGTACCAGGGATATTTTGGCGGTGTAACTGCTCTAACAAGAGATCAGTTTTCCAAGGTGAATGGATTCTCTAACAACTACTGGGGTTGGGGTGGAGAAGATGACGACCTTCGAATCAGGTAATAAATAAAATGGGTGTGAGAGGGGGAGGCATTGATTTTAAAAAATAAAAAAATCGCTGTGATTTCACACCTAGCCTCCAAAGGTRGAAAACTACAGGAGCCTTCAACTCAAAACAGTATTGCAGTGGGGATTTGGAGTGGGAGATGCAGTTCTGTGAACAGTTTCCGCTTTGAAAAGGTTAGGCRTGCCCGAGACCTGGTCRTCCTCCTGACAGCACTGTTGGTTGGGTGTGATGGTTTTTGTGGGTTTTCTGKTTTTTTTTGGTTGGTTTGTTTTGTTTCTGTCTCAGCCACACAGTATTTGTATTCTTGCTTGGAAATCAGTTATAACCAAAATAATAAGATTGCAGTCTGGAGTGTGATTTGCCAAAGAGACACAGATGTATTGAGTTCCAATACTTTGCAAGAGTGTGGGTGTGTTTTGGTTTTGGTGGGATTGGGTTTTTTGCATTCATTGACTACCATGGTGTACTCGAAGCAGGGCTTAGTTTGTATGTGGGTGGTRTTGATGATAGTTAAGATAGTGAATAACTTGAATTTTAGAAAGACTGCATGTRTATGCATATGCCCTTTGCTCTTGCTCAAACTAGTTTTGCAGACGTGCCTGTCAAAGAAGGAGAAACTTGTTAGTTTGAGAGGTTTAGTGGGACAAAGAAGTCAACAAAAACTTTTATGTTGATCTTCTGCCCTTTGCCTAGGAGGAAACCTCTAATCCTGCATTGCTGTTAGTAAAGGAAGGAAAAACAATGACAACAAAAAACCCCACAAGCTCTGCTGGCAGAGCCTGTCAGTTTGTAACTTGAGTATACTCTGTCATTCTTAAGTGTTTATCCTTTTTATTTGCTTAAATATGCAAACAAGCATTGTGGGGCCATAAAATTCATACCCCTGGTGATATTAAATAATTACACTGGTGAAATCAAGTGTCTTAAAGTTAGGAACTTCCAAATGAAGGTTTTTCTCTGTGTCAGTTCAGCAGATCAGTCAGCTGTATCTCAAGAAATCTAAAAGGTCTGCCAGTGACACGGATTTCTGTCCCTTCTTAATCACAACTTTTTTTTTTCTTTCTACCCCTAGCTAGAGACACCAGCTTCTTTCTGTGTCCTCTTGGGAGCTGGCTTTTATAGTGGTAGGGGATGGCTTGGTACCATCTTACTCCCCAGCTTCCTGAGAAGTGTTAATGAGCGGTGTTCTTTCAAATGTTCCTGTGGGCAGCAGAGAACCAGCTGTGCAGCAGATCAGCAGGATTTACTGAGGGTCTCCACAATGTTTGCAAGTGGTTGGAATCAAAAGTGATGCTTGCTTGTGTGTGGCACCTCATAACTTTGCAGCTGTTGTGGTCTTGGCGTGGAAGCCAAATTATGACCCAGAGTGCACACTGCAACTGGACTTGGCTCATGCCTTTCCCTTTGGTAGATCTTGGACTGGGCTGGTTACAGAGTTTGCAGTGGGTAGGTAATGGGAAGCTTGCTGTCTGGGTGGGTGGTTGTACAGATCCTTGCAGCCTTCCTGCGTGAAGACAGCAGATGGCAGCATCCCCTTCAGTATCTTCAGGAACTCTGGGCTGGGGTGCTCTTAGGTCCTGCTGTTTTGCCTCTGTGCTAAATGTGATGATCTCTTTTGGGCCCCTTCCTAAGGTGTGCATCGCAGAGACTTTCCAGATCATTTGTTGTATTTGTTYTGATAACTTACTGCTATAAAGAGTCATTGGAAAGCTGCAGGGGCTCAATTTCTTCAATTCTTGGTTTCCTRTTGCTCTTTCAGCTGCTGACGTGACTAGCAAAGACCTGGGCTATTCCTTAATTTCATTTTCATGAAGTTAACCCTTTCTGCTGACAGAGCAAAATTGTTGTGCTCCACAGATGTTCAAGGCCAAAAGCTCCAATCAAGTACCTGATGTCAGACACTTAAATCCATGCATGGGGCTCAGTGTTTCTGGCACTGTTCTCAGMGAATTTTCTTCATGTTATGTCAACAAGTAAAAATTTTGCACCTGTTTGCCAATTATTAAAAAGGGAAAAAAGCTTGTTTTCCAAGTGCAGAACTATCAAGTATAGGGGCTAGGAGTTGAGATGAACTTGTTGCAAAATGTGTGGAACCTTGCTACAGACCTCTGAGGTTTAATACAGGGCAGTGGAAACTAGACCAGACAATACTGATTTAAATGTACTCTGTTGTATAATGTGTGCTTAAAGCTCTACGTGACCTCTGCTGTAGTAGCTACCTGCTTCTGTTCAAAAGAAAGGGTATCYGTCACCCTATTGGACCTGTTCTCCAGAAACACAACTCTGAGCTCCACTTCTCTGGCAAAATGGGTTTTTCCTACAGTTCTCTGTGCTTGCTTCGATGGCATCTGCAAGAGATGAAGTCTCCAAATGTTCTTTTTTTTTTTTTTTTCCTTAAGAGCTTGTTTATAGGTGACGTCTTGCTCACGGCRCTATTGTTTGTTCCAGGGTTGAGATGCAGAAGATGAGAGTGGTGAGGCCRTCTGCTGATGTAGCCAGGTACACAATGATCTTCCACAAACGAGACCGTGGTAATGAGGAGAATGAAGAGAGGTGAGTCAAGAGCAGTGTTCCACCTTGCACTGTCTTGGTGTGTGGCTAGGAGCCATGCACCTGCGGGCCAAGTTCTTTGCTCTAGGCCAAACAGGCATTTTGTGGTACCCAGAGGCTCTGGGGGACCTCCCTGTGACACCACTGTTCACAGMTGGCAGCTGTTCCACATGAGATCTGCCTAGAATTGACTGGGTGATGTTYCTTAGAAACTTCCAAAGTTATAGTTACATGGATATGATTTGAGCATACGATTTCAAAGATTAAACCAAAGGACTCTCTTCCCCATATCTGATTGTCCATGCTGAAGATGGGAAAAGCATGACTTTATGTTCCCAGTAGATACAGAATGGCTGTAGCTCTGCCTCTAAGTTTACTAGTAGCATAAAGAGCTCAAAACTCCTCTCCTATGCATGTCAACGAAGATTTTYTCCTCTTTGTCCTCAGGATGAAGCTTCTACGTCAGGTATCCAAAACATGGAAAACAGATGGGCTGAACTCTTGTTYGTATAAACTGCTCTCAGTGGAACATAACCCTTTATACATCAACATCACMGTGGATTTCAGCATGGAGCTGAAGATCTCATAAGGACAAACACCACACAGGCTATAGCAAATGGCAACAGATCATGTTTGTGGTTGCTGTTAGAGCAGATGACTCCTGGCATTCTGCTTGAAAGAGTACTTCAGTAGCACAGAAGAAAGTTGTTTTTCTTCACAGCATCTAATTGATTGGTTGAGAATTTCCTTTTGTGAGGACTGGAGATAAGGACTGACCTGAGGGACAGGTCCTCGTGTTCTTCTATGCTGGGGTGTTTGCAAAAGTGTCCTTGTTTGGGCTGGTCCAGTGGAAGGACTTGAACTAAGTCTCCTGGAAAAAAGTTTGTTCTTGCAACTATTCCTAAACTTATTTGTTATAGGGGGAAGGCAGCCTAGCACTGTCAACAATTCCATGACTTCAAAAGGAATGGGTGAGTCTTATTAAAAGCACAAGAATTCTTCACCAACTACAAACTTGCTGAGAAAAGCTAATTTTTTTCAGCCTGAAGAAAAGCTGCTTATGTGTGAGGGAAGGGCAATAATGGCAATAGGTGAGGAGATGTTAAAAATCTCTCAATAAATACACTCCATTGAATTCAAAAGGTTTCTCTTGTCCTTCATGAGCTCAGCTCACCCTGCCGTGGGACTACTGAAGTGTCCTGTGGCAAAACCAAAGTCTCCAGTTCTGCAGCAGGCTGCAGACTGTGTGTTATTCTGGAAAGAAATGCAGTGGCCAGTTATGTCAGATGGAAAGAAATTGCTGTCCACATTTGTTAACTCTTTGGGCCACAGTGTTAGCAGAGTGCGTATTTGTATACATACCCAGGCCATTATTATTTGTGATTCTTGTTTTAGAAGATTGGTGAAAGTCTGTGGTTAACTAGCTGATCCAGTATGCTGCAGGATTTCTGCTAAAATCTTGATTAGAGCACTTTCCTTACTGCATTATACCTAACTGTCCTTACACCTGCTTGTTGGATATGCATCCTTTGGAGGTAGATGTGAAGTCAGGGGTGGGAGAGTTTCTTTTAGGACACTATCTTAAGAATTACAAGACAAAAAGCAGTACTGAAAAATGGTTCTTTAGCTGGTTGACACATTATTCCAACTGTAGAGAAGGCTGAAGCTTTAAATAAATTCTTAGTGTTAGTGGGATAGATGCAGCTTTTCAGTGAACAGGGAATTTTAGTATCTACCAGTAACAAGCAAAAATATCCTGTGTCATGCTTGCAAAATAATTGGACCTGGCAGGCAGTGCTACTGACTGGCTTTATAGAGAAAGAAAGGTTACGGAAGGGGGAAGGTCTTGGGCAGACTGTGTCAGTCTCRCAGTCAGATAAGTACAAATGCACACCTGCCAGGGTCACAGCTCCACTGCTGACGTGTTTGACTTAGATTTTCCTCTAGTATTTCATTTCTCAGAAGTACGTTATGTTGAAGACAGATCAACCTTGAAAGACAATGGATGTTTGAGCAACAGCTGAAATACTAGATTAATTTCCCTATGCTGAGCAGGAGGTTAGACTAGGTGACAGCCTCAGGTCCCATTTGGCCTGAATTACTTACAGCTACAATAAAAACACTTAAACACCAACAGATCAGGCCAGAAAAAAAAAACACAAGGACTGAAGCTGTGGTTTTGTCTGGTATCAGGGCAACTCTCTTCTTTATTCCAGTCTTATTAAATATTCTAGAAAATCTTAACCCAAACACATAACTCAAATTCACAAAAGATATTTACAGAACTGTAACTGGCTTCAACACTTTCTCAAAATACAGCACTTCAGAGGCCTGTCTGACAGAATGGCTTGCATCCTAATTAACACTTAAGTATGAAGCAGGACAGAGCCATCCACCTGTGGAACAAAGGTTCTGGCCAACTTGGGCATCTTACTGTCAAGGCGACCTTGATCCCCCAAGGCCTGAGGGCTGGGAGGTGGGTCTGGCTCAGTAGTTAGTTTTACAATACTTTGATATTTTTTACAGTAAGCCACAGCCTGTTTATTAGCTATCATACCCTATTCCTGAAGCCTTTTCTTCTAAATCTTAAACAGTCAGAAGAAAAGTGAAATGCGTGAAGGACAAAAGGATTAGTCTCAGGTGGTGCAGGAGGTAGAGGCTGAATGCCCATACGCATACTGCCACGCTAAGCCCAAACTCTGCTTTTGTTTTCATTCTCTTAAAATGGGGGGACATATCCAATGTCCACAGTGATGTTGGTATAAAGAGGATGCTTTGTCCTGGAAAGGAGCTTGAACTCTAATGAATTCATTCCATCATCCTTCCATGTTTTTCTGGTGTTGTGTCGGGAAGCAGGCCTGAAGAAGAAAGAATAGCTGCAGTTAGATAGATAGAAGAACAAAGGTGGTGTTTGCAGCTGAAGCTGCAGAAGAAACAGAGTTCCAGAGGGGGCAAGGGCTTAGCAGATGAAAGCTGCTAGCAGAAAAGGCCCAAGAAGATTCTTCTCACGTAATACACACTAGAGAGAGAAGGCATTTTATAAGACTAAACAGATTAGAGTAAGTTCACACCACGTATTCTAAACAAGGAAGACAATTTGGACTGGGACCTAATCAGACAGGGAGACCAGCCAGGTGGCAACTATAGTCTGCAAAAAAAGCCAAGAAACTGGCAGCAGCTTAGAGAGACCTGGGAGTGCGACACAGAGGCTTGCAGCAATGGTGTACATAGGCTGTTCTAGGTAGGYTTTAAGACAGGGTTGTTATGGAAACCTGAGTTTTGAGATGATAGAGGGAAGTCTGCACTGTCAGTATGAGAAGCCTCCACCACACTTGACCCATCACCCTCCTCCAGCTCTTTCATGTAAAACCAGGCCTTTGCTAAGGTCGCTCRTAGCACCTTCCTCATGTCTTCAAATGAGAATGCTGCTTTCTGCTATTTTGATGGCACACTGTACATCCACACAGATTGAAGAGCAAGTTTTTATTATAGGGAAGTTGTAACAACGCGCCTCTTCAAACTGAACTCTCCCTGTTTACAAGACAAACAGTGTTTTTTTGAAGTTTTATTCCCTGAATGATTTGATGCTTAAGTCTGATACGTGTTAACTTGCTAGCTAGCAAGTGTCCTTAACAATAGGAAAAAAAGTAGGAAACTAGGAGAGACCCTTCAAGTGCAGAGGCAGGAGCAGAATGATTCAGTTGAGACTGACTGGGAGCCTTTTTTAAATAGCCACGTTAAAGTAGAAGAACATATATATATACTTACAGAAGAACATATATATGTATACTTACAGCCTGTTCTGAGGAAGATGATGGTAACAGTCAACCTGCCACAAGGCAAAGAGTAGCCTCCTAACTGCCCCCMTCCCTCTAGAATAGTTACCTTCTCCAAGGCTCTTGTGTCTCTGTCTCTTCATTGTAATCCATCACTTTGTAGCGTCCAAGGTGAGGTGATGTCCGGACTATTTTCATTCCTGCTAACCGAATCCTTTAAAACAACAAACAAAAYGTTTGCTTAGGCATAAAGATGCCATTTCTAGGCTTTGTTATAGGGAAATTCAAAGTCAGAGATGATTTTCAGTGTTAATGCAATCAAAGCAAAATGTAGAAGCTGAAGGGAGCAAGTTTAACACCACAGGGCCACATTACCTTCTCTAGCAGGTTCTAACCAGGCTTGAGCTAGAAAGCTCCCAGCTGCAATGCACTTCATCAGATTATAGCAAGCAGGGAATGAACAGCAGCATACAGAGCATTCAAGAGCAATTCCCATGATTCTGACAATTGAGCATTATTTTCACTTCCCTGTAAGAACAGAGCTTTTACTGCGTAGAGGTCCATCACCTGAACTTTAAAAAAAACAAACCCAAACCTGCAGTTTCTGAAAGGAAGCCAGTCCTGAGTTTCAGATCCAGATTAAGCCTCTCTCTGTTCTTTGAGAAGTGCCATTCATTCAGATGGCCTGATTAGAGGACTGGCTTCATAAAAGATTAGTGATAAATACAGGCACCAGACAAAACAAATATGAGCTGCTCAGCTGAAGGACAGTTAGATAAGAAAAAAGTGAACTGAAGGCTCAGAATTCCAGAAGAGAGCTCTTAAAAACATAATTTTGGGTGACTTTCAAGCRGCCCACTGCTGATGGCATCTATGTTAGTTTACCAATAAAAAATGCCTGTAATAGTGCTAGGGCTAGCAAACCTCCGTTACCACGGGGCAGCTCTTACGCAGAGAAAACGCCTGTGAATGTAAGAATGAATGTTTGCTCAATTGAGGTTATCTAACTGGCATGTTTGCAACATTTGATCGCCTTCCGTAGAGATCTGGTGCAGCAGCAAGCTGTGCTGAAGCAGGAATGTTATAAAGCTGAAAGAGGCTACAGAACTAAAAAYATTTGTTAGTCTAGAGCCATCAAATTATTACAACACTTCGTTGACAGTATGACGTGCTATTATTTCAGACTGAGACCCAATAGGTGCATCAAGCTGGCTGTTCAAAAATAGCCAGCTCATTCCTAACTTCTGCAGGTTGAGACTTCAGTATGTGAATAAATCATTAACAGGCACTGTCCATGGCCTCCACGTACCTATGGGCCAGAACACTGCTAATCATTAGTGTAAGTTTTCAGAGAAACAACACCTGATTTAATTCCCTTCAAGAAAGGGCTATTTTGGGGTCTACATRACTTACTTGCCTTAAGAGATTTCTGCAAGGAAGTGCACTCTCATGCGTAACTGGCATGACTCCCTGCCACTGGTACTGAAAACCACATTAGATGCCTAAGCTGTACTAAGAACAGCTGAATAGACCCAGCATTGTAGTGTTTGATTTAAAGATCTATTTTCTTAGCATTCCATTCCTTTAGTAAATGCTGAATCTCTAAACAATCATACGCCCTTTTAGTTACCTTTCTCTGAAAGGAGAAGGAGGAATTCTGTTAGAAAATTTGACTTTCAATTCCCAGAAGAATACTGCTTTGTTAAAACTCCTACAGTCCTCGAACAGAACATTCTACCAAAACTGTGTAACTTGTCACACTGTGGAAGACCAAAAAACACCCAAGGCCTTTATTGTCAGTTTAGTTTTATAAACTCCCCATGAGCTTGCCTCAGTGCAGGATGATGAAGGTGCACAGTGCAACTACAAAGCTGAATAAAGAAGCTGCAGCCATGATTATGTACTTGAATTCGCATTAGGCAGAGTACCTGGAACTAAACTCATTGTATTCACTTCTATAGCATGCTGCTGCCATGGCAACTGAAGTACAAGAAAAAAAAACATCAGATCTTGCTGTCACTGACTCACAGTAGTACACAGGCTTTTCCATCACCCAGCACTGAAGACAGAAGTTAGAATTCCTTGCATTCCTTAATTCCAAGTACTGGTGATTAGATAATACTTGGAGCAACCTAGATGCCCAACATAATTTAAATTCCCAWCTGTCTGAGAATTAATAAGTACCTTCTTGGTTTTCTTACTCGTCAAGCCTGCAGATTCCTTCCTTCCCTTGGGGCTGTTCATGTCAATGGAGTCACTTGTCAACTACTGGTGGTTATAACCCCTTGGATGCACTCCAGAGCGACTGAAGGCACGAGAATGTAAAGTAACATTCTGCCCTCCAGAGTCTGAGGAAAGCTTTGTCCTCCCAGCACACAATGATTGRATTCATAGATTCGGAGCATCTTCTGACATTAACCATTCCCAATGCCAACAGCATTTTGGATTATAACGATACTGCAAGCACATTAAGGAACAACATCTTAGTTCCTTTCATAGGGCAATGCTACATGTTCCACTAGCCAGATTGATTCCATTTTAAGCCTGTCCTGCGCATTAGTACCTTGTAGCAATGTCGTCATTTTCACCACCACTGCCCCAGTATGTATTTGGAAACCCATTCATCTTCATGTAATGTTCTGGAGTCAGAGCAGATACACCCCCAAAAAAGGACTTATATGGCAGACTAAAAGAGAAAGAAAAAAAAAAAGCATCAATATTAAAGGGTAATACCAGTTCTCCACAAACTAACAATGTGATCCAATTCACACATATATTAATCGCATACCTTACAGGCACTGTCATGACAATGCCAAAACCCAAAAGAGCAAAACCAGTGTAATTCCTATCATGTTCCATCCCCCGCCTCCAGCAGACCAAAGTAAAGCTGGTTTTGAAATTCACATCTTCGGTTAGTTCAAAATACCTGCATCCTATCACACATCTTCCACATGACCCAATAATACCCACCCTATACTTTTATTCTGGAAGGAAAGGCAAACAGAAATCTGCCAGTCATTTGCCAAGCTGAGCAAACAGTGGAACAGGGAACTGCAGGCAAGGAACTGTTCAAGATTGCATGCTTAGGTCAAGAATACCCTTTTCTGGGGAAGTCACTAGCGCAAAACTAACAAACAGAAAACCTCTTAAAGGCTGTTGTCTTTCACTGTCCCCGTTCATACTTTCTATGCAGAAAGTGAACCAATTAGCATACATACATMCAAACCAAATGAAAGCACTTACGTGTACTGAAACTTATCCATGGCACTAGCCATATGCTTGGGATAGTATTCATCGCAAACATAGAGATTATAATCATTCTCAGGTACTAGGTCCACGTCGTGCAGGAGAAGGCAGTCCCAGTCTTCATCCTTCAGGGCTTCCCGGACACCAACRTTAAGCAGCTTTGCTCGGTTAAATGTACCATTCCCCACCTGGAAAAGAAAACCTACATTTCTTCACCAAAACAACAAAGAGGATAACTCAATTAAAATTTATGTTAGTAAAAAAGCCTTATTCAATTGAATGACACTGGAATGCATCAATGCTGGCTGCCCCAGTCTCTGAAAATTCCACCTAGTCTCTTCACAATATTCTCAGTAATTGTAAGCTTTGCTGTGTTAGGGGCTACATACCCTGGGCACCTGAAGAAGGCTGACTTCTCAGAGACCAGTAAGTCAATCCTCAGGTGTACATCTGCACATCAACACTTTTGCCCTAACTACTGCTTATTAAAGCTTGGAAATGAGAAAACAGATCTTGGTCAAACAAAAAAGCTTCTTCTCCTTCCCAATCAACCATCAGTTTTAATTAATGAATCYAAAACTTGCTCTCTCACCACTGACCTTTTGCAACACCTGTCCATGTTAGTTAAAAATGGCTGTTTGACCTGCATAGGTTGGCCCACAGCAGGGTCAAGCCCGATGTTTTTATTTGATACAGASTAAAAATATCCAACTTCACTTTAGCATTTCATCTCAACAGTTTTGCTCAGTAGCCACACTGACAAGCTACAGACAAACCACATTCAACTCTTGAACAGCTGAAAATACAAGTAGCCACCTAATGACAACTTTATCCCTCTAGAAGAAAAAAAAAGYGGAACAAATCAATAGCAGAATGATGATCTTGACAAGTGCTATGGTATTTCCACCATTAGCAGCCATGGAGATGGGACAGCATGCAACTGACCTGCTCTAAACCCATGCRTAAACCCGTACTTCCATGTTAGAAGATTCACATTTCTTGGTCAGAACCTAACCCTTAACTGGGAAGCTCAGCTACACCACCAGGCACATCTGATTTAGATTTACCTGCTGAATCAAGTAGATACTGTAACTGAGCTGCTGGCGCTGCAAGAAGGGATGAATATAGTAGAGAAGGTGGTGAAGGTACTTCTCCTGGTTCCTGTAGGCTACAAGGATGGCTGATTTGTAGCGGGCCAAGCAGTGAGGTGGCCTGTAGCGGCCGCCAGACTGAACAAAAGGATTTTTTCTGATGATCGTTCTCTCACTAGGGAGCACCCTGAAGGTGATGGTTAACGGACCAACTGTAAGGAGAGACAGAAAAAAGAAAAAAAAAAAGTACAATCAGTGATGTTTCTCAACGTTCATTCAAACCTATTAGATTAGCTACATATGTTTACTACTTCAGACCCCAGCCCTACCCCAGCACAGAACAGTTCACACCACCACGCAGATGTGCCCACACGATGACTTCCACCACCGCCTGCTGGTCACCTCCCCAGGGCTCCACAGCGAGGAGTGCCGGGCTCAGCACCAGGCTGGCAGGCGACCTGCCAGAGAGGCATCCCGAGTCCCGGCACAGCCAGCAAGCCTCACCGGGCTCTTGCACAGCTTGGTGTTGCCTGGTACTGGCTCCCTACTACACAAGCAAGCCTCCTGTCTTGTGTTGCTTAGATGGGATCCTTGAATAAATGTATTCACTGTAAGAATAGTGTTGAAAATGAATCAAGATAAACAGACGTATCTGCTTTTGCTACCCATATGGAAAAAGTCTCTAAGCCTCTTTCAGGGGAGATTCAAGGACAAAGATGTCCAAAAGGATATTCAGCAGGTTGGGCGAGAAGTAGTTTAAAGCCTGGATGAATACAAATGCTTTAGGAAATGTTAGCTTTATCGTAAAAAAAGCTTCAAGTTCAATTTGATGTTATAGTCACATGCCACAAGCGCATGTGATACACAGTGATAAACAGGCAGTACTTCAAAATTTTGGGAGAAGCAGATGACAGAACTGAGAAGGAAGAAGAGAGATGTTACATATTTTCAGGAACAGGCGCAGGGTAGCAAAAGAAACTACCTATGATAGTCCCTCTTCTCTGCACCTCGATTTTAAATGCAAAACATATCCAGTATGTTTAACAATTTTTACTTAATTAAAAAATAATTCTTTATTTTTATCTGAATTCTTCCATTCTTCAGATGCAAAAAGCTTGACAAGTCACAAGTAAGAAAGAATCAATATAAAGTGTCGATCACCATTTTAACAGAAGTCTCGTAACAATATGAACAAACAAATTCTACAATTATTTAAATGCCTGTCCTTCTGGGTAGTGAGAAAAGGTTCCAGAACTAGCAGTTACATTTATACACAAATCTGTGTGTCTTAATGGTTTCCAACCACTATCAACTTAAAAAGAAATAAAGCACAAATGCAGAACAAGATAAAAATCTATTACTTAAATGAACTAGGAAGAAACCTTTACCTAACTCACAGTTAAAAGCTGACGATTTCAAATGACAGCTTTAAGTAGGACCAACAATTCTCTGCAGGCCATGCTACCCAAAGACAAAACATTTTTTTTCACCAGAAGCCTGTGAGGCAAGTTGTTGGGTTTTGTTTTGGTTTTGGTTTTTAAATAGCTATAAATAAGTTGTTCTCTTCCTTCCAAGCTCATAGTTAATCCTATGGCTGTCTTAAAGCAAGTTTTCAGTATCTTGTAAGTCAGACTCCCTCTTAAACTACTGAAATAAATTACTCTCTCAAAAAACTTCTGATAGTGAAGCCTGAGAGAGAAAGAGTAAATATTTAGTAGCTTTCATTTGAGCAGGGAAAGGTACCGGTGTGTCTTAAGTCTAAGTAAGTATTTAAGCAGGTGAGTCCAGAAGATACTCCTTCCAGCTCATTCTACATTCAAGTTTCTGCTACAATTCTAATGAAGAAAATGGAGCCTGTGTTCACCCACATCCTGTTTCACTGACACAGAAGGAAGCAACGTCCCTCCACTGTTTTGTTTTGGGTTTTTTGAGCACTAACAAGGCTTAGGGACTAAATTTGGCATAAGATTCAAGCTGTCCATTCAGACAGTATGTGGAAGTTGGTATACCTCACATTTCTGATGGGCAAACCTACACTCGATAAGTGTCTCCTTCTCCTCCTCAAGGAACACACATAATGGCATTTCCTGAAGGCCAGTCTGAACAGCCACTGATCCCATTCCTCACACTGTCGAAATGGTCTAGCYGCAGTGAATCCCACTTCGTGGTTTGTTTTTGTTGGGTTGGGTTTTGTTTGTTTTTAAGAAGAAAATTTGAATGTTGCTTGTCAGCAAGATCTTGCAATAGCTGACTCCTAAGTATCACTTTTTAATCCTCCCCTAAGCATCTAAAACACAGGGGAAATTTGATTTTGACTGTGTTACCCTCAGTAGGAAACTGGAGTACTTTTCCATACCTTTGTACCTGAAACAGAAGAGTAGTTCTTCAGAGATTCATGCTGTGGGCCACGAATCTAGGTCACATTTATTAAGATTTTATGATGTTATTACCTACTTCTACACAGACAGTTTCCTATTCTGCCTTAAAGACCACCACATTTCAGTCCAACATTGTTTTTAACCTGTAATTTATGTTGATTTTTAGATTTATGAACTCCCTGATTATCAGATCTTTTAACTAAAGCACCATTAACCACTGATTTGATGACAACTGGAGCTTGCTAAAAAAATGTTATGTTCAGATTGGATTTCAACTCCAGATCATTGCTCCAAGGAAAATACAAGAAAGGGAATTAATCCCTTTTGTTCTCCCACAAAGGCAGGGTTTTGTTTTCTATAATATAATCAGGCCTCTTTGTATTGCAGAGTTAAGATTCTGTACTGATAATCATGTTCTCCTGAGCTGCCTGGCTCCATACAGGAGTTCAAACAACTCRGCTCAGAAACGCAATCTAGTATATGCCAAGGAAAAACAGAAAAAAGAAGTCTGTGACTTACATCCCCAAAACCTCTGGCTGCCCTACACTCCTTGGCTATGAACTAAATTCTGGCTCTCGGGTCTCCTTCCTGCCCAACTAATAAAAGGCTAATGCACTGTAATCCAATTAAATCCCAGATGGGAACAGGGCAGTTGCAGGCTGGACAAAATAGGGGAAGAATAAAACTGCTAAAGTGCAGCTTTGGGAAAGGAGGAAAAGCCCATCTTAGACACGCTAGAAAGCACAGGATCCCAATTCAGACAAGGTACAGAATCAACACCCTGAAGTGTCCAAGCAATTTCTCCATAGCCTGGTTCCTAAATTTTCTTTCTGTGCTTGCACCATCACACAGAGGGTGTTTAATTAATAAGAAACTTTAGTGTGTGGAGTTAAAACTCACACTTCCCTGTCTCTATTGTTAGCTGGTGCCAGTGACAGCATACTCCCTGACTGCTTTACTTCCTGGGCAACACATTTGACTATGAGGGGATCTATTGATTTTGACCAGATCTATCCCATCTTAAGAAAGAAACTACACAGCTTCTGAACTCCTTGCTACACATTTAGAGTTAGCAGCTATAATTACTGAATTCAACCAGAATAAGTAGAACTTACACAAGCTAAACCAACGGGAACAGTACCATGGATGAATACCTCACTGAGGAAGTGCAGCACCACACACTACCTTAATAGAGTCCTATTTGTCTAATTCTACCACTATTTGAGTGAAAGAAGGAAAAAAAAAAAAAAAGCAGACCAACAGCCTTAATTTAAGCACCAGTTTCTAATGACAGAATACAAGGCTGCCACAACTGCAGCTGAAAATAAATCTCAGCATTAGCACCTTTTTACTTCTCTTCAAATCCAAGAGAATAAACTCTACTAGGAGAGCATTAGGAAATGCAGCAGGAGCTACTCATTACCACAACAGATGGTCACACTCATGAAAAGCTTATGACAGATGGGAGTGAAAGGGAGTAACTACTATAAGAAGGGCTTGGAAAAAAATTCTTCCATAGCATAAGCATAGTTAAAACAGTAGAGTTACAGTCAGAACTTTCAACTGTTAAAGTCCTCAAGGGCCAAACCAACTTGTTCAGTACATACCATGCATGAAGTAAGGTACCTCTTTAAAAAAAAAAAAAAAAAACCAAACAAAAAAACCCCAAAACAAACCCCTGAGTCTTCTAGCATCAAGCTTCTTCCTGGTAAGACGAAAAGATGAACCGAAACAAACAACACATCTTGCATGCATTGTGASAAAGTCAGATTTTGAATTGAAATGCTACTTCATTAAGTCTGAATAAGCACAACTCTAGCATATAAACACTTCRCTTTTTCCAGAAACAAAGAAGGAGGAAACAGACAACTGGTTATTTGTGTAGAAGCTTTAACCTTTAAGGGAACTTGAGTAATTTATTCACAATATTAATGAAGACACTGAATAYCGGGTACAATGCTTTTCAAGTTGTCACTCTCAAAAGGTTCAACGGACACCACTAAGCGCTAAAAAAGTAACAAGAGTCAGCGAGAGCCTAATTCCTCCAAGGCAGAGATGTTTAGAAATTATATTTCAATTCTTACTCCACAGCCCTGGAAGAACCCAGATGCTGTGGATTCAGGAGGTAGGAAAAAGACAGATGAGMTGTAAGCTGATCTTACATTCAAACAGTTATCAAAATGATCTACTATATACATAAGTGGAAAAACTGCTGCACTTCATAAAAGCCCTGATGCAGAAACCATTTAAGCCATTTGGCATTCTTCCAGTTACTTTAACACGCTTTGGAGTGGACACAGTGACTTATTACCAGCTCTGAATTGGAGACTGGAGTCCTCAAGAATTGATTTGAAATTTCATTTAATCAAGTTCATGAAATTAATATTAAACGGCATCATTCTTTCAGATATAATGCTTCCAAGAGAGATCAGTCCCCTGAGAGAAGATTATAAATGTCTTGATTGGTTGTTATCAAGTATTTATATATCTATTCATACATGCCCATTACATATAAAACAAAGGGCAAGTACCTTGCTGAGTAGCATGTATTTCTCGGGGGGGGGGAACAAAAACGCACAGAAGAGGCTGGCATATAGTAATAMCAAAAGGAATAATTCATTTCTTGTATTTAAAGGGAAAAATCACCAAGTAAAAGCTAAGTTGTAGCAGAATGCTCATTTTTCTTAAGCTAAATCTGTATCAATGCTCCAAATGATTTGTGTTT
This sequence comes from Oceanodroma leucorhoa, assembly GCA_030449065.1. Taxonomy (NCBI): domain Eukaryota; kingdom Metazoa; phylum Chordata; class Aves; order Procellariiformes; genus Oceanodroma; species Oceanodroma leucorhoa. The sequence continues at coordinate 3,316,345 of JASVER010000050.1, read as the reverse complement.
CACAGCAACAATGCTTCATGTGCTCAACTCCAATTTTTTATGCAGYAAAACTTTCACAATTTGCCTCATTTTTTTTCTCCCAGTCAACTTTACTGTTTGTTTCTGTCTATAACTAACATTATGTTTTCATTTTAGCTCTTAAGTACCACATGCAAGCCAATCCCCTCTGTTCTCAGCACTCTCAGGGGTGGGCAGAAGAAGAGGTCTTAAAAAGATTTCACAGCTYTAAGAGCATTGATTAGTGTAATTTTACTCCGCATCTGCCTCCTCCATATACGTCACTACTCTTGCTTATCTGATGGTTTGCAGGCAAGCTGCACACAATTGCACCTAGGTTTGTTTGTTTTCCTTTTTTTTGAAACCAAAGCTTTCTCATTTGACTCTTTTCAGGACAGCGGATTCTCRTCAGTAGTGGAGACAAGCAAGGTGCAGGCACATCTCTGCTGCGTTTTTTCAAATAAAACAGTTAAGCAGGAAACACAGACTTGTAGCTTCCCAAAAGAACTGATGGGCTGTAGCTAGTGATGAACAGAAACTGCGCTAAGACCAGGACAACTGGCACCTGTGCAAAAAGGCTCTGTACTAATAGTATTTCAGTATTTACTTAGTAGAACTGTTTCCAAGGGGAACGCTGAAGCACATCCCAAAAGTTATCATACAATATCATCATACATACAGCATATATTTCATTTAACTTCAGCAACTGAGGAAGAAAACTTCCCAAAAGAACAAGCATCATTACGAAGACCGCAGTCTAAAAAGGCTCATCCAAAGCGTCCCAGCAGAGTTCTGTAACCTCACTAAGCAACTTGACGCAAGAGTAACCACAGCACTAGCTTTCAACAATACTTCCACCTGTGAACCAAGGTCAGCCATTTGCTCTTGCTGTGCTCCACGTGCTTTAATCAGCTTTCCTAGAACAGCAGGACAACTAGTAAGTAGTGCTCCCAGACTAGTTATATGCAAGACTTAGAGATGCAGAAACCCATGCAGCACGGAAAACCAGACAAAGGTAACTTACTACACAGTACGCTAAGAAGTAGGCATCCCCAAACCAGCTGTTAAGTGCATGCTTACAGAACTCATCCATTCTTGGCTGGTTGAGTGGAACTGATTCACTATTACCAGAGACGCACTGCTTTACTACCAACAAACTTGTTTTATGGGTTTGACTTTGTATTTACTTAAAGTTTCTCAACTGGTTTACTAGTGCAGTAGCTGGATTAATGCTGCCTCTAGGATCAGCTCTAATTTGGTCCTAGTGTAAATGCAAATTAACCTGTGACCAGACTTTTAAGTCTAAAGGAGAAGTTTCTACATCTAAAGGACGCTAACAATCATAGGGCAAAACGATCACCATGAAGAGCAAGGTGCCAAGCTACATTCTCATACAAAYGATATTTAAAGCCAACAATCAATTTATATTGAACTACAGGCTTGATATAAGGCTGAGACAAAGAATCCAGGAGTTACAGTAAGTCRTAAGTCGAAATTAAGCAGTTACCAAAGTACAATCATTGGCACATTTTATACAGATCCGCCAAGAAAAAAAAAAGTGTTACTAACTTGGCATTGACACCATGCACTGTTTTCACTCTTGTTCTACAATCTCTATGTAGCCAAATCCTTAATATTGGAARATTTTAGATCAGTAAAATACTTTTCCCCATATAACCAATAGAAAGGAGTTAATCAACACAAAGTTTTGTCAGTGTATTACATCAGTATACCACTTTTAAAGTGGAAAAGTTTGAAAAATATACAACTTACATTTACAAAGTGTTATCACGTACCAAAGCAGCTATTTCAAACACCACCCATTTATACCTACCAAATATTGGCGACTGCACTGAGCAGTACGGCATAGCTTCTTCATTAGGAGCTTGGGTAAACAAGCTGAGATTCGTGTACACATCATGAGTTTTTGAGTAATCCAGAATCTGATGCGAGTCTAAAAACCCACGGAACACATTTGAAGGTCCACCTCGGTAGAGTATCAGGATAAATATTGCTTGGAAAACAAACAGAAACAGCAGAAAACAAGGATTTTCGACACGAGAGAGGGACATAGTTTTTAGCCCATGCTCTGGAATCAGACCGGTGAGGAGTTCAACTGCCTTCCACGGGCTGCCGTTCTACGTGCAGGGCTACATCGCTGTGCACGCCGGACCTCCTCCTCCTCCTCCTCCTCCTCCTCCTCCTCTTCAAACTTTCTGAGGCGGCAGCCTGCTCTTCTAGCACGGCTTCGTCAGGGCGCTTTGAGCCAAACCACCCCTTCCCGCTCCAAGCTCCGCAAGCCGGACTGAAGGAGAGAAAAAGCCCTTCAAGCCCACGCAGAGAGCCACCGGGGCAGCGGCACAGGCGCAGCGGCCGCCCTCGCACACCCTTACGCCTACCCCGGCGGGACAGGCTCTCTGAGGCAGAGGCAACGGCGGGAAGCACGACCGGGCGGCTCCGAGAGAGGACCGCCCGCCCACACGCCCGGGGGCAGAGCGGCACACGGGCGGGGCGGCCCACGCTCGGCGGGGCGGAGCGGAGCGGAGCGGAGGGGCAGGCTCGCCTGTAACGCCCCCGGAGGCTTCCAGCAGCCCGGCCTTCCCCCGCTCCGCCTCAGCGCGGGGTGAGGAAGCGACCGCCCTCACCCCGCCGCGGAGCTGGCGGGCGGCGGCGCGGCCGTTGCCGCCCAACCGCCACGCAACGGCCACCGCGGCCACGCCCCGCGCCTGGCGCCCGCGATTTGCATGCAGGGGAGCCCGCGCGCGCACCGCCTCCCGCCTTCCGGCGAGACTACAGCTCCCAGCATGCAAAGCGAGGCACGGCGGAGGCCGGCCGGGCTGTGCCGCCGCGCGGCATGCTGGGAGATGTAGTCCSCGGGCTCCGTCGGCGCCCGCCGCCCTCACGGGCCTCAGGCCGAGTAGCGGCGCCGTGGGGCGGAGGGGAGAGGGGTAGGGGCGGCTGCTGAGGGGTACCGCGGCACTTCTCCTCTTTCAACCCATAGCTGCTGTCCCGACTCTGAATTGCTTGTTGAGCTGAGCGGAGAGGAACTGAAATGAACACACYACTTGCTACCTACACCTGAAGGGACTACAGCAGCGTGGCCTCCACAGCGAGGGACCTCCTGTCACGGCCTTGCTGCCCATAGAAATTTCGGCTTTTACACCCATCTCTTTAGTGGCAGATTTCTTAATGAGATGGGGCTTACGAGATCGTGCTGTCGGTCCGTCTGCCTGCGCTCATAGCGGATTCTTAACGTGTTGCCCATTTTCACTTAAATTTGGCAGAAGAAGAGAAGTGTTACAGGTACTAAATTCCTGCAAGGCTYCCAAGAAAAGTCAGTGGCGGGGTTCGCGCTGAGGAGAGTAGTAAGAAGGAAATTTGCGCGAGCGAGAAGGGGCAGGCACCCTTAGCTCAGCCGCCCGTCCCGCTCCAAGACATAGCCACTGGCTGGGCAGCCAGCTCCTGTGTGCTGGCCCAGCAGCCAGCACGCCTGGTCCCAAACCAGGCAAAGCACGTGCTGCTGTTTGCCCTCCAAACGGGGTGGCATGGGAAAATGATGGGGGGAGAGGGTGAGAGCATTTATATGGGGAGCTGGGAGTACTTCTGCTTCAGAGCTGGACTAAGACGTAGGGGACCCGTCTACAGGAAACTTGACTTCAGTCATTCTGCTGCGCGGAACAACCCATTATTCTRTTTAAGTGGATTGCTTAAGGCCTGGATGTAAATTGTTGTCATTTCACGTTTAATTTTAATTAACTGGCTTTTAAAATAAAAAATGTATTTAACATTTCTTTTGCCTGGGCAAAGTCTTGYTTTATTGAAACCCACCCAATCCTGCTGCTGCAAAGACTGCTTTTCTTGCGCACCGCTGTGAGTCTCTACTGTTCACATTCTCCCTGTGCCATTCCCCCCATGACCACGGCAAACCCACCCTGCTTGTCCTCCCCTCCATAAAACAAAGCAATGCTCGCTGTTCTGCTGAAAGCTCCAGCGAGTACAATGCCACGGACAGGAAAATATTAATCTCTGCGTTAACCACAAAACAAACAGAGGAACCAAGATTTTCATGGTATGACCTGGGGTTGCAGACGGCAATTGTTTTAGAGCCTGGTGCTGCTTTATGCTTTATGCTTTGCTTGCGATCCTCCCTTGRGTCACTGTAGGAAATCACGATGTAGGAACAAGTTGGGCAAGGCCTGTCTGCCTCCRTCTGTCTCGGAGGCAGGGAGAAACCGGACCCACTGGAGCTGTCCTGCGCCGGCAGCTCTGCTAACTTCCTGGCAGTCAGGGCTTAGTTGTAAAAATCTTCACCTTGTGTCTGTTCCTGGGCACAAGAAGCAGATCAGCTGGAAAGGCAACAGCCTACCCCAAGCTGTGKTTTTACCTGTGTGTATACATGCTCTCAAGACTGGAAAACTAGCATGCAACTAGCCAGATCAGCTGTCTGCAGAGGAGCCGAACAGCACAGGTTTCTGTGCAGGCTGGGAGAGCTGAATTTCCAGGAACGTCTCCCTCAGGAGCCTTCCAAAACCAAATGCAGTTCCTTTCCTTCCCCTTCAGCCATCGCCACCGAAACAGGTGGATCAGAAACCACCGCGAGCTTTTTTCTCACAAGACAGCAAGCAAGTACAGACTGGAGAACAGAGTACAGATCAGAACTTCACGGTGCCAGCTGGTCCGAGCCTTTGCAAGGTCACAGTGCTCCTGTTTTAAACACAACTGTCGAAAGCTGGGGCGTGTTTTGAATTAAAAATGAATCGGACTGCTTAAATGCAAAAAAAAAATTTAACTGTCTCCACCGAAGTGTGGAAGGGAGGTRGTGGGCATTTTAGCAGCCCCTGCGCACAGATTTATTGAGGGCAGTGATGGAGGAAAACAACGTGAGACTGGATCCGTAAGAAGCAGGCACCGGGCTGTCTTCACCGTCAAAAGTCTGCCTTTCTCATTTTCACACGTCTGCCTGAGAAATTAAATTGAATGCATACAAAAAAAAAAAAAAAAAGACAAACACCATCTTCAACAGAGCTTGAAATTAAGTTTGTGCGAGAGCCTCTGGATTGTCCCAGGGGAGGGGGCTTCCCCTCCTCCAAGTGTAATTTCACCTCCAATCAGCCCTGAACGTGATGTGAGACTGAGAGAAGTACCTCGCTCCGTTTAGTAAGATTCATTCTTGCTTGCTCTTTCCCTTTCCCTTTCCCCTGCTCCTCCCTCCTTTGTCTCCTGGGGCCTGCACCAGATCCCAGTTGAAAATGCAGCAGAGTGGCTGGGAAGCTTGGCCTTGAGAATGCAGGGCCCGAGGAGGGGAGGAATGATGCGCTGGTGTAACACAGTGACACCAAGCAGGGTGTTCAGGCAATGTCGGTCAATGTGTCTTATCCACTGCCCTCCCGATCCCCGGGGTTTCTGTCAAGGGAAGAGGAAGGTAGCATTAAACCTTGCACAGGCATTGTAGAGGCTTTCAGCCACCATAGCCAAGCAGAGCTGTCCCTCTTTTTTGAGAGTGACGGTATTTTCTAGTGGGTGGATGTTTCAGGTACCTTTGGCCACGGCAGTTCTTTCTCAGCCTTTCGCAGGATCTTGGCTTGTAAACTATACATTGTACTTTAGGCAACACCTTTGTGAATGTGATTTTTTTATTAYACAGGGATGGATTTGGCTTGTACTCTAGTATGCCAAATTTTTAGCAATGCTTCCTCAAAAGAGTCTTAAAAGTGCTTCCATGTTTCTGGGAGGTGGGTGCCTTGTTGTTAAAAAAACCCAAAGTTACAGAAAGCTGATGTGACATACTTTGGCCAAATGACAGACTAAATCAGTGAGAACATTAGAAACAGGACCTGGGTCTAGTAGCTTCTCCCGGGCTTGTGGATTAGCAAACAGTGAGCTCCTGTCAAATAGGCCCATCCATTCTCCTCCGGTCTGGAGAGGAAGATGGAACCAAGAGACTAGAGTTGTTTCCCAACCCATGTTGCACTGACATCTAAYGCCCCAGTGAGAGTTCATACATTTTTCCCAGTGGGTTGTAGCTTACAGGGACTGGCAGAAGCAGGGACTGAAACAGTGTGCAGTTGGTTAGGAAGACTAGGCCTTGTAATGCCTTAGCCTGTGCTTCCTTACCCTGTTGGTGCTGCTCCTGGGTGTCTCCTCCTTGCCCCAGGAGATGCAGTGGGGCTGGTTTGCAGAGGGCCACAAGCTACTGCCCTCGCCTGCTTCCCGTCGCTTCCTGTCCTGAGCAACTGGTCCTCCTCCAGGAGGAAGGAAGTTGAAAAGTRTCTCTTGAGAGGTTTCATGGGCTCCAGAACCACTTGGGAGAGATTTTTCACAGAGCAGACAGGCAAAATGGATATATGACCTTGGATCAATTTTTGCTGAGACCTGAGATGTGATGTGTACYCACATTCCTGCAGGAGATCCTTTGTGTCTTACCACACTGCTGCCAGGAGGGCTTGTCCTGGCTCTTCCCAGAGGGGAGGACAGTGTGCAGGAGCTGGCTGGCCCAACAAAGCTGGAGTGGATACCATGCACTCAGCAGAATAGACCTCATAACGTCACCCAGTAGACCTCCACAGGACTTGGGCAGCCTGCTCACTGCCAGCAGCAGCCTTGTTTAGGCATGACCATTGCCATTGCCCTAAGACAGTTTGTGGCACCTTTCTCTTCTCCCTTGTGATGGAGAAGTGACTGCCTGCCCTATGTTTTGACCACCACCCACTTCTGAGTTGTGGTCAGGACTTTTAGAGGGCAATCTCAGTAGGGGCTGTCACCACGTCACCAAAATGACRGCTTGCTGCTAGAAATGCCATTAGACTATGGAGTTCAGGCTATATTCTCCTGCCTCTTTCTGTCTCTTTACTTCATCTCCATAATGCAGGCACCAGTCTCAGGGACCTGAAATGTTTTTGCTTGAATTTCTCTTGTGGCATTTGGGTCAGATGAAGACTGAAGGGAGTACCCTTGAAATGAAAACAACTAAAACTGATACATTCGTGATTACAGAGTCCGCTGCGTTTTCCTGGAAAAGAAGTGAGCACTTAYGCTGCAAGACAAGACAATGGTGCACTATCATACTATTCACATCATATTTAATAACGCTCTAGTACCATTCAATATAAATAAATAACCATTAAAAATTACTTTCTTGACATTCTCTTTCCTCTGTCAATAGTATTTTCTGCAACAGGAAATGTTAGTAATATTCATTGGTTGGTTAATTGGATGAATCTCAGAGAACATGAATCAGATACTAATATGCTAGTAAAAACCAGGCGCTGGGATGCCTTYTCTTCTTTAAACACCTCAGGCTTCATCTGCAGTTTCCCTCCTTATTGCATTCACTGCATTCACTTTCCCTGAAGCCTGTAACTCTGCTGCTCCACTCCTGGGCTCTCCCACCCAGCTCTGCTAACAAACAGCCATCTTAACTTGTGGTGTCTCTTACTCACCTACCCTGAGCTGATACACCTTGGCCAGCAGTAGTCCTTGCTGTCCTTAGGCTGCTCTACAGAGAAAAGAGTATTTGTGCTGAACAGGTCCAAATGTCTGCTAGCCTGGAATATCAGCTGTGTACATCCACGCTGTCCATACAAGGTCTTGGTCCTGCACAATTCAGTGACTGACAGAATTTCTTGATTCACAGAAACTCTCTTGCACAGGGCCAGGCTGGGGCAAGAATGGAGGTGGTGCGATGGGGCTGGTCGTGAGAGCAGGCTCCGACCGGCACCGAACTGACGGTGCAGCTCCTATCACTGGAATCCACGTCCCCAGTGGGAAAAACGGGAAGAATAATTTTGCTTTCTTATAGGGGTGCAGAGAGGACAACTCTCTAAAAACATGTGTGTGGAGGGCATCCTTTGCAATGGGAATAGACCCTTGCTACAAACGCACACCAGCAGTGCCAAAACCCTGTGTAGGATCTGTGTGAGATTAAAGGCCAGGGAATTAATCACCATATCCCCTCCTGTTCATACGGGAACCCTGCCCATCTTGGAGGGGAAAATGGGGGATCATAAATCCTTTAGTCCYTTACTCTTGCTCATTCATCGAAACCACAAAGAAGTGGACTTAATCTTGGTGTAATGCTGGGTGGAAGCATTGAGCCCCCCTGCCTGGTGGCAGGGATGGATTGGCAAAGCCCACTGGAGTGCAAGGCCTGTTRCCTCCTGCAAAGGACAGGACACAAAGCTCTGACAAACAGAGAATGAGAAGTGTTTTGTAGATGCCAGGCTTCCTTCATGCTATCCAATGCCAGTATGCCAGACCCGTGCTCTGTAAGGACCTTTCTAGGGCCCAGAGACGACACCGCTTTCATGGCCCATTCAGTATTCCTTCATGCTGAGATGGCTGGAAGGGTGGCCTTGTAGTGCTGAGTGTTTTCATCCAGAAAGAACTTGGCCTAAGCCTCACTAAATGCAGCCTCTATTTCTCTATTTATTGCCTATTCTTTGATTTCTCCGGCCTTCCTCTCTGTTAGGAGGCATCTCACCACCTTTGCCCCTTCCTGTACTTTAGCCTCCCTCCCATAGCAGGATGTACAGCTGCTCGTTCCACATGTGAGGGAACAGCGACCGACTCCCTCTGTCAGATACCCTTCAAAGAGCCCCCTTCATGGAGGCTTCCTGAGATCCCATGGGGACTATCTGCTGAGTGAGGCACTCCTTTGCACATGTTTTTACCTCGCTATGATTGCTTGGGAGCCAGAAACTTAGTGCCACCCACGTCTCTTGCATAAAGGAACTGTAATTCCCTTCGCTGTACTCCCCTCCTTGCTGAGTTTCTGATTATTTTGCCAGTTTAAGACACCATTGTAAAGAAACCCCAGGGAGCGCAGAACACAGGACATTCATTGGTGAACACCAAGCTCTACTGTTCTTCTGTGAGAGTCTGTGGCGAGGGGGGAAATATTCATTCTTCATCAACATGTCAGGTGATCTAAGCTAAAAAACAAAACTAAACAAGGAATAGGCAGAGAAGAATTCTAGTATAAATAAATCAACAAATAAATAAGACTCCTGCCAGCCCAGAATTTCTTGGGCAGGGGAGGATTCAATTGCTCATAACTTTCTCCCAGCTGTGAAATCCTCGATGTGTTTTGAATGCCTAAAGCCTTGTTTCTCATGGCCTGAGTGAAGATGGTTTTCAAGATGTGCTCGGAGGGGTTTCTGGGTCATTCAAGGAATCTTCCTGGAAAAGTCACAGCGACACCACTCCCCACGCACACACATCGTACCAACACTTGTGCTTTTAATCCAGTGCATCCTTCCTTTGGTCCTCATTTGCCACCTCCTCCTTTGTGGGTTGCTTTCCGCCTGGCTGTCTTCCTATTTTATTGAGGGAGAGGGAAACCCTTCCGCATGGCACTGTCTCCTCTCTCTTCACAGGGCCACACATGCCTTTCAAAGTTCAACTGGAAAACCTTGTCACATTTGCTATTTCAGTTGCCATCTATGTGCTCAAGATATGTTTCCTGATGATGCCTCTTCACATTCCTCGACACTCTCACAGGAGATGAGCGCAGGCTGAGGGTTCCTCTTCTCTGAGCACTTCTCACCCACCTCCACCCCAGAGAGGTGTCTTCCTCTCTGGAAGGTCTAGGAAGCAAGTCCATATGCGTGATCCGAGGCTACTGAAGTGCCTGACAGTGCTGCAGCAGGGTTCCAGGCTAGGAACAACACTTTCAAGTCCACCCATCTTTGCCCCTGCATTCTGGTCTCTGCAGCAAGACGTGGAGGCATGGCCTTTGAGGTACAGTACCTGCCGGGTCTCCCTGAGAGGGAGAGGAACTTTATCCAGAAGGCTCTGGGCCTGGGGATCTGGGATGGCATTTTCCAAAACAGCCTTAAGCGAGGGCAGTTCAAGTTCTCAGCTGAGGCGCAGGCACCAGATTCCTTCTGAACTCCCAAACGCAAAATGAGGCGCTTCAGCACAGCCCCCTCCCCAACGCTGAAGGCTGCTCTGTGTAGGTATCTGAGTGCATCCTTCAGAGGGAGAGCCTCTCTCAGACTGGCTTTGTTTTAAAGCTGTTTTGAGAGCACACCAACCTCAGGCCGACAGGTCCACGTTTGTGCTTTTGTGACAACTCCTGTCCTTGAACCACTGCAGCTYGCAGCTGCTCTACTGAAGCTCAGGTTTGATGATATGCAAGGAGGGATCTTCAGAGGCACGCGCACCCATCCTGGATTTCAGCCTCTGTGCTGGCACAGCCGAGAATGGAGGTCGCATCTAATAAATTTTAACGAATGGTTAAAAACACAGAGCCCGCAGGGGAAGGGRAGCACTCCTCTCCCAGGTGGGGAACGGGAGCCAGGGCACGAAGTCAAAGGTGAAGAGCTGTAGGATCGCAGGGCACTGCATCAGCTCCGTCCCTGCTGGTTACCGCCTTTGGGGCMGCGGGAGCTGATCGGCGTGGCTACGTTTTGGGGGGTTTATCATCCTCCAGCGGTGGAGCAGAGGGCCRGGCAGAACAGGCAGTGCGCCCAGCTGCTGTGGTTGCTGACAAATTTCGGGAATGCTCACTGCCCGCTGCCTCTGTCAAAACAAACACAAGATGAGGTAAGAAGGAGATAGAGGTGTTGATATCACATCCAGTACAACAGGGCAGGAGACGCATTTCCAAGGGGGTTGTCCCCTGGCTCAGGTAGACACGAGGCAGGCAACAGCAACCAGGTTCCTCAACCACACTACGCACAGCTTCGGGCTGGGGATATGGCTGAAGAGCCGCTTGTTCTATCCACGCTACAGAGTCCTAGCTGGGATATTTTATTTATGAATTAGAAAAAGTTTTTGAAGGATTTTTTTTCTCCCCATAAAATCATTATTTTAACCTCTTTGATATTTTTTTAAAGACAGAGCAGGAGGATGAGATCTGAGGATCCCTATTCAGTCTGTCTGGAAGCTCTGAAATGCAGGTGAACTTCTTTTTGTGTTTCCAAATATCACAAGGCAGCAGGAGTCCTATGCTAACCTTCCTATGCAAACTCTTCTCTCTCAGATATCTATAAATAGATGTTAGCAATAAGAATAGGTAGTTTTTATAACACCAGTCTTGAGCRATAATTTTCAGGGCTTTAACAAAAAAATACGAAGCGAAATTAATTTCCATCTCCTGCTCTCAGAAGCCAAAGCCTGTGTTTCGAGGGGGTTTCAGTACAGTYGGCAGGGACGTGTGCTGTGACAGCTTCTGGTTGCTCTGTGGCCCCTGTTGCAATACAATCACAAGGATTTCCACCATCCTCCACATTCCCCTTCCTACTCTGCATGTCCCCACAGTGTTTCTCAGAGACCAGGCTTATGGCCATTTTCCACAATATCTCCACAGTGAAAGCCTTTGTCCAGCTGAAGATGGGCTCAGAGATCCCCTTTTTGTCCCTCCTGCTCCTAAACTCCCCAGAGGCTGGGGAAGTGGCTGAGGATCTCATCCCTGATCCTCAATCCCAGCACATCTCAGATCCTGCCTAGTGGTTCTCAGGGCAGCAAAAAAAGCAGAATTTCTAGTGCAGAAAAGAAAAACACTTTCCTTTTTTTAAATGTTGAGCTCTTCTTTTTCTTGTTGTTGTCTCTCGTGAAAAGCAAGACCCTGACGTGTCTTATTGCTCCCCCTTTGCAGATCTGCTCTGATCTGGCACGTGGAGTTTTCTCCCCCAGACTCACAAAAACTGCCGTGGTTCAGCTGGACACAGCTAAGGGTGGTGGGAATGCGGGCAAGGAAGAKAGTGGACTCCAGCTGGGACAAAATAACTGCTATTTATGCAGCACCCGTTGAAGCCTGATCTTCGCAGTTCACATGATCAGCAGGTCCCTCTACACGGTGTCTGTGGCAATCCAGCCAGTAGGCACACGTGCCAAGCGGCCGTGCACGTGGTCCAGCTAGGGATTAACAGAGCACCAAATCCCGCACCAAGCGATGTCTGCCTGGCTCACATCTGCAGGCATTAAAGGGGAAGGAGGCCTCTGGGAGGTCTGAGACTTGACTGGCTCGAGCTGATCCTCAACGAGGACTAATTGCCAGGAGGGAAAGACAGAAATATTCTCCCTATTGTGTCTAAGAATGGAACATCCTCAGGGGAGCAATTTTACCTCTTTTTTTTTTTTCTCAGCACTGGCTTATCTAGATCATGTCTGTCAAGGTTCTGAAGCTCAGCAGACTTGATAGTAAGGACCTCCAAAACACCGTAGCCATCAGCAGAGATCTCAGCTTAAAACTTTCAGAGAGGGAATCTAATGATTTTGTTTGACTGCCCAGTCAAGCGATTTACCTTGCAGGAGTGGATGCCGCCTGCCCCACTTTGCAGGTCAAAGCAGCTGCCCCATATGGCAGACGTTGGTGCAGAAGGGATTGTGGTCGAATTCTCTGCTAATGCAAGTGGGAAAGTTCCTTCAAAATCTACAGAGCTAGCCCAGCTGAGACTCTGGCTTGAAAGTACCCTGAGAGGATGGCTTTGGGTAAGGGTGCAAGTCCTCCTGGTGAATAGGTGGCAGCGTCTTGATCTCTCAGACTGGTCGCTTCCCTTTCCCACAGCAAATGACTTACGGGGAGCCATTCCCATGAGAATCCATAGCAGATGTGTGTCATTTCTCATGGAGGATGGCTGGGTGTTTGGCCGGGGAGAGAGGGTGAGGACAAAAGAGCAAATACATAAATGGCACATTTATGAAAAGTCACATCCACACTCTGCATCTCAAAGTCACATCCACACTCGGCAGGTCTAATCTGTCTGAGTTTTTATAAGCCTGCTCATCCTTTACAAAGTAAGTGGTACCTCCAGACCAGTTAACTGGATTCTGAGTCCTTGTGAGCTGAGTTTGGGCAATTGTAGCTTTAGCCTACTGCAGACCCAGCATGGGTGGGTATGTAAAATGAGCTCCTTACTGTTAGTGGATTCCACAAAAGCACACGTTAAAAGAGGGGCTGCTGCCTAAGCGTAGCTGTCGAGCATCATTTACGGATCGCTAGGGTATCTGAGCTATTAATGAAAAGCTGGCAGATACGGTACAGAGTTTGTGCTCTACAGGAGGGCCAGGGAGGCTACCCCAGGGTCCCTATGGTGGCACCAGGTGTCTATGTTTAGGCAACCGACTCCCGTCCCTCCCATCTGCTGCTGGCTGTGCAGGTGCTAGGATTGCTTTGCGCTTTGTATGGCTGTCACTCATCTCATGATGAGATGATGCGGAAATGCTGTATGCAGCTACTACTAATGCACACAGCAGATCAGTGCAGAAGTTGAAATACTCATGACTGCCTGTATAAAAGCTGTCAGTTTTATTTCCACTGGTAGAGCTGAGGTGTATATTGGGGTCAGGACTGAAAGCAGCCCTGGAATATCTTCCAAAGTAGGAGTAAATCATTCAGCATCCTGCATCTTGCCACAGATATGAGTCATTCCAGAAAGAGCTGGGTACTTCCAATTGGATACTTTTATTCTTTTGGGACTTTTGGGCTAGGAATCTGCCAAGGGCAGACATTGGGATCAGAGGGCATGGCAGCTGGCAGAGAAGGTCATAGCTCCTCTGAAGCCTGTTCTTCATCAATCTCTACTTCTAAGAACATATCACTGATCTCTGATACATTCCTGCCCTCACCTGTGGTGGTTGCCATAATCCCTCCTCCTGCTGCTGAACGTGGCTCTGTGGACCACAAAGGCACTCCTAGTGCCTTCACTGTTTCTCCTCAGCAGCAGATGTATTCCTAGCTCTGGTAATGTTGGTACCGAGCCCCTCAAACTCTGTGAGAGTCTGTGTAGGTCGCTCTTTGCTGGTTCCTGTTTTGATGTTGTCTTAAGTGTCCCATCAGCCTTTCCCTGCTGCATCCACACCACAGTTGTTCATGCAGGACAAAAGCTGAAGGTGGATGCATGGAGCACTGCAAAAGTGGCAGGGCTGCTGGGGAAAAGCTCGGCTGCAGGAGTGTGATCTCTTTCCATACACTGTAGGACGACTCCCACATTAAAGAGAGTTTGGAGCTGGCAGAAATAGGGGAGCAAGGAATTTGGCTTGTCATTATTACTGAGTGAAACCACAGGATTCTTCTGCTAGTTTTCTCGCTGTCTGTATTGCAGGCAAAGCTTCCATGTGGACTGCAAGGAGGCTTGAGTGAGTATGAAATGCAGACCATAACTGGGTAAAGATGAGGATCTACTTCTTGTGCAAAGGGTGGCATGGTAAGGGAGTTACTGGGACAATCATATATGCAGTCTTTGAGGAAATAATAGCATAAATAAGGAAACAGGTACAGATTATTTGCCTTGCCAAAACCAATAAAGACAAGGGTACTCACACCCTGGAGCTGGCTCTCTGCTTACACCTCTACTCTGGGGTCTGTAAATCCACGCTTGCCTTCGTTAACCAGAGTGGGCCTCTCAGTTCTTGTGTGCCACACCAACACCTAGAGGGAATCACAAAGAGTTCAGGGGCTCTGGATGCCACAGAAATGCCGAGAGCTGTGCATCCATCGGGTGGGATCCTGATCAACCCGGGGCTCGCAGCTGTTTGAAGCGTGTGATTCAAAGGGGTTGAACATGGGAGAGACTTCACGGGCACATGAAACAGTGACAAGGAGGAAGGATCATTCTGGACCGAAACCCCAGACTCAACCTTCTGCCAATCCTCCTGGATTTTGGAGAAGCAATCTGGGTGCAAACTGTACGGCTGAGGCTCTTTATTAACACAGTTAGAGTGCATAGCACTAACTGTTCCTCAGCGGTCTCCGAGCTTTGCATCTGTGAAGAATTTGGCAAGCTCTGCCCGTCTGTCCCAGCACCGTTTGGCGCTGATGTGTGCCAGCACAGGGCAGGCTCAGTGGAAGGTGGAGGAGCATGGCAGGAGGCTGCAAAAGCAGCCAGGACCCAGCAAGGAGAATGTATTTTCAAGGTCTCTTGTCCTGCTCACCTTTGTGCAGTTGGCTGCTTTGGGCTCCAGCCCGTCCATGGTCACTAGATCCTTTAGCAGACTGGTTTCCTGGTAGCCTCCTTTAACTCCCTCCAGCTTGAAACTGGCCTGAGGCTTCTCCAAAATCAGCTTGATGCTGATAGCAAATCCAGCCATGTCAATAGCAAAGGGACGGTTAGGGTCAAAGACGGTTTTCCAGCCCACCACCTTCCCTGCTGGGCTCACTTTTGGGGATTCATATCGCAGCCCCCCAACGAAAGCCACTGGCCAGACTGACACCCTCCTTGTGTAGCGCATCTGTGTGCCAGAAAGAAACAGTGCTGTGAGAATTCAACCCCGCAGTGTTTGTCCTGCCCCATTAGTATACCATCCTCTGCTTTCATCGGCACCTGTCCTCCCCCGTTGACTTCCCACACGATCACACAGCTCTAGGCAGCACAAGTTTTTGTTCACCTGCGCTATTGCTTGAAGAGCTAGAGCTTGCAAAGCCACAAGGCTGTTGTAGCACCTTCTCTGAACACCAAACTCACTGCTTTTCCGTGCCCGTGTTCAGTTCCCTCAGAAGAAGGAAAACCTTTGGTTTTCTGATTTCATCTGAACTTCTATCATTTTTTGTAAAATTTTATCATTTTTGAAAATGCCAAACACAACTTCTACCGGGCCTCTAGCTCCATATTAGCAACTCCACTCACTCCAGCTTCACCCTCATGCAAGTAATCTCCCTCCCTGACAGATGCATCTTTGTCCTCATTTACTGCAAATTCCCCCCACTCTTGTTCTTCCATCCATGGCTACTGCCTAAAAGAGTGGGGTTTTACTGAAATTGTCAGAAAGAACCTGGTAAGAAATAAGAAAGGATGAGCTTAACATAGATCAAAAAAATTCTGAAAACTTGAAATGTGTTCTGATGCATAACTCTATATTTCAAGTGGTGTAGTAGAGTTTGGCTTAAATTGGTGACAAGGGAGTTTACTGAATAATCATTTTTGCAAGTATACAATAGACTTGGCACTTGACAAGAGCCAGCTTTTCCAGCAGAAKTCTGGGCAAGCTTCTGTGATCTCAGGGCTACAGCCCTGTTGTGGTGGCTGGAACTCAAGAGTACAGAAGGGCAGCCAAGGAAAAAAGGTGGATTAGAAAGTCAGTCAACTTTTCTAACATCCCCTACGCATCACACCCCTACAACAGTGCAGATTTATGCTTTGCCYGAAGTTTGTCTTTGGTGCTTATTTAAATCAGGTCAGCTCTCCCTGAAAAGAGGTATAAATTCTGGAGTATGTATCCTCCGGTCCCTGGCAAACGGGACTCTAGCTGGTGCAACGTTGTGTGAGTGGCTATTCACATCTGCAGCCCACCACCATGGCAGATGTGCTCTTTGCTCCTTCAGCCCTTTAGAGCATGGCTACTGGGTTTGCATGGGTATAGGTTTGCATCTGCCCTGTACCCAGTTCCCACTGAGAGCAGGGCTCTAGGCAACATGCCAGAGCCCTTGTCTCCCAGTTGATGCTAGAAGTCCATATGGTAGCCCTATCTTAGAGGTCTTTGCAAGTGCACCTGGCCTTAAGAGGCTTTGCAGCCGTATCCTGCTTTTCTGTCCCATGTAATTTTACGGCTCTTACCTCTTCAAAGAGCTCCAGGCTGTAGGTGTTATCATCATCRGCAAAATACACTACCCCTTCTGGTGGTGCGGTGTTGCTGAAGCTGTCCCTCAGCCAGTGCAGCCCCAGGTTCCTCTGTAGTGTCCCCCTTGGGGTGTGGGATGGGATCCAGGACAGCCCCAGCTTCAGACTCTTGGGTGTCTCCACATTGAGGTGGGTGAAGTTGAGCCCTGCCTTCTCCAGCAGGTTGGATACCAGGTTGGTCCTCCGGGGCGAGTCCTCCACCACCACCCAGTGCAGGTTCTGTACATGTAAGAAGGTGTTGGCCAGACGGGTCAGCTCAGCTTTTTGCACTGGCCGGGTGTAGGTAGGGGTGATAACGAAGATGGTCGGCAGGGTGTCTGACCATGGGGGAGGCCTGGAGTACACATAATTCTGGATGACTTTAGGCGTTGCCCCTATGGTTTGCTGCTGCCGAATGCATGACGGGAGGCCTTCTTCTCTCAGTGCAGATGTACCATTGAGGAGAGCTTTAGAGGTCACGTTCTCATCTGTCTCTTCTGGGACAAAAAGAAGGAAGGAAGAAGAAGAAAGATGTTAGAGAACTAATCAGTGCCGGGCTGCCTCCTCTCCAGGGAGTGCTGGGGACACATCTGTCTGGAGTCGGTGCTCAGCACATCAGCATCCTCTCCCCAAAGACAGCCTAAGGTGCATGTTTAACGCGCTGTTAAGAACCGTTTGTGTGCCTGCTGTAGGCAAACCCTGAGGGGGCCTTCAGGTAAGTTTGTCTTTGTTTAACCCATCCCATCAGAGAGCATCTCCTACCGAGGGTTCGCACCAGCAATCATCACAACCACCAGCACACTGACAGCAGAACTCTTGCACTTACTTCTCAGCAGGCTGAGGTAGCGGGTGGTTGGGTACTGGTGCCACAAGGTTAGGAGAAGAGCCCATGGCAAGGCGATCAGGAGCGTGGTAAGAAGGTTACGTCTCCTCAGCATGCTGCAGAGAGCTTCCAATGCCCAGGCATCTCTCTACCTTTCAGAGCAGAAAAAAGAGTAAAGCCTCCAAAATATCAATCACCGCAAACACTAGGACAGTAAGTCTAGAGGCCRAAGTAACAGACTGAGTTTGGCTTGCTTGGAGGGAGGCGTGATGAATGTTGGGCCCTGTTCCAGCAAAGAGTTTGTCTAAGTGTAAGTTTACAAGGAACCCCATTAACGTTGCAGGCCTGAGCCATTAACCAGCTGCCCTGGCCAATTCCTGTGCTATTGAATAGAAGCTTTTATCTATTTATGTTGCTATAAAGAACCTCCCGTTGCCCCATGATGAACCCACTGTCCTTGACTTAGGGTTGTTCACGTTGCTGATTCTGAAGCCAGAGAGGACTGTTACTTGCCCCTTCTCTGGGGCTGGTATTCATTCCTGAGCTTCTGGTGACCATTTAATTTGCTTCTTTTGTAGAATTTTTTAAAACTGTGTGCAAGATTTCTGTTCCTGCATCCGCAAGTGGACAAAACAGAAAATGTCAGGGATCCTCAAGACAGCCAGCATCTCTTTCACTCTTGCAGTTTTARTTCATCCTTCTTATGCAGATGCATTGAGGCAGTCAGTGATGCATACTATTACCTACGAACTTTTCCACGAAATCCCTGCCTCAGTCATTCCACAATGCTGGTGATACCTGCTGAAAGTTTAATTATTCCACATCCCTTTCTACTCCTGGCTTGCAGTGTTTGGCCACTGCAGCATTTAGTTTAAATCACAGACTTCAGAATACTTTAATTTCTTTCTTAGCATTTCTGTAAGGTACATGATCATGAGATCTGAGGAATTGCAACATTTGTTTTTGAAACTCCTTCTATAAGGTGAGAGGAACTAAAAGAAAATAAAGAGAAATAAAGGACAAAGGTATCAGGAATAATCAACAACAGGGGGTGGCTTATTTACAGATGGTCCAAGCTACAGTAGTCCTGTACTTGATTCTTCACAATTGTTGAGCACCTTCAGCTCCCACTAGTTAATATGATTAATGAGCAGTCAGTCTGTCTGGAAATCAGATCCTTGGCTTCTCAAGGTAGCCATGCTTTCAACAAAGTATTCAACATTAGTGATCAGCTTGGAAMATACAGACTGAAGTACTTGGAAGTCCATTGCAGACCACTTGTTCAGGGACATAACTCAGCCCTGAGATCCCAGTCCTGGGTCACCTGTTTGAAAGAACCTTAACAGCCTGTGTGCAGTAAGTCATACAAGCATGAGATCCCCGAGATGACTTCTGGAAGTACAACATCAAATGGGCTTGCCTAGTGCATGTGCTGCCTTCTGTACGGCTCTGCCACACTGTCAGGAACATTTTCCTCCAATTTCCAGCTTCTGCTTTGGTCCCTCTCTGGGTACAAAATCTCCTGATACTGTTATTACACACCAGCAACAAAAGCAATGCTCCAAAAAGAGGGATCCACTTCTGCTGCTGCAGAACAGCAGCCCACGGAAACACTGAAGGGTACAGAGCAAAGTTACTCGTTACCATCTGAGGACTTTCTGGTATCACTCTAAGCAGGTTTCCTGATGTTTGATAGCTGGATTTTATTCCCTTCCGCCTCCTGGTAACATCATCTGTTTCCTCTGGGATTACCTTTCTGATGCCAAATACTTCTCCTGGTGGACTTCCTCGCTACCACAGCAATGCTCACCAGGAGGCTAAAGGGAGCATAAAACTTTCATAATCCTCCTGCAGAGAGGCTTCTGTTGGGAAACTACAGGCATGGGCCCTGGGAACTGGAGAGCTGCTGAAYGGCGCAGCCCCACCAGGCCCTCTTGCTCTCCTGGGCTGAAGGCAGTTTGAGGGAGGAGGGYGATGGCATCACACTGATACAAAGGATGGAAAGCAGGTTCAAACTGGTTGGCTTTAAATTCCTGCTCTGCCTAGGTGTACTGAAGGCCAGTCATCTAAAACCAAGGTCCTCAAAGGGACATAGGCACATTGAGTGCAACTCAAAACTCCTTTCCCAGSACCTGGGCCCAGCAGCTCCTCATCTGTCCAAAGGGGAAGGATTGCCCTGCTTCAGCCTTAGACAATTGCGTGAGAAGAAACATGACAACTGGTCCAAAAGGGCTCTGCTTTGCAGTGACAGCAGCCACACGGTATTCCTGGAAGGTATCAGGGGATGCTGTTCTAAATTCTTCCTCTGGGACCTTCTTGGGACTTGTCTTTAATTTTTCCCCTGACATTTTACCTTGGTCTCCTGACAAAACAAGGATTATGCGATCGCAGGGCTCATCAGTGCCCTGCCACCAATAACTATCACACCYATTTCAGCCAAATCTAACACAAGACTAGCATGTCTCAGCAAGTCTTCTGGCAGGCAAGTAGATACTCACAAGCCCTATTAAGGAAATWGCCGCAACATGAGCTCATTCCTTGTTAGACAGCAACAGTACCACACTGGAGCAATCCCTCTAGGGAACCTATCTCCACTGATCCCCAAACCAACTGTTTGTGGTAATAACCTCTAGTGCGACTTACCTCCTCACTCAGGGAACACCGTGGTGGCCGTTCCTCTACTTTCAAGCTATGCGAAATGGACCAAGAAGTGGGCCARGGAACCTGTGTGGCCAGGGGCACACAGGAGTGTTTTGGTGATGCCAGCAGGAGTCTTGTGCAGCAAACATGCTGGCTCTGCATAACTTCGTTGCTTTTCTGATGGCTGGGTCCAGGGCAGGTACAAGAGCCTCCTTCAAGCCTTAGTGTCGAAGGCATAGGTGGTTGGTAAGCTACAGATCTAGGCTGGACACAGGGCAGGATGGCGTTACCCACACCAGRGGCTGCTTTCCCTCCAGGAATTCCCTTCCCTTATCAGAGTAGCAGTACAGAGCAAAGCAAAGCAAAGGGCCGTGAGAACAGACAGAGCCACTAMAGAAATCCAAGGAGGGCTCTGCACTGCCCCGTAATGGCAGCGAACACCTAGGTCCACCCGGGCCCTGGCTCGGGGTCATCACAGCTCCTTGCTTCCTCTGGGATGCTTGCAATTATGAGTGTCCCTCCACTAGAATCAGGCAGCCAGTGTTTTTTCCCTTTAATAAAAGCCCTTAATTATACAGGCACAGTTTCTATGCAGCGGGCCTGCCACTGCTGCAAACTCAGGTCGCTTCTGGAGGGAAGGAGAGGAGGAGGCGGCGGTGGCAGCTGTGTTACCAAGAGAGCACAGAGGAGAGKGGATTAGAGTTAGAAGAGCTTTAAYGAATTCCCTTTCTAGTTCTTTCTCCTCCTCCTCCTCACAGCCAGCCCCGTTCATGCTTCCCCAACACTGCAAACAAGCGGAGATGCTGTCTGTGTGCAACTCCCCTGGTGCTCCTTGCTCATTTATTTCTACATGCACCTTCTCCYGATTGTTTTTCCAAAGCGTGCAATGCTGAAGAAGTTAAACCCCGCATAAAGCACCAGATCACTTGTGAACCTCACAGAGGAATCTGTACAGGAATTCCTGTTTTCAGGAAATCTGTCTTGGAAGACTTTATTTTCTCTTTAAAACCTTACCTTSTCTCCCCCACTGCCGCCCCCTGCACCCACCATGCTTGTGCTCTTCTCTGTTCCTTTACATCTTTCACCTGCCTTTTCTCAGTCCGTAAGAGTCTCTCTTCTTCCCTGTTTCCAGGACTAGAGGAGTTCCCTGGCCTACTAATAATTTTAGCCTTCATCTTCTCTCCTTGCCCACACAAAGGCCCTTTGCATTTGCTTAATATCGACCCTGCATGGAATATTTCCCGCAAAGTGGTCCATTAAAGCATCAGCCCATCCTCCTRAAAACACAGCATCAAAACCCAGTCACATGTCAGTGCCTCTGGGTAGCCTGCTGATGGCCCCAGTGGGGCTTACGGAGGTTTACTGCACATATTTTTACCTACTTTTTGTAATTAAAAACAAAGTCCCCTAAGTGGCTCAGATTAATTGCATGCCTGGCTGGCAGGCATTACTGTGTGTATTCTTGGCACAACCAGCTACCTTCCTTCTGCCTTTAAACCATTCAGAGTAGATCCTATTAAATGAGATTCAAGATCAGAAGAAAATTTTGTGATCATCTAAACCCATCTCCAGTGATCATCYCGTAATTCCTGGGTTTAAGCTGTAGAGGGCAGGGACTGTCTCTTAATGTGCTTGTACAGTCCTGCACTGATCCCAACAGGAGCCTTTGGATAGGATTGCAMTACAAATATTATTGATTGTATTCTCTTGCTAGCTCTTCTCCTCCCTTGCTCTTTCCCCTGTCCTGCCTATTCCCTTTTCTCCTCTCTCTTCTTTTTTTCCTAGTGTCTCCTGCAGCCCTTGTTTGTGTTACACACCCTTAACAACATTAGCTGGATGTTTGATGGATGCCTTCAATATGCTGCCTGTAGCCTTCTTGAGCTGTTTTCCAATTACACATCCCTCTTCTTAATTTCATCCATCAATCTTCTGTTCTCCATTAAAAAATAAAAAAACACACACAGAGAACAAAGCTGAGTATGATAGGGACAAAATATTTCTCGTACTACTCTCGCTTCACGCTGCTTTGTCAGACATCTCAATTCCCGGGACATGACAGCATCCAGTCTCCGTTTAAACTCATGTGCTGATGCAGGGGGCATTAATCTGAAAGGATTTGGGAGAAGAGAATGAGAAAAGCACATGGGGGAAGAGCCCAGCCTCAGCTTGGATGCCCCAGACCGATGCTGAAGGTCTGGCTGAGGCTCAGAGCATCACGTGTGGCCAATCCCTTCATCTGCTGTTGACTGATTACCAACACAGGGTACAATTTGCTACAGGCAGGGCAGCTCAGATGTTGGGAGTGGGATAAGGATTCCCAGGCTGGAGAACAACCCAGGCAGCCTCACTGTTCAGATACAACTTTAAGAGGTCACATATGTGACTTTCTCCCTGAGATGCAGAGTAGTTTGAAAGGAYCTGTTGGGTGAATGGTAGAGAAAGGTGAAAGTTAGGGAGAGACCCAGCTGACTGGGGTTTATAAGGCTGACGTGTGAGTTCAGGTGCCTGCRATCTTCCTATAGCCCTGTTGAAAAGCTGTTCAATTTACATCCTCTTTGATAACTCAGAAATGGTTAGGATCACACAGGCTTTGGTAGTTGTGTTCTGAGGTTTCAGTTCTGCCCTCCACTCGCCTGATTCAGCACGAGAATCACACCTTTCGAAAAGTTTGCTCTGCAAGAAAGATGATTTTGCAGCCTCTGGTTCAGGGCAGCCAGCCTGTCTGAGCCAGGCTTAAAAGACCCTGAATGTTGGACCAACCCCAGCACTGTATGTCTGTAGTCTGAGACGCAGACTCTGAAGATCATTATCTTCYCAGAGGGACAAATTTCACAGTTCAAGCTGTCCCCTGGGAACATCCCACCATCCACTGTAAAGACTTTTCTACGCAAGCACCCAAAGCAAACTAGTCTCAGCTRGCGGAGCCAAAAGCTTCAGGAAACACCCCCTAACCTTGGTTTGTACCATGTTTGCAAGCCTACCGTTCTGTGCATTGAGACAGGCATAGAGAGGGGAGGAGAGAGGGGTGTGGGGAGAGAAGGGCAGAACTGGAGCAGAGCTGCTGGCAGATGCAGATGATTCTTAATTTCATGCACCAAAACTGTCAGCAGGGTTTTTGGTTTGTTTTGCCTGCGTTTTGCTGCCTCTCTCCATCGGTCCCTAGCCACCTTGAGGAAGTCCATGCAGATTTCATGAGTTCCCTAACTCCCGGTGTGGGAGATGTGATGCTGAAGGCAGAGCAGGGAGCTTTCAATTATTGATGAGAGCGACCTCTCTTTAAACAAGGAATGCATAATTCATGGCAGCGCCGGTATTTGTGGTGATCAGCAACGGCTCTGTCTCTGCTTCGCCGAAATCCACAGGAAGCTGCTGTCCCCTCTCCCCCCATTCCCTTGGGCCCATCAGAGCCTTCAGCCGAAACTTCAATACTGTTTAAAATTAAGACATGCCAAGATGCTGCAGCGCTTCCCCTCACCGGGCAGTCTCCCGCCTGTTCGAGATGTGCACAATAAAGTGGGAGGATGGATTCAAGGAACCACAGAAGTGGGTGGAATGGGTTATTGCTCTGGGATAAGCAGGGGTAATTACTGTGCGAACACAACCACAACAGGACATTTCTCAGCAGCGGGACTTCTCTGACCCCGAGACAGGTCTGCAGGAATGCCATCGATGTAGGACAGAAAGGACAGGCTAGATCTAAAGGATAGTGCCTGAGGGTTCACGTCCAGCTGTATTTCTTGTGGGGGTGGGAAACAGAAGRGGAAAAGGGAGATTTGGTTTTCTGCTCAATAAGTAGCAATTTCTCCCCTAAACTCTGCTGGAACTGGGTGGTTGAAAAGCGAAGGAAAAAAAAAAGGAAGAGTATTTTTCTTTTTTTCTCCTAGGAATGAGAAGGCTCTTTCCTAAACCCACAACTGGGATCTTGACCTCCCAGTAGCACAGGCAATGCAGACCACTGCGGTCCTGTCCAAAGGTGGAAGGGTGCTCTTCTGCTGGGGGTTTTAATTTTCCCTCTGCCGCAGATCTCGTGAATGGCTCCGGGCAAGYGACGCCTGCCATCTGAACGAGGTGAGTACTTCCCTACCGCTCCTGGGGGCAAAGGGTGAGGCAAAATTAGCTGAGCCCCCTGGAGGGACAAAAACCAGAGAACTACAAATAACAAAACAATACGGGGAAGGATGGCCAGGTCCTCCCCCAGGGCAGGAAGAGCGGAGCTACCAGCTGTGGGGTTTGAAGGCTCGGCCCCGTCTACGCTCTGTCACTCGGTGYGCGGGCTCCTGCGGGGATAACTTCCCGAGGAAGTGAGTCACTCCCAGTGAAACAGCCGTCCTTCCCAAGCCCCCGCGCTTCTTCCTCAGATGTAAAGAAAGGCTTCATCCTCTCCCTGCCAGCTCTGATCCCTCCGCCATATGGGACTGCAGTTACTTCAGCCCAGAAACCACRCTCGTCCTTGGGGAACGCGCCGTGCACCCTCCACATCCCCATCCCTCCACCGCCCGCGCGAACCCAAGTCAAGCATTTTCCCCCAACCTTGGTCCACAAACAGCTCGGCACGGCGCCTTTCCTGAAAGCATCCTTATCCCAGACGTGCGGCTCGTGTCTGAGCAGCAAGGAGTGGGGGAGGGTGATGCTTTATACAGGGCTTTGTTCCCAAGTTAAAAAAAAAAAAAAAGGGCAAAAAAACCCCAACAGAAAACAAAAAAGAAACGTTGACGAAGCTAATTAAATCTGCTGGCTGGGTCCCGCGGGAGCAAATACTTTCGAGGCAGCGCATGGCTYAGCCTGCTATCCCCAGGTAGATCAAGGGTATCCAGGCACTATCTGGGCTATCAGCAGGAACGAAGATAACCCAGTTCGGATATAGACTAGACCTTGAACTTGGCTGAAAAGCCCAGCTATGCAGGGAGCCTTCCGCAGCCTGCAAAAGGAGGTCTAAACCAGGCTATTTTTAATCAGCCCAGACCCAAACGTCCTTCATGATCGACCCGTGCGACCTGTCACCGCCTTCCCGTCCCCCTGAGCTTTGGCGAGGGTGGGCTGTGACTCAGAGGGACACAGCCCTCTGCCCCGTCCCAATTTCCCTGTGCTGCAGAGCCGTAATCCAGGGGTGCCAGAAATACCCGCAGAAAGATTGGCAGCTCGGGCCTCAGCAGAAGCGGGAGGTACCAGATGTCTCCTGAGAAAGCCAGCTCTCTCCTGAGAGACCTTTCTGCTTGGAGTCATCCTCTCTTGAAAAGGAAGTCGGGGGCTTATTCAAACGTCGACTTCTCTCCCCTGCTGCCGAGCTCTGGCAGAACGGAGGTCCTTTTTAGGCGCTGATGACTATTACAGAATAATCACTCCAAACATATCGGCGTGAATCAGCCCAATATCTGCATTATCCAAAAAAAAAAAAAAAAAAAAAGCTTTCTTTTTTCCGAGGAGGCAAAATAATTCTAAGGAAGCAAAAACAATACCAGATTGTTCCAAAGTATCTGTACATTTCATCCAGAGCTTTCCCTACTGAGTTAACAGCTGATGCCTGTTCAGCAGGAGCGGGAGCTGTCATTTTACAGGTTTCTTACAAAAGCAGAAAGGAAAAGCCCATAGTATTTGCTTCCAGAACATTTTCAAATACAGAGAGGAATTACTTTTTCAGAGAAAAAGGCATTAGGCATTATTTGATGGGTAACTAAATTTCACAGGTGCTTTTTTGAGGGAAAAAAATCACGTTGATCACAAGCTCCTTGTAAAGATACGGGGCCCAAAGGCCAATGCTGTTCCTCTGGTAGCAGCCAGGATGCAGAGACGGGCTTTGATCTTAGCTATGTGTCAATATGACATCAAATGCAGACCTCCAGAGGAACATGCTATCACTAATGCACACTCTTGATTGATTTAGACAGCTTGTTTTCCTCCTACTTTCAAAGGCAATGCCGAAATGCTCTTCCCTGCTGGACTTCCCGGTTACTCCTAGGGAGGGCAAAAGAAACCGAAGGACGAGGTGCTCTGGATGAAATCACACTGCAAACAAGTGGAACAGCAATTATGCCATTTAAAACACAGATGTAGCTAAAGATGTCTACTGTCTTCCCCAAACCTGTGGAAATACCGAAATTTTAACGGCTAAAAGTGTGTGCTGGCACCCTGAAGAATCAGAGTCCAGAGCGCCTGTTGCACAGAAACAACTGTGGGTAGAGGATGYGTGCGGCTTATGGGCAACAGTCCTCCAGAGTTTTTATTTGGGAATGCTGGCTGAATTATGTGATCAATGAAAGCATCACGCAAAGAGCAAATTTGGGCAGAATGTTTTYGTGGGTGGCTGCTCCATAGATTAACACAGAACGGACGCTGCCCAGCACTGATGAGTTGCCACCACATCATGCAGGTGTTGGTTAAATGAGAAGTGGAAAGAGGAGAAACACTGCTTTGGTCTCCTTGACGGATATTTTTGCTGTTGCAGCTCTCTGAGCTGCGTGAAATACGCTCGCTCTGTAACTAGCTGAGATGGTCCAAAATGCTAAATTTCTTCCTCCAAATAAATCATCAGCACTCATTAGATTTGCCACTTGCTATGCGGCATCCAAGTGTCATGCAGACACTTTTAAAAACAAATGTAGAATGGAGAAATAAAGTGGCACCTAGAGAATTGTCTTTTGCAATAGATATACGTTATGGCCCACTGCTTGATTTGTACCTTAAATGCCACAGCAGATCTGTATAGCTTGGGCTCGATTAAAAGAAACACCAGAATGAAAATTAGAGAGTCAGAAGACTACAGTATTTATTCTCCTGCCCTCTGTATGTGAAGTGAAAAGGGAGGAAGGGAGCGAAGTAAAGAAGGGGCAGGAAGGTGATGGCCAGTGTCCTGCTGAGGCTGTCCTGCTGTCCTTCCCTGTCCTAACAGGGAAGCTGTTGACTCTGGACCACAAGCAGGCCACATCCAAATTAGGTGCCAGGGCATCTGAGATCAAGAGACCTATATGTGATTCCCACCTTGTGGGAATGCCAGGGGAGCAGTCAGCGCARTAGTCGAAATATCTAACTTGGGCACCGGCAGCAGCTGCCAGAAGATAACCCTACATCATGACAGAAAGCRGTTTTTCTTTGTAGAAAAAGTGTGCAGTGGATGCATTTCAGCAAATTGATGGAGCTGAGGAGTAGCAAAAGCCAAACGCCCCTTTCTGATACCAATCCAGTCCTACCAGAAAGAAAAGGTGTAGGTTTTGGTTTGTTTTTCCAGGTCTTGTACTGCTAAAATGGAAGTGGCTTGTCTGTTGGGAAGGCAAGGAAAGCTGTGAGGGAATTGAGGGCAGAAAAGCACAAGAAACAAACTCTGCTCTCTCTCTCAGACTGCATAGGGCTTGCTCTCTGCTGTGCTCCTTAACTGCACATGGAAGTAACCTGGGCTGAAAGTGGTCTTTGCACGTAGTGTCTATAAACCTCTTGGGAAGGAGGTCAGCCTATGCTGTATTGTACTCACGGGCTTATCGGTGAATTTGTGTGCTTCGGGCTGCTCAAGACCTGGATGCAGTAAGGGGTTGATGCTACCCTCCAAGCTGGTAAATTGTCTGCTCTGTCTGTCCCTTGAGCTTGGAGGGCGATCTTTGCACAAATACCAGCAAGAAAATACTGGGAGATGCCTCTGCCCAGCTCTTACGTCTCTGCACTCAGGGCTGCTGGGGAGTGCTGTCCTCTTACATGCATGGGCTGCCAGCTGGCCTTGGGCAGAATAACTGATGAACAGATACTTCTGGCTGGAGAGGAAAGACAAACTAGGCTTTTTTTGAACCCTTCTCTGCACTTCCAGGGTCCTTTGAGCTCACTTCAAAGGCAGATCAGGTTAGCCTGCAACATCAGGGCAGACAAAGAGCAGTCTCTCGTTGAACCAAGAAATGGGCTGCTGCTGTAAGTTTTAGAGGTGGATCTGMATCCCTCCTGATTCTGGGGGTGAATCTGGCTCTCAGAGGGAGAAGGAAAAGCACCCTCTGGTTATCTAAAAGCTTTCTGAGCATTGGGTCAGTGCATAGTCTCCCCACAGACAGCGGTGCCGGTAAGAGTGGCAGCTGCAGAACTAGAAACTGGATCTCTAGAAACTCAGGAATGCCTTAAAACAGGACTCTGATTTGTTCTTGCTGGACAATGATCTCCCRCCCCTGGAGCACACTTCTGGTTGCTTTTCAGTGTCTTTGTCCTTAACCAGATTCTGTACATTATGGGACTGGTGAACAGYCTTTTCTCTCGTTCTGCAGTAAAGACTCCTCCTTCAACCTACTCTCTCCCAGCAGACTTCTCCCTACTCTCTCCCACCYGCTTCCTCCCCAAACCCTTGCAAGCCTGCACACACCCTGCGTCTCTGGCTGGTGCCTGCCATGCGGGTCTACTGTCAACGGTGGTCTCGTAAGTGTGTCCTCAGYGTGACAGACACCTTGGTGTTTCTGAGCTACAGCAGGGTGAGGCCAAAAGCAGTTCTCTCTGAGGACGTTTGTGAAGGTCAACAAGCCAGGTGAGGCATTCCCAGCTTACCACGTGCACAYGTGAACGTGCCTACTTCCATCCCTTACCAGTTCTCGAGAGGGTGACAAGAGAAGGGAGCACCATGCATGAAGGAGGTGGTAGGAGCAATTTTTAATTATCCTTTCCCAAAGAATCTTTTGGGGTAAACTGTATTCACCCACAAAAGCCTTCTTAGCATAGAGGTCAGCAGTGATGCTTAGATCTTAGCGAAGTGCTTAGCAGTGTCCTGTGCCTTCCCTTGTAATGGAGCTGCTGATGCATATCAAGCAATAAGGGATTTGTTGTGTTTTTTTCTCAATGCTCCAAGAGTCCCGTTCTAACATGGAAGTTAGAAACATCACTTCTGCTGTAAAGAAAGCTGCTGTTATCATTTGGTAACATGCTGCCGAGTGCCGTAGCTTTGAGGAAAACGGGAAACAGCACCAGAGTTGCTAAACAGAACAGGAAACACACTGGGATTACTGGAGGAGCTATGGAGAAGGCTATGGGCTGCTACAGTGCAAGAGGTGCTGGTATCCCACGGTGGAGGGGAGGCGTGTGAATGAAGGCAGTGTAAGGGGCTGGACTGGAGAGGGCACCTAAAATATCCAGTTGTTGACAAAACAGAGGCTGCAAGAGGTTGACGGAAGTAGGATGGAGGAGGTGGTTCCAAGGGGAAAAAAAAATGGGGTGGGGGAGCAGTGCTGGCGAGGCTGAGATCTGCTACGTGATAGCACTTGCCAAAATGCAAATAATTTCTCCTTTCTAAAGATCTGCCARTGGACACCTCAGCTACCTGGAGTCAATGGTTAATGCCCCTACCTCCTTTCCTATTGCTCCACAGAGATGAGGAGCTGGCATGCATGTCTGAGAGAGGAAGGAAACTTGCCGTGGACCTTGGAGCAGTAGGATTTGCCAGCTTGCCTCTGACTGYCCTGCCCAGCCCCGAGATCCAGCTCAGCCGGGCTCCTGTTTGACTTCAGCAGACGCTGCCTGTGGGCTTTGAGGAGGTGCACAGGGATAATCAGGATTTGGTTTCTGTTTGCTGGCTAATTTGAGCCCCTGCAGTGAGACTTGGATGTTTCTGAGGATTCTATATTAGCTTTAATGATTAAAAAATTATTTCAATGCTCAGTGAAGAAGATGCATGATCTATCACTGAAGCAGCTTAGCTACAGGACTCATTAAGATACKTATTAGTACAGAAAGATACCCTTGCCCCAGCATCCTCTTGGAAYGACTATCCACTCATCTAAACAAGATAAAGGTCTTTGCTGGCCTCCTCCGAGGCCAGAGGATAAAGCACTCAASTGTGAAACAAGATTTCTTGGTTCTTTTTCTGGCTTCAACTATGCGTAAGTATGTGGATCTGGGCAAATCATTTCACCTGCTTCAGTGCCTCAGTTCCCCCACAGGTAAGATAAGCACAACAATGTATAAGCACTCTGGGGAAATGACTTTCAAGTGCCTAAGCTCATTAGAGAAAAAATAACCYTTGCAGTGAATAAAAACTGTCTCAGCCCACGGTTTGCATTGCCCTCCTGAAGTCCGACATACAGTTAGCTCATTATAGGTGAGAAAAATTATTTTCTCCTAGCCCCTTCCCACCTGATGGTAGCCAAGTAGAGATGTTAAAAACTTGTTATCATCTGACTCAAAAGAATTAATTTCAGGCAAAGCCTGGCAAAGTGTTTCTGGTTATCCTTCAAGGAGAAAGAGGGCCCGCCAGTTCTGGGGCAGGATCTAATTTCGCTCACAGGAACACTGTTAAATACCATGTSTGAGAGGAGAACAGTAATATTTGGTGTTTTTTTATCCCCCAATCATTCATTGAACCACTCAGGCAGCACCATGCTCCTTATGAGGAGACACTGAGGCAGGGAGGAGGAAGCAGGTATAAAAGGAGACATTTTGGTCCACAGTATAAGAGCCGAGGCATTCCTGGCTCTTGGGCTTGCACAAGGGACATTGAACTTCATCCCTGAATGCACAAGCCTTGGGTGGACCTTAGTGTGGGGTGGGGGTAAGGGAAGCGCAGACGAAAGGAAGGTGAGGGAAGACAAATGGGTGTAGGTGAGAGATTAAGATGTGATGGAAACTGGTTCCTGAGGGAAGGAGAGGGAACAGGAGAGGAGCTGAGGTTAATGGGGATGAGAGAGTGGGAGAAAGAAGAGGAGGAATGAACAAAGGYGAGAGAGCAGGAGACCAAGTGGGACAGCAAGCAGGATTCACAAAGCATCTGAGCTCTCTCTGAAGAGATTGCCTATTTTGCTTCTGCCTTTTTTTTKGTGTGATCTTGCCTTAAAATTGCAGGAATGTGGCAGCACAGCACTGGCACTCTGATTTATTAATTCCATCCCGTCCCACCAGCCCATAAAACAAAAGCATCTGTGTTTGCTCAAGAGGAGCACATGAAGGGCCTCATTCACGTCAGAGGTGGCGAGGGAAGCTGGCAGATACAGGAAAGTCATCGGCGCCTCCTTTCCTTTTCACCTTTGTGTGGATCCGGGCTGGGGGAAGGGCCGCGGGAGGGAAGGATCCAGAGGATGGGGCATCAGGAGGGGGAAAGGTAAGATACCCCTGATGGTCCGTGTGGGAGAAAGTGGAGGGGAGGGGAGACCCAACGAACGCACTAGGGTGGACCACCTCCAGTGAGGAAGGCACCCCAGCACTGCAGAGAGGACAAGGTCCCTTGCTGCCACCCAGGCTCACCCAGCACTGGCCTCCGAGGTGGCACTTTGCGTGGTTTTCCCTGATGAACGGCACTCCTATTGCTGCGGTCACAGCCAGGGCTTTCAGGGAGCCCAGCACTGGTGCCTGACCCGTAGCTATGGACATAAGCATAATAATAAATTAAATCTGCCAGTCGTCGGAGAAATATTGCAGCAGTTTTTTTAACGTGCTTTCAGAATGGGGAAGGCTCAGGGCGAGATGAATATTAACTATCCTACTTTAACAACTGGGGCACGGAGGGGGAGAGGAGCCAGCAACCTCTGCTCCTGCCAGGCAAGGGTCAACCGTGCTGTTTCTAGCGAGGGGAGATTTCTGTCAGACACAGAGGACCTTGCTAAAACCGCATCTCTACCTCTGCCCTTAGAGACAGTGTCTTCAGGAGCCAGGCTGCCCTGCAACATCACCTCAGAGGAAGCGGGGTCTGCAAGCCTGCCTGGTCCTTGGCTTTTCCTCCAAGTTCTCCCACACAAGGACTGCCTAGGAGCAATCCTGCTTTGCTAGCAAAACGCCGTTCCCATGCGCCCTGTACTCCCACACACAAACCCACTGTGAACTTACAGAACAAGACAACATTGCTGCTGTAAAATCTTTTATCCAGAGCCGAGATTGTCTGACTGCTAACCCTGTTCAGCTTCAAGTAATCCCTGCACTTTGCTTGGCTAGAGGCTGGCTGTACTGGGAATAAATGCCCTTGCTCTCATTGCCAAGGGGTAATATCCAAAGAATAGGACAATACCATTTTCTTTTACAATGCAGCATTATTCATAAACCAGCACCACACAAAGTTGCCAGGATGCTGGCAGTCTATTAAAATCAACAGCACAGGCAGGGGAAGCGTCAGCGTAAGCACCACTGGACCAGCTCAAATCTCATCAGAACTTAACCTGAACCCGCTCCAGCTGACAAAAGCCAAACCTATGAGAGCTAAGTGTCAGSCACACAGGCTGGAAAACGCGTATTTTTTGCTTCTGCATGGAAATGAAAATATGCCCCAGTGATCTTCACTCGAGCATGTCTGTCTCCTTTTGTCCTTTGTCTCTTACATTGATCAATGTTTTGGGTTTCGGAAGGTACAAGAAATCCTATGCTAGACAACTGTGAGAGGTTGAAGCCTGAAGATTTAGATCTATTTTCAAATGRACTGTCCTGTCCAGTGATGAATGATCTACTATCCGTCAAAATGTCTCCTCTTTTCCCAAATCCYACGCTCAGCACCAGCAGCATCTTGTAGCAGCGGGTTCCATATGCCACTATGCACAGCATGGGAAAATACTTACTTTATCATCAAATTGCTACCTTCCACCTTTTCCTGAAGGCAATCCAGTTCCTCTGCTAAGAAAAGCGATGTAGAGAAGCATTCAATTCTCCCTGTTTCTGATTGCTTTGTTTTTCACCCCTATGTCCCTCCTCGTTTGTCTCCCTGAGCTAACTATCCCCATCTTAAGGAATCTCTCTGTGTGCATCAGGCATTAGTGGGATTACCTGCTCAGAGGAGGGATGAACGGCAAGTGAAATCTTAAGGTCYCTGTGCCGGAGCTGCAGATCCCAGCTCTGTGTCACAGCCCTGGGAAGCCGTGTCTCCTGAGGAAACTTAGCTCACATTTTATAAATCTGAGGAATTYGCAGAGTGCAATGTTTTTATCTCAGGGAGAAGGATCTCAGACAGCCCCCCGCACGGCGCGGCGGAGGAAGCCAACAAGGCGGTTGATTGAACACTTGGGAACATTGGCAAAGTAGATAAATTCGAGCTCTTAAGGAAAGACCTTCGGGAGCACTAATGTCACAAGAGAGTGAGCTAGAAGAGATTTCAAGCTCTTAATTATGAGCCTGCACAGCTTAAAACAGCATGAAAGGATAAAGGACCAAGTTTTTATAAGGGTGCTGACCACGGGTCGGGATGCAGTTTGGAGGCATAACCCAGCCTGGAGGAATCGGTGGGGTCTGACCAGTGTCCCTTTCAAAGAGCGGGCTTTAGGCAGTCATGCCTGCGCCCGAGAGGAGGGTGACGATAGCCACAGGTCTCATCCACGCGCTGTTATTTATTGGTCTCTGATGGTACTGCTAGGTTTTAAATCGCCGTCCTGTTAGGCTGAGCTGCTTCCCAGCAAGTGCTTCTCAGAGACGCAGGAGCCTTGCCTGGGAGACAGACGATCTGGGGCTGTCTCAGCTCTGACGCTATCAGCTGCAGTGTCTCCCGTGTAAAGTGGGGGTAGTCATCCTGACAAACAGCTCTGTATGTGGGCAGGGAGTGCTCTTAATCACGTACGCGGAGTACTTTGAGATCTTGGGATGGGAAGCGGYGTGGACGAGCATAATGCTTATTATTAGACAGAAAGGCCAGGAGCAAAAAGGGCAGAGCGATTCTAGACTTCTCCAGGGCCCTGCAGATGTGTGGGACCCGGCTTATTACCCCCTTTTTAGGCTTCTTCTTTGATTAGGAACAATTAAATACAAGGAGGAAGGGGACAAATACCATCTTTCCTGTGTACATCCTGCAGAATAATTGCAGAGCTTTCCCAGAGCAATTTTGCGTGCTCAGTAAAGGGCATCTTTGGAGCCTATCAAATATCTCATCCCTCATAGGCATACATATGAAGCTTTGCAGCATACGTCAGGACATCTCTTTATTGTTCCCAAATATTGGGAATAGGAAAGACAACTGAGAGTGCTGAAAAGGAGGAAGAAGAGGCCTTGGAAGAAGTTCTGGGAGGTGGATGGGGTTGTGGGGTGGCTCCTCACGGCTGGGCCAGCCTCCCGAGGCATCAGTGGGAAGCYGGAGGTGACCGTGCCTGCAGCACCAGCACCCCGAGGGAGAGGGGCAGCGGGGGCTAGAGCTATGAAGGCACTGAGAAATGGGGATGTGCAGGGCAGTGCCACTGGCCGGTGATTACTGTGGTGAAGAGGGGAGGAAAGCCATCTGAGGGTACAGCTGGAGTGAATCCACTCCAGGCTCTTGCCAGCAAGCTGCCTGCTAGGTACGACTTTGCTCTCAGATACTAAGGACACCTCCTGGCCTGTCGCTGAAGGGAAATTCCCTTCTGGAAGGCACCTCTACCGATGCTTCACAGGCAAGAAGAAAGGATGCTGGTTGCACAGGAGACACAGCCTTCAGCTGTCCAGTACCACCTCAGACACTCTGCAAGAAAGATGCCATCAAACGACACACGTGCTAGTYGCAAAGATGTTCCCAAGCCATGGAAACAATGTGAATTTAAGGGCTGTACGTTGTAGAAGTATATTCTCTCTTGCACACATTTAGCTGCTCTATAGCTCTGTACAGCTCCCTAGGCAACAGTCTTCCCAAATGACACCGTAACAAAGCCCAAAGGTGCGGGAGCCTCGCCCATTAAAAATCCTTGCCATGGAAGCAAGTGTCCTCAGCCCAACTGCTTTACTTTCCATCCCATGGCTGCTAAGAGTGTCTTGCAAGTCAGGCTGAGGCCCTTCGCTGTAAAGGTGGCTGCATCTCAGCTGTGCTCTGTGTCAGCCGGTTGAATTGCTTTGGGATTGCAAGGTTGCCTAAACGGTTTATCAATTACTGTGATTTTTACTACTGCACTGAAAATGTCAAAGAAGCCAAAAGCCTTAATTTGATCTTACCCGATTCCTGAAACACCCGATACTACACGTTAGCTGCTCAGCGCATCTACCTCTGTACATTAACTGCCCTGCGGAGCCTTAATTCAGTGCGGACTGAAGTGCCCTGTAAGCGATACTGAAGTCRCTCCCGGGGAGAGGAGGGGAGGAATCACAGCCACCGGGCTCCTGGCCTCGCGCCGGGCCGGCACAGCGCACGCTCCTCCGCTGGCGCTCACGTACGGTCTGTGTCCCAGGCGTGCCCGCTAACAGATAGCTTCCAGGAAACCATGGAGCAGGCACCGACCAAAAGCGATCCGGCCCCTGCATCCTGCTTCAAGGCAGGGAGAGAAGGGGATTGGCGGCACACGCAGCTGCAAACAGATGTGACACAGGGTGTCACACGCCGCTCTGCCAGTGCCCCCCTCCTGCCCTGTAACCCCCTCTATTACCCGAGACTGATCTCCCCATAATCTCCTACCGAGGTATCTCATTTCGGAATAACGATGGCCTGCCTTCTGCGAGGATCCCGTCCTGCTGTCTCTGTGCACCCATCTCCCAACTTGCTACGTGGCCCCCATTCCTAGCCCTGTCTGAGGCTCTCCTGCAGGGACAGGTGGCTGTTCGGTGGTCCAGGAATACAAGACATGAACCTCACCATCCATTTTTCTCTTTTGCACCATATGAGATTTGAGCCCGAGCAGAGGTGGGTGACCAGRCTCGCATGTGAAGCCGCTGTACCCCGCTATGCTCTCTGCATACGTGCTTTACACAAGGAGGCCTCCTCTGGGTCCAGGAAAGGAGCTGAAAGCACCTGCAGAGGCTGCATTGTTCACGCTCCCCCACTCACTCGCTGAGCTGTGCAGGCTTCAAGTTGCCAGATGGGTATTTATTGTTTGTCATTATTGCTCTGYTACAGAGATGCTTGGTGCTGCCCCSCTGATCCAAACACCCCTTCTCCCAAGTGCGCACAGAAATTACCCCTTGGCAGGTTTGCCTAAGGAGTTACTGAGGAACCAGCTGCTTTTCTCCAGATTTGCAGCACCTGGGGGTTTCTCCCTCTCATGCACTAGCTGCTGAGCCTACCCCTCCTCTTCTGTCCCCGGGCTGCATGAGCAAGTGGCAGGAGCAGGAGGGTAAAAAAAAAGTACTTTCCAACTCACCTAGGAACATCCACCTGAAACGCTGCTCCAGAAAACCAGCAAGTGCATCCCTCGGCAGACACCCATGTGCCAGGCAGGGGTGAAAAGGGGCAGAGACCTTTCCCAGCCCTYCTGCTCTTGCCCTCTCCCAGTCCACCTCTCCGGAGCTCCTCACAGGGATGCCCCCTCGGGGTCGGTTCCTACCAGAGCCCCATGGCTCCCTCTGTACTTGAGTTTCCCTGGTACCTGTCGCAAAGAGGCGCAATAAAACCTCTCGGGGGGCAACGGCATGCCCGGGACCCGCGTTTGGGTCACCTGGCCAGAGATCCCCACGGCGTTGACTCAGCGGCTGCTGCAGMCACGGGTGGACAGACACCAGGACTGGGGGCATCTCCCCACAGCTGGAAAATTCCAGTCTGAGAGTGGGATATTGCTCCTCTGGAAGGTGCCAGGGCGAGGGGGTGGGGGGTGGGTGCAAGGACAGGGGCTCCCCGTGAAGCGCGGAGCCGGTTCGGGCGCTGAGCACGGGTGAAGTTTGGGGACCCGGCTGCTGGTCGCGGGGCAGGGTAACCCTCCCGGTGCCAAGCGCCKGGGGACCGCAAGGTCACCCCTGCATCCCCGGCTCTTCCCCCCCCCCCCAAAAAAAAAAAAAACCCGGTGCCCGGGGGACTCCCGCTTACCTGGCGAGATGCGCCGGTCACGGCGGAGATGCCGGAGCGCCGAGCGCGGGGCGGCACCGCGCCGGGGGCTGCCGGGGGAGCATCGCCCGCCGCCGGGCGGAGGCGTGTCCTCCCTGCCGCCGTGGGACCGGGACCGGGACCGGGACCGGGACCGGGACCGGCCCGTCGGCGCTGCCGGCGGATGGCGGCGACCGCCTTCAGACGGCGCCGGCGATGCGGTTACGCGCGGCGCGGAGCCGATTTAAGGCCACCCTGTGCCGGGGGTGGGGGGAACGCCGAGGGCCGCCCGCAGCCGGCTCCTGCGCGCCGCGCATCCCGCGGGGCCACCTTAAACGGGGAAGGGGCGAGAGCGGAGCCGGCGAGGGGGGAAGGAGCGGCGAGGCGGCGACCCGAGCCGGGGGTGGGGGTGGGAAGGAGAGCGGGGCCGGGCACCGCCGCAGCGCTGCCCCCGCCGCCCGGAGCGCCGCGCCCGGGAGCGCCGCGCCGCCCAACGCGGGGCCGGGGTCGGGGGCCGGGCACGGGGCCCTTTCCTTCGAAGGGGGAGGTTTCCCTTCCCCGGGCCGGCCGGTGCGCTCCCCGCTGAAGGCGAGAGGGTGCGACTTTTTGTCTGCCGGTCTGTCTCGGGGGACTCGTTTTGCTGCTAACCGGGTGCCGGATCGATTTCTCACTCCTCACCGAGGCTCCAGCTGCTCCAAGCAGGAGCCACCCATCACCGCTACAGACCGTGAGGGTTGCCTAACGATAAGGCAACCGATGGGGCACGGCCCGAAGCCGGGGGCCACAATGCTTCTGGGCTTTGGTATCCCCACATCGCTGCCTCAGTTTCCCCTCTAGCTCTGAGGTAGGCAAGGAGCGTTAGCACAACCACTTCCCACCGCGGCGGCCGCTGGGTGACTCCTTGCGTTGGCCACATGAGCAGCCACAGCCAACACTTTGCCCGGCAGCCTCTGCCTAGGAGCAGGTTATGGGGGAGCAGAAGGCAGGCCCGCCCGCTTCGGTTTTCCCCTGCCTGCCTCCCTTATGAGCTGTGTCTCCCTAAAATCACCATGCTGCTTGAAGGGGGGTGTGTGAAGCAACTCTTTAACCTCTCAACTGGGGCTGAATGCACAGAGGGCAGAAGGAGAAGTGAGGGCTGTCACACCTCAGCTCTGCTCTAGGAGACTTCTTTCCAGCCTTCTCCTCCTCGCATAGGGCTGGGCAGCACACGTCTGTCCCCCGCTTACTCTCCTGAGGGTTGTGACTGCCACATCCCAGGAGTTTCTCCCGAAGAGGTTGCCACAGCTTTCAGCAAACCATGAGGCACAGAAGGTAGCACAGTCCCAGGCTCAGGTGGGGACTTGTTGATCAAGTTTGGCTTCAGGTAACAAAGCTCCTGCTGTGGGATGCACTAAGCAGGGCAAAATTTTTTGAGATCCTTGGCTGCAAAGTGCTCTTGGAGAAGAACAAAAGAAGTCTGTCTTCTCGGGTTAGCTGGCAGCTCTTGGCCACGTTTCTGGAGCAGACGTTGCTGAAAACACCTCAGAAAGAAAGACATCAAGTGACATTTTACAGCCCAAATGACATTTACAAAGTGCAACACAGAGGCAAACCCAACACAGGCAAAGCCGCAGCCGTGTGCATGCCGGTGCCTTCGCTCACCCGCTTCTCCCCTTGCCAAAGGGACGCTCTGAGCCGGACGCGTTCAGCCCCCGGCGGGACCTGCTGCCACGCTCACCGCTGCTGTGCTCACGGCCGTGCGGACCCGCTGGCTGCGTCCTCACGCACCTCTCCCTCGGCCAGAGCGGGCCGCGAATCGCCGCCCTCCTTCACCAAGGGCGTTAGGGCTGGCACTATCCTGCCCTGGCACCCCAGGCTGCGCTCACTAGGAGGAAGCCATCTATCCAACCATCCACCCACCCACTACCCACCCACCCAGCCATCCTCAGTGTTGGAGACATAAAGTCCCCAGGTTGTACGGTCGGCCCAGAAGAGTCCTGTGCGCTCAGGGCTGAAAGCCAGCGTGTGGGTGTCAGGAAATGGCGAGACGCTTCCCCGCAGATGGCTCAGCAGAAGCCTGAATTAATCCTGCACTACTGGCAGAAGCATTACCCTGCTCCAAGAATTAGCTAGCTGGGGTGCTCCAGCTCTGCAGCACCTTTATTTTAGGCAAACCCGCACCAAAGAAATTGATTGCCTCCCCCTGCAAGGCACTGAGTCTCTCGGCATCCCCACGGGACAGGGCAGAGCCATTATCCTCCTCCTGTGGCTGGGGAAAGGACATGTGGAAGAGACAACTGACTATTAGCCACAGACATCTTGTGTGGTCAGTGACTTGGACCCAAGTCTTGGGTGAACCCCCTAACCCCAGGACCTCTCTAGGAGAGGTCGGTTAAGAAGAACTTTGACTCCTAGGGATCTCTCCTGAGTGCAAAGGCAGGAGGAAGATATCAGATCCGAGACTGCTGGCAACTCTGGAAGCCCAAACCACTCAGGCTTTGCTTACTCATGCTCCAGGCTCTCCCTTCTTATGTCCACAACCTTTGACATGACTGTTTCACTGCCACACGCAGAGCCACAGTTTAGGCAGTGGTTGGACTGGAGGGGCTGAGGGTCAGCACTGCAGGAATATGTTCCCCCAATCTGGTCAGAGTTGTCTCCTGGCACAAGGAGCACACTTCTGAACTGAGACTCAGGTCTGGGGAAGGTGGGTCTGTGCAGAGCATTTCTCTTGGCTAGAGCAGCCAGAGTAGATTTATTGGAGGGGGCAGTGGGGTGTCCGGTGTGCCATAACCTTCCTTATCCCTCCT
The DNA here is from genome assembly GCA_030449065.1 of Oceanodroma leucorhoa. NCBI lineage: Eukaryota > Metazoa > Chordata > Aves > Procellariiformes > Oceanodroma > Oceanodroma leucorhoa. Next base: position 3,276,955 of record JASVER010000050.1, on the reverse strand, counting down.
GAAAGCACTGCCTGGGGCAGTCTGTGTTCCCAGCCACATGGCAGTGGAGTTGCTGCACCGATAAGACCTTCCTCCTTCCACGCCACCACGGCTGTGTCCAGCCCAGACAAATGCAGCAATCTGCACTCCAGTGCTCCGGGTGGCAGCTCTCCCCCRGCACGCTGTGCCTTCCTAGGCCATCTGCCCCTCTCTCTGCCCACACTTCCTCAACTGAAAGTACAACATGATGTGAAAAGCTCCATGAAATCTCCATCCTGAGGTCGCCACAAAGCTAAGCACCTTCCCAAGCAGTAAGTGCTTCAAGATCCTGGAAGAGATGCTGCTGGAGAGGGCAGCTTACTGTTGCAATCTGTACACAATTTGTTCCTGCAGTTTGCTTTTCTTGCTTTTTCACTGCCATGTCCTAAGGGGCYTGATGCTGCGTCAGCCTTGAGCCAGACCCACAGACCACATCCCTGAGTCTTTGCAGCGGTCAGTCATAGGAGAGGAAATGCCGTGGAAAACGTTCACTGACGGGTGCTGCAAAGGAGCAAGCCGTGCCCCAGCGCTGCGAGCCTCCCGAGGCTCCATCTGGGCTGAGGGGCTGCCGCTGCTCCCCGCTTTCCCGGCTCGCCGCTCCTGCTGCTGCTCCTACGAGCAATGCGTGGCACCATGGGTGTCTGAGGCACCTTATAGGACTGGGGGGGTGAGTTGTTCATGCTTCCCACCYTCCCTTTTGCCAAGGGATTTGGCTACGGGGCAGCAGGGACCTTGACAGCGTCCTCTGCTGTGGGCAGGTGTGTGATGCTGTGCTGTGGGTACCTGTCCGCTAGCAGCTGCGCTGAGAACTTGCCTCTTCATTGCACCCAAAGCAGGGGAGAAGCAAGCAGAGCCGTTGCTGGTTCCCGGCTGGCGTGGCGTATTTCACAAACAAAAGGTGAGGAAGAGGGCAGYGAGAGGATGTGGGGGCGGGAGGGAAACCTTCTGGAAAGGTCAGTCAAGAGTCATGCCCACAGCGGACATGGCCCGTAAAGCATTGCGAGGGAGTGGCATCACGCTGCCTCTGCAAATACAGATCTCAAAACACAGCACGCGCTAAAGCGAGTGAAACCTTCCCTGTGAGCCGAGGAGGTGGCACCCCCTTTCTGCTGGGAGTGGGGGTGAGCCCTGGAGAAGACAAGCGGTTCCCTCAAAGTCACCCCTGAAACTCATGTCTGAGGGATGCGATGAGACCCCGGTGSTCTTGCCTGCCAAGCCCCTGGTCAGGCAACAGCCTGATCATATTTTCAGAGGGCCCGTTGAGCTATCTTCTGCCTACACACCCCTCTGTCCCCAGGACAGACCCTCCCCGAAACTCCTTTTCTTCCCAGCCTTCTGGATGTGGTGAAGGAGTGATGGCAGGAGGTGGGGAGGGGGATCAGGTGCGTCTCTCCCAAGGTCCAAAGCTGCGGCAATGCCTCTCTCCTCATTGTAAATCTGCCTCAGAAAATGTGTGACAGAACAAGCAGTCCTTGATCTAAAACCTGCCATCCTTTGAAGAGCCTGTGCTTCAGCAAAGCAGCCGGCAATTGCTGCCTGAAGAAAGCTGAAAAGCCACTCTGCAAGCTCTGCAGTTTCATTTCTCTCCCCCTTGAAGCACCAGAACTGTACACTAATCAAGCTATTTCTGCTACAAGCTGGGGAGGAAAGAAAGAGAGATTGTTAGTGTTATTGCTATTTTTAAATACTTTGCAGGCTCTTGAATAGGATGATGGGGGCCGCGTAAGGACCCAGACAGAGACAGATTGATGTGTGGTAAACGCATCTGTTATTCTTCAATTGGGAGGCAGCTCTTTCAGCAGTGCAACTCCAAAGGTGCGGCAAGGAGCCGTTGCGAGGGCTCGGCTCGCAGCCTCCGGCAGGACTTCGGCTCGGCGCTCCCAGGGCTCTCTGCCTCCTTCCCAGCCATCCGTGAGGCACCGTTACTGCGGAGGGGCTCCGAGCTTGCAAAAAAACCCGTGGAAATTGGCTCACAGTTGTGCAGCATGTGTAAGGGTTGCTGCGTGCATGCAGAGCCTTCACGCTCCTTCTGCATGGGTTAAGCAATTGTCTGCCTCTGCGCATACCTTGCACCYGCGGGATGGGGTCTATCCCTGAAAGGCTAGGGAGAGCCTGAGTGACAGCCTTTTCCAGGTCCTACAAAACCAAATCATCCCCACCCACCAGCCAAAGAAGTGCAGCACAAAAGAAAGTCTCAAGCTTGGGTCTCACAAGCTGGCAGCGGGCAATATTCCCACGTGACATGGGGAGAGCAGGATGGGAGCGGGGAGGTGAGAAGGAATGTCGTACTGATGGAGAAGTTTAAAGAAACCCAAGCTCACGTGACAAATTCAGACTGAATTTTCCCTAGCCCCAGTAGCAGGTGAGAAACTTGAAGATACACAGCCGTCACCTGAAGGCAGCCAGGTCTTCTGGTTTCCCTGAACTATTGAGCTGTTTGGGCAGGGGCTCCATATGCACCCAGGGGATGGCACTTCAGCATCCCACCGCTCTGGAAAAGTTTTGCAGAGGGAAAATATGTATTCACCTTTCAATCGATTTATGAGCCATCCTTTAATGCTGAGCAGAGAGTTATATCCTGACGGTTGATTTCTATGGGATGGCTTAAAAAAAAAAAAAAAAGTCACTCTCTATTAAAATGTCAGCTTTTAGAATAATTTCTATGCCATTCTGTCAGTCTTGTCTCTGTTAAATTCGATAAGGCTTTTCCATAAAGGTAAGTAACTGCTTTTATAAGAAACTACTTCTTAAGTGAGCTATCTATTGAAAGCAGGGGCCAGATCTTCCGTGCCATTACGTCGAATTGATGCAGGGGTAGCTTTTGAAAGTGCTGTCRTACAGACCCCGATCTCGCCGAGGAGACACTGCCACTCGACACGCACCGACCACAGCAGATCTCTCTGCCCGCCATTCCTAACAGCCAACATTAATYTCGCGTCCAGAAGGATGCGAAGGGCTTTCCACAACCGCTCTACTGACAGCAATGTCAAGTCCTCCTTTTTCCAAAAGCAGATCATGACACGTCCTTTGTCTGTTCCCTTTGGRAGGCGGAGGGAGGCTGGGGGTGGAGAACAGAGAGGGCAGTTGTCACCCAGCTCCTCGGCTATATGAGAAAGTGGCTTCTGTTTCCGAGCTTCTCTCTGCTCCGTGTCTTTCATCGACATCGAATTAAACAAGACTTTCTTTTGTCCGAGGGGAATGAATGGTCCGCATAAGGGTCAAATAGCACTGCCTGCACAGGCTGGAACCTGCCTCACACAGTATGGGCTTGTCCTGGAGACGCACAATCACCGTCAGTTTGTATGTGCCCGCAAGGCTGGCTCCCTTCCTGGCACTGGACACGTGGGGGCAGAATCCATACATCCAGGGGCAGAGTCCATACATCCAGGTGGGGTAGGAGGCAAATGCCAGGGCAGTGCTGCCCTCTGCAACACCCAGTGCTGCATCTGGGCAACATCGAGTGACAGAACAGGGCTTTCCTGCGCTTGGTCCCCCCCGGGCTGGGTTAGTGCTTGGATGTGAAGCTGAGCGTGCCAGCAGTTTGGTGGAGTCGCAGCTGTAAAGTCCTGTACGGAAGACCTACGCTTGGAGGTCGGACGGGAAATTTCTCTTGATGTGAAGGTGTTCTGATCTGGGTAACAGCTCTAGTTGTGATTTTTGGTCTTTAAATGAGAGGCAGACATGAATCCCTATGGATTCTCAGTCAGCCGCATGCTTCCTCCAACACAAGTGTGCGAAGAGATCTCATAAATGYGACAGAAGCTTTTGATCCCCCTCTGCGAGAACAGAATCTGCCTCCTGCTGTGGGTTATGGACACACAGAAAGATCATAGAATCATAGAATAGTTTGGGTTGGAAGGGACCTTTACAGGGTGATTCTGCCCCTCTACTCTGCTCTGGTGAGACCCCACCTGCAGTGAGCAGGGACATCTTCAACTAGATCAGGTTGCTCAGAGCCCCGTCCAGCCTGACCTTGAATGTTTCCAGGGATGGAACATCTACCACCTCTCTGGGCAACCTGTGCCAGGGTTTCATCACCCTCATTGTAAAAAATTTCTTCCTTATATCTAGTCTAAATCTACCCTCTTTTAGTTTAAAACCATTCCTCCTTGTCCTGTCGCAACAGGCCCTGCTAAAAAGTCTGACTCCATCTTTCTTATAAGCCCCCTTTAAGTACTGAAGGGCTACAATAAGGTCTCCCCGAAGCCTTCTCTTCTCCAGGCTGAATAACCCCAACTCTCTCAGCCTTTCCTCGTAGGAGAGGCGTTCCATCCCCCTGATCATTTCTGTGGCCCTCCTCTGGACCCGCTCCAACAGGTCCATGTCTTTCTTGTGCTGAGGACCCCAGAGCTGGACGCAGTACTGCAGGTGGGGTCTCACCAGAGCAGAGTAGAGGGGCAGAATCACCTCCCTCGCCCTGCTGGCCATGCTGCTTTTGATCCAGCCCAGTGCACATTGCCGGCTCATGTCCAGCTTTTCATCCACCAGCACCCCCAAGTCCTTCTCAGCAGGGCTGCTCTCAATCCCTTCATCCCCCAGCCTGTACTGATATGGGGGTTGCCCCAACCCAGGTGCAGGACCCTGCACTTGGCCTTGTTGAACCACATGAGATTCACACGGGCCCACTTCTCGAGCTTGTCCAGGTCCCTCTGGATGGCATCCCATCCCTCAGGCGTGTCAACCGCACCACTCAGCTTGGTGTCCTCTGCAAACTTGCACTTGATCCCACTGTCTATNCATTCCCCCTCGTCCTGTCGCAACAGGCCCTGCTAAAAAGTCTGACCCCATCTTTCTTATAAGCCCCCTTTAAGTACTGAAAGGCTGCAATAAGGTCTCCCCGAAGCCTTCTCTTCTCCAGGCTGAATAACCCCAACTCTCTCAGCCTTTCCTCGTAGGAGAGGCGTTCCATCCCCCTCATCATTTCTGTGGCCCTCCTCTGGACCCGCTCCAACAGGTCCATGTCTTTCTTGTGCTGAGGACCCCAGAGCTGGATGCAGGACTGCAGGTGGGGTCTCACCAGAGCAGAGTAGAGGGGCAGAATCACCTCCCTCGACCTGCTGGCCACGCTGCTTTTGATCCAGCCCAGTGCACATTGCCGGCTCATGTCCAGCTTTTCATCCACCAGTACCCCCAAGTCCTTCTCGGCAGGGCTGCTCTCAATCCCTTCATCCCCCAGCCTGTACTGATATGGGGGTTGCCCCGAACCAGGTGCAGGACCCTGCACTTGGCCTTGTTGAACCTCATGAGGTTCACACGGGCCCACTTCTCAAGCTTGTCCAGGTCCCTCTGGATGGCATCTCATCCCTCAGGCGTGTCAACCGCACCACTCAGCTTGGTGTCCTCTGCAAACTTGCACTTGATTCCACTGTCTATGTCATTGATTAAGATATTAAACAGTACCGGTCCCAATATGGACCCCTGCGGGACACCACTTGTCACYGATCTCCATCTGGACATCGAGGTGTTGACCACTACCCTCTGGATACCCATCCAACCAATTTCTCATCCACTGGACAGTCCACCCATCAAATCCATGTCTGTCCAGTTTAGAGAGAAGGATGTTGTGGGAGACTGTGTCAAAGGCCTTACAGAAGTCCAGACAGAYGACATCTGTGGCTCTTCCCATGTCCACTGATACAGTCACTCCATCATAGAAGGCCACTAGGTTGGTCAGGCAGGACTTGCCCTWGGTGAAGCCATGCTGGCTGTCTCCAATCACCTCCCTGTCCTCCATGTRCCTTAGCATAGCTTCCAGGAGGATCTGTTCCATGATCTTCCCAGGCACAGAGGTGAGACTGACTGGCCTGTAGTTMCCYGGGTSTTCCTTTTTTCCCTTTTTAAAAATGGGGGTTATGTTTCCCCTTTTCCAGTCAGCGGGAACTTCACCGGACTGCCACGACTTCTCAAATACGATGGATAGTGGCTTAGCAACTTCATCTGCCAGTTCCCTCAGGACCCACGGATGCATCTCATCRGGTCCCATGGACTTGTGCACCTTCAGGTTCCTTAGATGGTCTCGAACCTGATCTTCTCCTACAGTGGGCAGCTCTTCATTCTCCCATTCTTTGCCTTCTGCGGCTTGKGCGGTGAGGCTTGAGTACTTGCCGGTGAAGACTTAGGCAGAAAAGTCATTGAGTACCTCAGCCTTCTCCATATCCYGGGTAACCAGGTCTCCCRTTTCRTTCCAGAGAGGGCCCACGTTTTCCCTAGTCTTCCTTTTATCCCTGACGTACCTGTAGAAGGTTTTCTTGTTGCCCTTGATGTCCCTGGCCAGATTTARTTCTGTCAATTAGCTTTTCTGTTTAATTAGCTTTCCTAACCTGGTSCCTGGCCGCTYGGACAATTCCTYCCAGGCTACCTGTCCTTGCTTCCACCCTCTGTAGGCTTCCTCTTTGTGTTTGAGTGTGTCCAGGAGCYCCTTGTTCATCCATGCAGGCCTCCTGGCRTTTTTGCCTGAMTTCYTCTTTGTTGGGATGCATCGCTCCTGAGCTTGGAGGACGTGATCCTTGAATATGAACCAGCTTCCTTGGGCCCCTCTTCCCTCCAGGGCTTTGTCCCATGGTACTCTACCAAGCAAATCCCTGAAGAGGCCAAAGTCTGCTCTCCTGAAGTCCAGGGTAGTGAGCTTGCTGTKYRCCYTCCTCRGTGCCCTAAGGATCTTGAACTCCACCATTTCATGGTCACTGCAGCCAAGGCTGCCCTTGAGCTTCACATTCCCCACCAGCCCCTCCTTGTTGGTGAGAACAAGGTCCAGCACAGCACCTCYCCTCGTTGGCTCCTCTATCACTTGGAGAAGGAAGTTATCATCGACGCATTCCAGGACCCTCTCGGTTATGCCCTGCCGTGTTGTCCCTCCAACAATATCGGGGTGATTGAAGTACCCCATGAGGACCAGGGCTTGTGAACATGAGGCTGCTCCTATCTGTCTATAGAGGGCAAAGATGCATGGTGGTCTTTGCTGGTACGCCCTTAGATGTTTGTTAATCCAGTCTTGTGCGTATGGGTCCCTCTGAGTATGTCAACCACTGACACTAGCCTTGCGAGGCTGGGCAGCTGAGTCTGGGCAGAGCCTTCCCTCATGGGAAGTCTGAATCTGTTGATGAGAGAGCGGAATTTGTCCAGGCAGAGAAGTACATGGTGTGCAGTTTGCTCTGCAACGTGGTTTCCTCTAAGCCTGCAATCTCCCCCTCAGCATGAACAGCCTCCATCACTCCAACGTAGTCCTGCTTAGGTTCCTGCTTGGGAGATAGCTTGGACATTACTGATTCAGTGCATTTAACATTCCTCACTTGCTTTCTGGAAATCTCCTGAGCATTGTTCAGGCCAAGGTGATTACRGCTGTGCTGAGTGAAATGGCAAAAAAAAAAAAAAAAGAGCCTGATGCCAAGACATGCTGTTTCCACGTCAATCAGCAGTGAAGAAGTATCTGTCCATGGGCAAAACCAGGACTTGAACAGAACAACAGGCTGCAAATGTAAGGGTCTGTAGAAGTACTAAGGACTCTTGGTGATTGCTATATTGTGCTACACTAGTAAATGGAAAGGCCACTGTGCTGGGCTTTTTGTTAAAGGCATCTCAACCTTTAAGCTGTCACTTTTGAGTGCTTGTAATTCATGGCCAGTTAAGTAATTTTTGCAACATGAAACTCTCTTTCCAGCCTGAAACAGAGCATCACAAAGTGGTGCTGGAACAATGTGATGTGACAATGCCATAAGAAGGCTCAGAAAGCCTTCAGACCCCTTTACAATCCTCTGCACAGGTTGTGCTCATGCTGATGGGCTGCCTTTAAGAACAAGAGGCAGTCCCACCAACCTGGAACAGGTAGAAATACTCTCTGTGCAAAGAAATGGGATGAGCTCATGAGCACCGATATGGAATTCCCTTCCTCTCCGTCCTCCTCCGTCTGTTGACCTCATCTCAGCGCTGAAGAGGCCACTCTGCGTGGGAGACTCAAACGGCAATTCAGACTTTGGGCTTGTTTGGCTCTCAGCACCTCGCCCACATAAATCCTGCTAATCGTCATTATTGTGATGTCTTCAGAGCTACTTCCAGTGAGAAATATTGGGAGAAAAATGATGGGTGGATGTAACATAATGTGCTGACACCACACGTACCCTCCTTATTTCAGCCTCATCCGTGATGAGAGACCTCCTTGTTATTTCTGCGCTTCCCATCTCAGAATCAGCCAAGGATCAGGCCGGGGACATAAATAAGCATGAACATACAAAGGCCCCATGTGTATGTGCACGCATGTGTGTCCGTACGTGGACACGTGTGCACACAAATACTGCAGACCACTGCTGCTCAAGAAGTGAAGTTGATGTTAACTCCTTGAACAAGCCATGGTTCATCCTTCACCTGTCTTTGCAGATCTAATTTTGTCAGGCAGGAGTAATCTTGTCAATAGGGCATCTATATGCAACATTGACCTAAGGAGAGCTAATACTCTCGAGAAGAAAAAGAGTATACATTTACTTTTGTATCCTTTAAGACTTGAATATACTGGGAAGTTGAGTAGTGTGGCAATAGAATAACAGTTATTGCTCTAGCTATGTTATTTTAACTCCCTCATGTGCATAATCTATACTGAAATAAGAGTAATTACTCCAAAGTAAGAAAATGCTTTTATTCTAGAACAGCAGTTCCCTGTGGGTGAATTATACTAAGAGCAGAGAATGAACTAGTTTTTCCTGCCTTACCAAACTTCTGGAAGCAAAAATTGTTTTCGGATCTGCACCAGAATGAAAATCAGATTCTTTTGAGATTTTTTCAGGGAAAATAAATCAGAGAGGTCAGGAAGAGCTCCTTAGCAGCCTGCTGATCCGTGTCTGCTATGGGTGGAGGATCCACAATTTGAGGTCCCTTGACTATCTGATTCATGGATGGACATTTACCTGGAAATCCTGCTTAGAGAGAAATGTCCTGAAAACACTTCACTATAGTAAGTGTGTGTTCTGACTCTTATTGTCTCTTTTTTTTTTTTTTTTAGTTGAAATGTGCTTATCCTTGAGAAAAGTTTCATCTTTGATGAAATCAGTTGGTGTTTTCCAATGAAACACTGGTTTGTTAAAAAATTCATGACCAGCCTTAGTAGTATTAGCATAGATTTAATGGTGTAATTATCTAACTATAGTTATGCTGGTCAGTTCCCTGAGGTACCAAAGCTCTAAGCTCATTTTTCCGTGTGCGGGTGAGCTCAAATGATAATGCAAGTCAAGTAATCCTCTCCCCTGAACATCAGCATCTCATCTCTTCCCTGAAACTGCCCTTGCTAGTGGTGCTCAGAGGCACCTACGTGTTCCTGCCCGGGCTCCCCTCCTGCCCTGCAGCCCCCTGCTCTCCCCTCCCTGGGCTCCCCACATGTGCTAACATCTGTTGTAACATCGCATCCTCCTGAGGTTTCAGCAGCACCTCCCCTTTCTTATATGCAAAATCCCCACCTTTGCGAGGCCTTGCCCTTCTTGCTCTCCGTTTGCGGCATTGCTAGCACCCAGGGCTGCTCTCAGGCTGGTGACCTTGAAGCAGCAAGCTSTGTCACCTCGCCACCAGCCCGCCCGCCCGCCAGCTTGCCTTTACCTTCCCGCGGCATCCTCCCCCTCCACAGGCACACTCGGAGCTGGTTGTAGCATCTGCTGCCCTCTCATTTGGAGTCTCACGGCGGACGCTGCTGCCCTCAGCTAACTGTCAGTATTTATCATGACATCCCATTAGCACGATCCACGCTAATGACTGTGAAAGATGCATCCATTTCCATTTTCTAAAGGGCTTCCGCTGGCTGAAATCCAGCTGCGGGGTGAGGTTGGGGAGGGCAGCAGGGGGACAAATCTTCGTGTTGACAGAGCAAAGCATACATATCATTACCGAGTGCTCTTCTCTAACGGCTCAGCAGCTGTCAGGGGTGGGTGAGGGATTCCTCCCTCGGCAGCTCGGCGCTCAGGCAGGGCACTGCAAGGTGTGAGCCGGCTGGGGGAGATGGGGGGACCGCCTGCCTTTTGCCGTCTGCACGGACAGGGCAGCGTTCCAGTTGACCAGACTGCAATTACCCAAAGCTGCCACTTCTCTCTGAAGCATGTGTTAAGAGTTAAATCTGCAGTCGCAGGCCCAGTGTGGAARAGCCAGGAGATGGGATGCAAAAAGTTAGTAGGCAGCCCCTGGGGAAGGGGATGTATGTGGTGGGGAGAGGGGACAGGATTGGGGAACCATGATGCAGCCTCTCCCTACCCTACATAGCACTCAGTTTACCCCAGATGTGCAGGTCTCTGCTCCTGGGGTCTATGTCTGTATTGCCCCACTTTGACTTTCCCTCCCCAAATGGCCCACAAGTGAGGAAGGAATTCACTTCTCCCAGACATCCAGCATCCTTCCCCCACTCCTTTCCAACACCACCTTAATCCAAATCGTGTTTGTGTCCCTTTCATCTGGCTGAATGGGACTTTACTGCAAAGGAACTGAGCGACTTGACTAACACACTTGCCTGGAGAGAGGAAATGGGTCCGKGGGAGATGCTTGTAGCTCCTGCTGTGCTGTGTCATTCTAGGTAGAGATAAGTCAGTTCTGTTACAATGAGACCAAAAAAAAAAAGGTTATGAGAAACCATGTTGTATTCTGAGCCAAACCCTGACCTCTTGCAGCAATCCCTGGTGGATGTTTTGGTTCAGGTGAAGGTGGAAGAGCRGGCAGAAACCCAGGGCAATCAAACGTAGTGGCACTGTTCCCTTCTTAGGACCTGATAGCATGTTCTCCTTGCCCCTCTCATGTCCTGACTCCAAAAACTCCCACCCGCTGCTGGCACAGATCACTCCGTGTTACCCAGCACAGAGGCCACCATACAAGTGAAAGGAAGCAGAGAGAGCTTCCACCTCTGCCCACAGGAAACTTTTCCATGACCCAGTGCAACATTGGCCATGTAACTTTCCTGACACCAAGTTGGAAATATCCTCTTTTGCTCCTACTTATGCCAGCTTGTCTCCCTGCCTCCTTAGCAGCCTTGCCCTTCCGTTATTGATGAATAGCTGTGTTTGCTTTTGGTCATCTATTATCCCACAGATATAGATTTAACTTCTGTAATACTTGCTGTAAATTTGACCTTCTAGCCCTCTGACTGGTCTCATCATTTTTCTCTCATCTGCAGTTCCAGAAATTGCGAGAAGTGCTACAGGTAAACAGCTGATGTAAACTCTTGCCAGAGTCAGATTATTCCCCACCTATGTTAGGTGCCCAAAGCAACAAGGACCATTTTCAGCACATTTTTGTATTAAAACCTTCTGTTTGGTTGGTGCTTCCTCTCCCTAGGACTTATGCTGTTACCAGAAACATTTCACATATCTTCTATTTGCTGAGTAGGTGCTAGCAATGTTTTAGCCTTGACTTTTTAAAATTAATCCCATCTGGACATTTCTTGCTGAGGTTTCCAATCCCTCTCGCTCTGTTCCTTGTTTGCTTTGGTCTTCATTATTTCATCCCCAAGGATCCAAGAAATGGTTCTACACTCCTCCTTTGATGTCTATCCTTGTCTCCACTGCCTGTATGCTCTCCTTTTGCATGTTAATTCATTGAGAAGTTCCTTGCTTATCCAAATGGACCTTATGCTGAAATACCCAGTCTTCCTGCCCAATAAGATTGTTTGTTCCTAAACTCTCAATAGTTTTACTTTAAGAATCAGTCAGCCCTCCTGGGTATCTTAACCCCTCATGGCAGTTTCTCAAGTGATGCTGCCTAGAAAAGTCTCTAAAAAAAGGCAAAGTTTGCTCTGTGAAAGTCCAGAGTATTAACTGCTGTTTACCTTCCCAGCCATCCTCTAGATCTTAAACTCAATCATTGTATGGTTACTGTGGTCCAAACTACTCTCTGTGGCTACATTCACCACCATTTTTCCCTGTTTGTGAGCAGGAAGAAGAGCATTGCTTTGTCCCTATAGCATTTTGAGCTTCCTAGGAAATTCCTGGGTTTCCTGTTGCCCTCCCAGCAGATGTCTGGATGGTTGATATTCCCTGTGGTCATCAGGGCCTGCAATAAGGAGACTTCTGTTAGCTGTTTTTAGAAAGCCTCATTCACTTCTTCCTCTTGGTCAGGTGGTTTGTGATGGAACCCCAATACAACATCCTCATTTCACATTCTCTTGATTCAGAGACTGACCATTTCATTGCAGTTCTGTGCAGTCAAGGAGCTCCTTTACATAGGTCCGAACTCCCTATCCTCTTCTCCCCTGCCTGTCCTTCCTAAACAACCTGTAACTCATCCATGACCATGGCTCCAGTTGYGAGGAACATCCCACCATGTCTCTGTGATCCCACATGATCCTTCCTTGCTTACTGCAATCTGAAAGACGGAGAGGAARCTGGATGCACGTTCACCACGTTCTTCCACGTGACTTTCCTTTGACCAAGAAACCTCTTGCAGTCTGTGTTGGTTCCTGGCCATATTKCCTTACCTTGTGATCATCTGTACCATGGCACACAGGTTCCTCCCCTGCTGCAGTCTGAAAAACTCTGTTGTCTGGTGTTACTGAGCAGAAGGAAGTGTTTTCTGAGGCATGATGGTGAAAAAACCCTAAAACAAACACAGAAACATAGATATTGAGATGTTCAGATTCAGAATAAGGATAAAAAGAATAAATAGGCCTTAGCAATAAAACATTTTACAGCTATAACCCGATTTTCACTGCTGCCCTATAAGACGGGTACTGTACATTATATGCTGTGACAGGGTGGTCTTGCTGAAAGCAAAATGATGTGTGATGTGAGTGAGAGATTCATGGTGCATTGGAGACTGTCTTGTCTTGTTTGTCTGGCTGAGCTTTGTGTGAAACTGATACGCTCTGATTATCTGTGATAATATGACCTGATGGCCAGAGGGAGCTCCATTACACAGYGCTACAGCAGAAAGAACCCTGCAAGACTTGGTTATAAACATTTCTGAGTAGGCTGAGAAACTGACGGAGTAGAGGACTTCTTCCAGGCTTTCCTCCCCCAGGAAAACCCATTTGAATGTCTTTTGATCATCACTGGATGGACGARTTAGTAGGGAGGATGAATCAGGCCCTAAGAAGAAACATAAGCGGGTGAATGGAGCGGTGATTTTTGTCCTACATCCTGTTTGTCCAGTGGGAGGTTGCGCGGGATTCAGCAGGACCTTCTCCATTTGATGTATTGAATGGCTGACAGCCTAAAGCCTCCTGGACCTCAGTCCAAAGCTAAACCCCAAACACTTCCACCACTGTTTACAGATAAGAGGAAGAAGCTTGTAGGAGAAAATCTCAGACAAAAGCAGCAGGGCAGGCTGGCTGATAAAACTAATCAGGCTGGCAATGAGAAAGAGCTTTGTTGTTACGACCTGCAACTGAAGATAAACTACTGGCAAAATGGCAAGTGCTGTTTGGGCTGAGCGGGGAAGGGGGATGTGGAGATTATGGGATGGAGCAGTTMGAAGAGAATCTTTGAAGTTGATTTACTCTGGCCTGAATGAAATCCCAGGAAGCACTGAACTGTACTTCAGAASTGGAAGAAGAAAGACCATTCCTTTTTTAATTTTTGTAGGTGGAAGCACACAGGCGTGGGGGGAAAGGGCAGGTGCGCAGGCAAAGGCACAGCTAGCAGGAAGAGCTCACAGCCTTAACAAGTTTGGCAACGTGTTCGTATGTAGGCAAAGGCAGAGCAATGCAGGGCAAYGCATGATATCAAAAAGACGTGCTTCTCCTCACAAACAGTCCTCCAAGCCTTGGGTGAAGAAAGGGAGCAGCACAGGTGTTGGTGTCCTAACGGAATCACTGCCTTTGCTGTCTGTTCAGAGCACTTGGTGCTTCCCAAGAGCTGACTTATGCTTTGAAGCACCCTCTGCTTCACCTAGATTATCTTCTAGATCTGCAAAGCAGAGCCAGATACATATCCACACCAGACCTTACCACTGTGTGTGGCTGATTGCCCTGGGGACGGGATGCAAATGCAAACCTGCTTTGCCACCTCTAAAAGGCTGCACTGTTCTCTTGGGGCCGCAGGTGGCCTTCCAGCATCTCATGGATTTCTTTCTACAGCCCCAAGCAGAGGATACGGCAGCCTAGTTAGGGGAGATTATCCCTTACAGAACTGATTAAAGCAATGTTGGACTTCAGTGAAATTAGTTCAAAAACTAAATAGTCAAGGTGGGGATGACTATCGGCCTTCTTCTTCTTTACCTTCCCTGCTAAACACACACTGGCTGGTTCAGAAAGCCAATACCTAAAGTATCTGATGGGCACTGGGAAAATCAAAACCAAGTCGTTTCTAAAGTTGGAGTCATAGGRGAAGTGCTGAATTCCTAGCTCTGAAAAGCAAGACAATTTTAGGGGTAGAAGGTTATTATCAGAGTTCTATTTTKGAATTTTTGCTTATTACCATGTTCCTCTGACCAATTTGCTGAAAAAAAGCCAAAAAGAAGAGAAGTAAATTAGATGGAAGAACGTCAATGCACCTTTGATGCAATAAAAGAAGCCCTGAGCCCAGAGCCAATGTTGATAAGCTCTGATTTTAGGAGACCATTAATAGCACAAATGTATATGACCAAAATAGGACTGGGAGCAGTAGCCAAGAGAAGGACATGAAGAACAGTGTATTTTATATCAGGAAGAAAATGTGCCCTTGGGAGCCACGGTACAGTACTGTAGAGAGGCTGTCTGGCAGTAACACAGTTCTGCAGAGCCTTCAGGTCTGTGCTTGTAGTGAGAGGCAAGCATCCTGCGGCTTGCTTAAATACACGGAGAGACAAGGATGTGCATATAACAAGGTGCCACTCAGTTTCGCAGCCCTGAGGTGAAAAAACCAAGCAAGAAGGCACGGAAAAAAACGGTTAATCGTGGGGAGGATATAATCCACGGATGCAGGGAGCAACCGTGCCTATGCACCGTATGGACTGAGGGAGGCACGGCTGTCTGTCGGTGGTGGCAGTGGTTTTTTGCTTCCCCAAAGGTGTAATGGTTCTGCTGAGGTAGGGAGGTTAACTGTGCTGGCAGGCAGCCTGATAAAAGAAAGCTAATTGCCCACCGGCTCCTGTGTAGCCAGCAGTGAATGAGAGAGAGAGAAGGAGGTGCTAGCTCTGGGGTGGGAAAATACTTGTGTTGCTTCCATGAGGAAATTAGAACTGGAAAGTTGTTTTGATTTATTCTTGAGATAAAGCTGATCACTGTTCCTCAGGAAAAAAAAAAATCCTCTGATTGTATGAAGCCAGATCTAACACCGGACTCTGCCAAACACTTCACACAAACACACACCTAAATTGCTCAGCATCAACAATGATTTTTTGCTCACAGTGGTAAGTTTAGACCCCCCAACTTGCACCTAGCTATGTCACTACCTTCAGCCCTAACTCACACGCAGGAAAACAAGCTCAGCAAAGGGAGGTGGTTTGCCTGCCAGGGTCAYGCAGTGAGTCAGCCTCAGAGTTTARCAAGAGAACGTGTGACTTTCYGGATGCGTGCTCAGACCTCTGGCTATAYCTCCTCTCCGAACCTGCCCCCAGGCCCTGGGTGGGATTTCTCTGCTCAGCTGAGGCAATGCACTGTGTATTAGCGGAGAGGGGCCACAGAGAGTCATTTTACTGACAGAACACTGCTTCACCTGGAGGGTGCCAGAATTTCTCCTTCCCCGCATCGATCTTCTCCTAACCGACTTGGGAAGGAAATGGCCACGGAGGAAATGTCGACTACCAGGCTGGCAGCCTTGATGCAAATGTCCAAAGCAGCCACGTCTGGATGACATTAATCCTTTCAATGAAAGATTGTGGCAATAAATCTGCGTAAGGGGCGGCGAGGTCTGATGTATGAAGACAGTTTAAAACAACTAAATATGTGTACTGTAGCTTGCCTGAACGATTCACACCTGCCAAGTGACACCCACACATTTCATTGTGCCTGTCAGTCTGCCCAAGCCTGTAAGGAAAAAAAAAAAGCGTGCTTTTTTTCTTGTTACTCCTGTTACTGCTCTTCTGGGTGTTTGCSGGGCAGGTAGCCTCCCTCCTCCCGCTGCCCCGTTTGCCGAGGTGACTCTCATGCTGAGATATTGCATCCTCAAGAAAGGAGCCCAGTCAGGTAGGGCTTTTTTGGAAACTGCTTAAATGAAGGGTAGTAGACACGCAGTGACGAGCCGTTGTGCTAGGGCTTCTCGGGGGCAGAGTAGATGGGAACGTTAGCTTCAAGAAGCGGTACACAAAGATCATAGCTTCTTATAGCTCTGACCTCTGGAGACCAAAACTCCAGGCCAGAGAAAGCATTTTTTCCTGAGCCTCGTGATTCTTGTCTGAGAAGTCCTGCAGCATTGATGCCTGTCTGAACACAAGCCATGCCTGCCGCATGAAGGACAGATCCTCCCCAATCTCGACTGCCTCCTGGGGCAGAAAAGGCAATGAGGGCTCCAGCGAGAGGCAGGTTCTGCCTCTGCCCCTGTTCCTTGCTCCTTCCCCTCCCCATCATCTTCTCTTAGGAAATCAGGAGATATTTTGCAAGGTAGGGGTAGAAGAGAGACAAATAGAGAATGCGTCCACCTTCCCTCCCACCCCTCCAAGTACAGAGAAATGCAATGAGAGCAAAACATGCTCAGAGCTACCCCCCCTTTTAGGCTTGGGAAGGGAAAGAGGCTGTTGCTAGTGCCACCTCGAGATGCAGGGTTTCAGGAAGGGGAGAGAAGAGCTCAGCCAGGAGCTGCAGGAGCAGATCTGGAAGAATGAGGTTGCTCTGGCGCTGAGGGTCTCCAAATCATCTGCAAGGGTAACGTGAGGGAGGGTACAAGCATTAATTGGATGAAGCTTTGAGGGGAAAGCTGGGAACTCTTCATCTTCAACAGGGGCCAAATCACTTCGGCTTTAGGCATTTTGAGAGAGTGAGTGACAGGATTTTTTTAATCCACCCTGCCACATACATGTAGATGCAGAGACGGGGTGAAGTCCCTCTGCATATGYGTGTGTGTGWGWGAGAGAGAGAGTRAAAAACGCACAATCCTCTTTGCTTGATCTGAGGTATGTGGGAAGGGATCTGACTCAGCATTTGGGGTTAGGCACTCCACCAGAGARAGAAATAACTCAAGACACGAGTTGGAGGATGGCGCAGTTGCAGGGAATTTTAACCTAAGCAATGTAGGAGCTTCATAAATACTATTCCCCCGGTTCTCAGATTGACAGCAGGTTGTGCTCCGTCTAAAACCAGGGCAGCTCAGAGAGTCTGGCTGGAAGACAAGAGGGGGTGGTCCGGCCGCCTGGCTTAGCACTGTATCATTTAAACAGAACTCTGCATTCAATTCTTCCTGAGAGATTACATGCATCTGATTTAGCATYCTAAATAAGATATCAAATATTAATACAAAATATTACCTCTACCTCAGGGACTTACAAGCTGTTTGTRCTATATACTCAAGGCTTTCATTAAATAGGCCGTGGCTGCAGCTGTATTATYCTTATAGGAACAGATCGCTTTTTCTGTGTCAGGGCATTGCTGTTGTAGAGGTATGAGAGAGGGAATATGAGAGAAAACAGTATGGAGCAAAAGAGATGATGGAAGAGRAGGAGATACAGGGAACGGAAGCTGGAAAGTAGGAGCTGGGGRAAGAAGGATTAGAGAAAGGAATGAAGGTTTATGATGATGGAGAGGGGAAAAGAGGCAAAAGAACGAAAAAAGATGTGGAGAAAGAGAGAGAAAGAGAAAAGCTTGTTTCTGATTCATAAGGTTAAGGCATAGTCCTGAGGGGACCAAGGAACTACTCTGGAAATGCTGGGAAACCGCATATGATTAATAATTAGTTGCAAGATGGAGTTGATTTTTTTTTTTTCCCTTCGGCTTTTTCCATTCTTTTCCCTTTACTCAGATTGCAGGGAGAAGTTAGGCAGCTCGCCCTGCAGGAGCCAGCCCGCGGGCTGGCAGGCAGAGAAACAGTACGTACACCTTCATACCTCGAATTGGAGGTGAGGTGCAGTGCCCTCCGGCTAGTGGGCACTCGTACATGGTCTGTCAGTGGTGGAGATCCCCCATAAATCCAGGCAATTCTTACCCTCCTATGGTCTTACCTCCCTGCAGCCAGTCTGACTTGATGACTAAAACAGCCCCAAACGGTTTTGGAAGTATTATCTTGGACTGCAGTGCTGTTTTGCCCTGGGGATTAAAGATCCTTCGTGGCTCTGYGGCTGCCTTTAGCTGGTCCTGCGTTGTACAAATTCTTTCCCTGCTACACTACAGCATAACACAATATTACCGAGTAACACCGAAGGGTTTTGGTTAAAGACGATCTTCCAGATGAGAGAAATGAGTTCAACACTCTCCACAAYGCTATGCCACAGATGATCTTGTGCTCATGTTTTGCTGATTTTTAGGGACTGCTACCCAAACCTCTAAAGGCAGCAAAAAGGAAGAGAGATGAAGGAGCAGTACGACGTTAGCTGTGATTCTCCAAGCTCCCCATCTGCTTCCACGGCAGACGGTCAGTAGAGGGGAATAACACGTTCACAGTCGGCAGGAACAGACCCTCTCTTTATTTCTGGGAGATCAGATTCTTACAGCACGGCTCATTTGACCAAGTGAACGCGAATGTAATTCCTGGGTCCGCTGAGTTTCAGGCTAAAAGGAATCACAGTTTGATCAAGCAGCCTGACCTTTTGTGCACGGCGGGTCTTTTGCATTCTTATTCCGTTGCCACTGTAATGACAGGAAGAACTTGCRTTTGATGAAAGCGTCTTTTTCTCAGATGTGTATTTAGTCTTGATTTAAGGACAGCAGGGGATGGGACGGCCGTATCTTACGCCAGTGTTTCCTGGTTAACCACCCTCCCTGTTGAAATTCATGCTTCATCTCCAGCACGAATTTGTCCCGCTTCAGCTTCCAGTCAGTGACTCCTACTCTGTTTTTTTCTGCTAGATTAGAGACCCCTTTCGTAGCTGGCATTTTCTCCCCAGAAAGATACTTGTACGTTGCAATCAAGTCACTTCTCCGTCTTCTTTTTGATAAGCTAAATAAACACTGAGATTCYCATTGTAAGGCACTTTCTCCAGCTCTCTAAACATTTTAATGGCTATTTTCTTTTCTCTGTGATTTTTCAGCGTCCTTTAAGGAATGGACACCAGAACCGAACGTAGTATTCTAGGCTTAGACTCACCAATACTGTTATACAAACATAAAATAACCTCTCTACACCACAGAAGTAAGAAACATTTTTTTCTTCTGCATTCAAGGCTYTTATTAGCCCCCTTTGTCACGCGATGGTACAAGATGATCATCACTTGTCTGCCATAGCCTCTACATCCCATTCAGAGTCGATGTGTACAGAGGCACTTTTGGTAGGAATGGCTTGCGCTCTTTCTTCTTAGCTTTGCATTGAACCACACCAAAATGCATTTTGTCTGTAAGCACCCACTTGCTACTGAATGCATTTCAGGGTCCATGWCTGTCTTTTTTCTTACATTTACTACTCTGCCAAACTTTATGTCTCTGTAAACTTTACTGGCTGTGATTTTTTTATTTATTTCCAGATCATTAGGCATCAGGCCCAGTTCTGATTGTGGACCTGTGTGAGACACCGTCCCCATTAGAAGAGTTGTTCTTCCTGACAACTSTTTTTAGAGGTCTTACAGCTATTTATTCTTAATCCATTTATGATGTGCTTCATGGATGTGGTAAAATCACCACAGGTCTATTTTTTAATCAGAATATCATGCACTACTAAGTGAACAGAAATCTGTGTGGTTATCTTCATCAGCTGAACTTGCGAATCCAAGAAAATCGCAACAAGTTTGACATGTTCTCTTTCAGCAAGAACATGTTGATTGGCATTAATTATACTTCTGCTCATTACTTTGTCAGCAGCTGACATCTGGCTATCTGACCTACCATTACTTGGAACAAGCTGCTTGCATCTTTTGCTACATTAACACAGCATTAGCGTTCTCCCAGTCTTCTGAGATTTYCCCTCCGTGCCAAGATTTGTTTACTGTAGGTTACTGTCTCTAATCAATAGGTAAAACAGCGAACTCTTTAGGACTCTTGGGTACAAGTCATTCAGATCTGGAAACATTAAAATATCTAACCTTAGCAGGTGATGTTTAATATCGTCAGACACTAATGGGCTGGAAAGTACTTCTTCATCCTCCTACGATTTTTTTTTTTTTAATACAGACAAGAAGAAGTACTTAAGTCAGTCTCCCTTTTTCCAATACATAATAAAATATTATCTCCATTAGTCACGGGCCCATGCAACTGATAGAATTTATTTAGTTCCTAACACACTTAAGCTTCTCCTTATTGTCCTTAGCTCTCCCAGTCACTTGTTTTYAATGTGTCTTTAGTTTCCTTTATCAATTTTCTATATTCTCGACTTCTAATTTATATTGACTGCCATCTATTTCTYGATACAGCATAACCCATTTATCAGACATGTCTTTCCAGTTCCTGATTGCTGCTTTGACTTTGCAGCTGAATAAGGATGATGAGCTCTCAGCCAAAGCATGCCTTTTGTTGATTGCAAAGCCATACTTTTTTCTAACAAACTCTTCGGTAAGACCTGCCAATTTCCATTCATCTTTCATGCCTAATTTTTCCCCCATCAATTTCGTTTGTATTTTTCTTCTACTGTTGAGAAATTAGCTCTTTGCAACTGCCCTCTGTTTGCCCACATTTAATGTAATCATCTCGCAGTCATTATCATCTGTAATTTTAGAAACCTTTAAACTCTATCAGCTCCAGCATATATCCTTACAATCAAAGCTCCTTAAAACACTGCTTTCATTTTTTCCTTCTGCAGTAGGTATGAAGAAGAGACAGGCGCTTAAAGAATAACTTACCTTATTTTCTTGTTTGATTTAGCAGTCTGGAACATCCCTTTACCACCACGCTCCTGGGTTTTATTAGGTAACATTAATCCGTATGCATTCAACATCGTTTGGTTCTGGATTATCAATAACTCTAAATCAAGTAATGACGTCTTTAATGCAGACTGCCACCTCCACTTCTTTTATCTACTCACTTATTCCTGAACTGATTAAACCCATGGATTTTAACATTCTAGTCATGCAAATTGTCCCACCAGGTTTCAGCAATGCCAATTATATCAATAAGAATTTCTAATTTCTTTTGCTTGTTACAGAGCCTCTTTGCACTGCAACATGAGCAGCTGAAACATTTCTTCCCATATATGTGCCGCATCAGTGCAGTTTATTTGCGATGAGCTGAGTTCAATGTCAGTTTTTCACTCCTGCACACTGTGGCTCGACACTCAGGGTGTGGAGTATGTGATCTGGTATCAGGACTGTATCAGCATCCTTGTTTTATAACAGTGCTTGAGGCTAGCTTTGGRGATGGCTTGCTCTTTTGCCTACAAGAACCATAAAAACTACTGCATTGGAACTCGGCACCTGTCAAGTCTGTCTGTCTTCAGTAAGCTCATGATATGATATTTCATGCCAAGACATACTAAAGAAAGRAAGGCAAAACCATCTTTGCTTCTCGTATTTACAGCTGCAGGGACGTTTGTGGGGAGTTAGTGGAAAAGGTACCTCTTGTACTTTGGTCCAAAGATGATGAGATAAAGAGTCCAGGACGCAGCTGAATCTGTGCMACTGCTCTGGAGGGCAGGGAGTCCCTCAGCTAGTAGCCATAAGGCAAGTCAGAACATTTCCCTCTGTGCTCCAGCTAAATGTCCTTCTTGCCTGAGTTGCTCTCCCTCTAGTTAAATATCGCAGGGTTCACTGAAATTGTGCCAGTGGTGCTGGCCGTATCACACGCATAGTTATTTAGCAATAGACTGGGAATCAGTGACATCTCTCCATCTTCCCAAGGGTTTTCAGAGGGTAGTGTATTAAGTCGTGCAGGCAGGAGCTTCCGAGGCAGATGAGCAACTGTCCATCATAACAGGATGTCTCCTCTGTAGCCTCCCTGGGGCCTGGGTTACAAGGACTGTTTGCTGAGCAGGGGACAGACAGTTAGACGGGGGAAAAATCTTTGCAGCAGAGGACGTCAAATACCAAATAATAAATTTGAGACAGGAGATCTTGCAGCGCTGGTAGTCATGCACATATAAATAGAGTGATAATATAGATTAAAATTTCAGTATAATCCCTTGAAAAATTTCTTGTTTTGATAAAGAGCCAATCCCACAGATGTTGAGGTCTCGCTCATCAGTTTCAAATCTTTGGGCTCACCAGGAAAGAGAAGTTGACTCAACTGACAAGTGGTTTCCCAACCCATAGCAGGCTTGTTGGGTTCTCTTGGAGCAGGCTGCGGGGAGAGCGCCAGCGTTGGTTCTTCCTGGAGCGAGACAGGCATCTGCCCATCCTCACCTCCTCTGTAAGGGAAAGACTCATTGGTTACACTGCTTGGTGCTCCTCCAGCAGTGGCTAATAAGGAACAAACCAAAGCAAGAAAAAACAAATCTCCCTAGCACAACACATACCTTTATCAGAARCTTGCTCTTGGTCCATGCTTATCATTAGTTTAGACTCTCAGCCACAAGCCTCTGACAGTTTTATCACTAAGTGCAACACCAGAGATCTTATTTGCTCATATGCCTCAGCTCGCTCTTGTACAGCATGAACGAACAAACAGGAGACACCCAAGAGGGCAGTGAGCAGTTTATCTGGGAAATGCAGCGTGTGAAATGGCCATTAGTCTAAAATCCGATTCCAGTGTATGTTCACAACACAGTCTCTATGCAAAAGCATGTGGGATATTGTTGTCCAGCTTGCCTCATGCCATAGTTTCCATTACCATTGAACATGGGTCAGGGTAGGTACCTTATTCCTTTGCCCCAAATTGCAACCGMCTTCTCTGCCTGCCTGTGATTCATCTCTTCCCCTGTCGGCATTCAACGCATTGTGAGCATCAAGTCACCSAGTACCAGCACTTGTGTCACTCTGGGCCGAGGAAAAGCTCAGGTGCCTGCTCCAATGCAAATCATTCAGGAGATGCTTGGTCACCTCTCAGCTGAGTCAAGCATTTAAAAGAGAATGCATCGGAGGAAGGGGCACATCAGCTCTTTCCTCAGCCTTTCATACTGCTGCCTGCATGAAGAGGAGCTCAGCTCCATCTGAACAGTATTAATCACGGCTGGATTGTCAGCAGTGCTACAGGCAAAAATATTTAGCAGTAGTGTGGCTGAAGAGAAACATATTTGTCACGAAAGCTTGGGGCTCCCCGATGGTGGCAGGGGGCTCTGGAGTGAAACACTGGGCTGACGGAGATATGGTGTCAGGGGGCTGTTACCTTTCCTGGCATTCAGAGTCGTGGGGTCCTGATGTCCCAGTGAAGACTACAGAYAAAAAAATCACGGCATTCCATTGCAATGTGCCTTGCTGGTGCTTAAAGAGTGATCTTGCAGGGAGCCACCTCAGGACATGGGCACCACAGTTCATAGTGCCTAAGCTCTGAGCAAAGCATGATTTACACCCCAAGCCTCCCTGTGCAAATGTGCTCCATGCCTTCAGGACTGAAGTGTCAGGATTTATTCTACCAGGCTCTGAGATAATATGACAAATTTGCATTTTCARCTAGGTCTCACAAATTCCACCACTTCCCCCCGCATGTAGCTGTACTTTGCTCCATCACTAGTCGCTCTCTTTATTTCAGCAGGACAGCTGAGGGAATAAGATATTATTCATTGTGAACAAAAGAAACAGCAGATAACACTTAAGGAAACTAAGATGAGTAAACTGTCCTATGGGTCAGCTGTTCGGCCTGCAGCAGAGGGAACCAGGATTACGAGCAGAAGTTTAGCTTACAATGGGGCAAAATGCTGCAGTGTTTCACACTGGACACACTTTATTAATCAGATAGCTGGAAAATTCTGCAGCTAGATGTGCAATTATTTAGGAACGTATGAATGCAAGAGTTCTCCAAGGTCGACTTAATCTAGCCCCTGCTAACAAAAGCAACTGTACCACAATGCTRCTTATAAACTGATCAAGTCCCAAGTAGCTATAAGTGGCTTGAMCCCTCTCTCCCTTGGACCCCACATAATATAAGATCAAAGGCTATGAAAGATTTTGAAGTATCTAAASGAAGAGAGTCAAAACCTGCCGTACTGGAAGAGAAAGTTCAGCTGCTGAACACTGATGCATTCAAAGGAATCATCTCACTGAGCCCTAAATGCTACAGGACCTAAATTAGCTGTCCCTAATTAATAGATTATTGAAAACTTGTGCTTCATTGCAGTATTAGTCAAAAACAAACAGACAGGAAAGAAGAAGGTGCAGCACTTCTGTACCCTTGGTACAGAAAGTTTGGTAGAAATATTTATTGAAACTTATGTTTGTGACTGCGGAATTTTCATTCTGTGGTGACTCGTGCTGACCAGGAGTCGTGACAACTGTCTTGCAGGATGGCAAGTCTTAATGCTGAGTAGGTGCTTCTTGTCTTCAAGTCTGTCTATAAAGCACACRGTTTTAAATTATGCTGCATTAAAAGGTAGTTATTATAATAATATGCAATAAACCACTTGCAAAAATTATCCAGGCTGGGAACTTSCAGTGTTTGTCTTAATGGAAAGAGTCCCAGGAAATGCTAACTCTACTTTTCCTGTTCCATTTACTGTTTTATATTCCCCTAACCTAACTATTCTTATTTGTCTCTTCTTTAAACTAAAGGATCKCATGCTTCTCAATCTTTCTTCAACAGCAGCCTCCCAAGCAGATAATCATTCATGTCACCAGTCTCTGAACTTCTTCTATTTCTACTGCAGCCGCTTGATGGCTGGTGACTAGGACTGAACACAATATTCCGAGTGAAAGCACACTATTGATTTATTGAATGGCTTTATATTTTCAGTAATCTCCTTCACACACACTTTCTTGCTACTGATGCTAGAAGAGTAAATGGATAAAAAATGTCTCTCAAATGCACTAAAATGGAAAATCTCAAGTACAATCTCTTCCTTCCCCCTGGAAAAGTAACACAATTGACGCCCTCTGTGCTGCAGAAAGTGCACATCCATCTTGGCTTTTCGGAGAGGTGAACTTTTGACTTTCAGTGCGACTTTCAAGAAAGTTGGCATTTATTATGTTACTGCACATTTTCAAAGTACCTGTCTCTTATTTATAGAGGTGGGATTCAGTTAGCTGAAAGTGGGTATATCTTTTATTGTGTTGAGATATGTTAAAGGAGGGGATGCAAAAGGACTTTTCTTTGCCAGTAACCATTTCTGTAGGTGGATTTTAGCATTAGGCATCTGTAACTGTTTTAACAAAGGATTCTTTTTTCATATAAAATATATGGGTCATCCATAATATAATGTCTTATAAATATGATGGCAAAAAAACCCCGCACTAAAACTGAATTCCTTAAATCAGGCCCAGAATATGTACASAGGCACTCATATTAGGTATTAGAAATCTCTTTTTCTTCAGGGACTTTGTTTTGAGAATTCTGTCTGTGTAAGAATCACCCCTATGAATATACCAGCCCTTGGAATGAAACACATTAGCAGACTAAAAGTTTGTTATGCCCTAAAAAAATCATTTTAAGGGAGGGAGGAAAAAAACCCCTGTATCCTGTGGAAAATAAGAATCAAGGACTTTAAGAAGTCAGGAGTCACTGACTCCTTCTGGCCACCTCTTGGCGTKCTCTTCGCCGCCTCCTGGATCCCTAAAAGGTGCAGCTGGACTTTAAGAGTAGGGGGAGCAGGCTCCTTGTGTCCCTAAAGCAGCAGCGCAGGCACCCTCACAGGCAGCTCTGGACTGAGTGCTGGCAGCCTTCCTGCTGACTCTCAGATTTTTCTGCTCCTGTAAGGACTTAAGGATGAAGCTTCTAGACATACAGGCACTYAGACTCTATCTATCTTGGCATATGCCAGTGTAGATAAAAGAGTATATAGCTATGTGCTGAAGCTGTCTGGTAGAGCCAATTGACAAGAAATAAATGAAAAATGTAACTGTTGTCATTATCACCGTRCGTCTTCTAGACAACAAGGATCACCCTCAGCAACCAGGAGTCCAGTCTCCAGAGTGTGTAATGAAGCAGGCTGTAAGATGACTTTGCATCCACCTTTCCATCTATTGTCCTCTCCAATGTSCAATACTACGGTTTCTCAGTGTACAACCATACTGCATGGTCCACTAATTGATTCAGGAGCTAGTCCTAATAAAAATAGGCAGCTGCATGAATAATGACACACCTGATTTACTTTTTTTGGCTATTGAAAGCCACCTGAAGTTATTGGCATTAGTGGAGAACCAATCCAGTCCTGGAGAGTAACCCCAGCCTCCATTATAGCCATGACTACAGAAATGAACATTAGGAATTTGCAGAACTTTACCATTCACTTGTGACACCAAATGTGTTAGACAGGTCTCCTAGACACAAAGATCTTCCCCAGGTGCTTATAACAAGCATTGAGYTATTATAATGGACTTGCAAGTATGAAATATGAATCTTTAACATTGAGTGTATCTCTGGGATTAAGAACAGTTGTGCCTCTGAATTTTACACAGCACGTATTTGATGGCAGCCTACTATCAGCAAGCAGCACAGGTGATTAATAGACATGGATTTAAAAAAGTAATGTCTAAGGAGGCTAGGACTCCATGCAAATACCTGTGGATTAAGCAGCATCTTAGAGAGTTTGCTAGACATGATGCATTTTAGAGTGACATGGAGAGCTGCTCAATCTGTTATTTGATCTTGCTCATGTTTATCACCAAAGAATCTGAATATTTAACAGTGAACRCATGCAAATCCTGCAGTGAGACAGCAGGGAAGCGGTGGTCAGTCAGCAGGGTAGTTATCTGCTAGAGAGAGTTCCTCTCTGAACAGTTCTTTTAGCATCAYATTCTCTCCTGCTATGATCAGATATATTGCTGTGGTGGGAAGATGAGTAGATAAACAGATGCATAAAATGGATGATATGGTTCAGGATGATATGGTTCAGGTCATTAACCATTAGTTTGATGGGTCAAGTGCRGTCTCCATCCTTGGAYGTTTTCAATATCAGACTGGACAAAGCCCTGAGCAACTCAGTCTGATCTCATAGTTGRCCCTGCTTTGAGCAGGGGATTGGACCAGATGACTTCCTGAGGTCCCYTTCAACCTTAATTAAATTACCTTATGATCCTTTTCTTTTTTTTTGGAACAAGAGTAATCTGCATTATCTAAGAGCTTACAACTCAGTAAGAGCTATCTGACAGATCCTGTTGCCAGGGTCCCAAATCAGTGCTCTGATGCCAGAACATCTTCACAGTCTGGCATGCTTGCTTAGCTGACTGCAGTCTTGCTATTAGTTTCACTCCCTGCAAYGTACACTTTGAAAGCATTCTGCATTCAGTGAAGCCAAAGGTCTAGAAAAAGAATATCAACAGGGAGTCTGTGGCTGTGAAATGCACAGCCAGAGGTCGGACWAAAATTGATGAACAGTAACTATAAACTCCCATCACTTTACCCAAACACATTTACCTTTCATTAGGACTAACAAAATATGGTGGCTGTTTTCCACACATGACGTCTCCCCACAAATATACAGCTTTCATTTTTTTCCAAAGTTTCCCTCACCCTCAACTTTGTTTCATTTAGGAATGAACACTGAATCATAATTTCTGTTTCATATCAGGTGGACAATCTTTCTTCATCAAGCAATTTCATCCTATTTCAGTTCTAATAGAAAAATGTTTGTTTGTTTTAATACCCCTTCCTCAGCCTAAACACACAARAAATTGGAGAAGAATCAAGTGCTTTTTTTTATTCTGAAGAATTAAAGTTTCTAAGGGAACAAACATTTCTCATGAGCATCCGTTCCTTTGAAAACTCAGGTTTTGTCCAGAAAAAAAAMCGAAAAGCAAGCCTTTGATGGACATATTAGCAGCTCACTCTAACCGCAATAATAAGTGAAACCCTCTGGAAGCAAAAAGAGACAAATAACCTCTTAAAACAGATAGCTGCCTGTGGTGGCTTTTTATGGACTGACGAACTTGGCACAGCAAGCTCCTACACTGCTTCTGCAAGACTCTCCCACCTCCAGCTTAGGGCTAGTGTGCAACAGAAATCCCGATACCATGGCAGGAATCTCTCTGTCAATGGCTGCAATGCATATAGGGGYTATATATAGCCTGAAATCAGGTTAATTGTCTATAATAGTGCCCTTCACTCTCTTTGTCGAGTTTATTGTTGCTGAAAGATGTCAGCCTGACAACTGCTGAGACTGAAATCCCCCATCCTCCACAGGAGAGATGACTCCAAATGTAGGACGGGCTCCAGCAACTTTTCATCCCTTCTGATGAGACTGGGTGTAAGGGGGACAACTGTGGTGACAGTTTTGTGACCTGGACAGTTCCTCAAGAGCAGCAGGACAGGATCATCCACAAGAGATAACCATTATCAGATGATAACCACTTATGGTTACTTTTGAGTGGAAGAGATTTGAGGTAGTCATATTATTTTGAAGTCAGAGGCTTCACACGTTTTGGTGTATATGCAGGTTTCTGTACCTTTTCAGCTCTGTGAACTCCTGGTGCAACACTGAGAGTAAATGACAACCCCTTGGAGGATGCCGTTCATGGCATAAAGCAACCAGGAGGCTAATAAAAGGGAGGACGAGCGGGTAGACAAGGGTGATTGCAGCACAGGTGGTACCCTTGCCCACCAGGCACTGTCCCACTGCACCAGGCAGGGTGCTGATACAGACAGGGTCCACTGACAGCCACAGGCAAGTCCAGGGTCCCTCCATGAAACATGACAAGGCTTTCTACAAGGTGGATCCAGCATCTCTCAGGAAAAACAAGTAATTAAGCCAGGACAGAGCTGAGCACAGGTACATGGGCAACGTAGCCCAGGAGCTTTATTTAAGCTTAGGTCTGGGCTAATGGGCAGAGGGTGCATGGATGGAGGGCCCAGGTAAGCCAGCCAGGGCAGTTAAGGTCTGTTAGTGACTTCAAGGTATGGCAGATAAAAGGTTGTAAGTAAGGGGGAGCACAATTAAACAGAGAATGTGAACGCAGAATCACAGGGAGCTGGCTCATACCATCTTGTGAACGATTGCCTTAGGGCTAAGTATGAATTGATCATTCAAAATTTTTTGTGTTCTTTTTTGTAAAGGGCAGAAAGCATTTTCTTTTTGTGTTGGGCTACAAGCAGTAATACACAGGCACGAAGGACACACATACTCAGCGGAGCGGCTGTGGATTCAACACAGAACAGCAAGGTATATGAGGGAGAAATCAAGGGCAGGGGAAGAGGAAGAGGTTAGCCCCTGCAAAAGAACAGAATTTGCAGGGCTACCTAGTAGGTGAAAACAACTATGGCTGCCAATTGTCATGTGTCAAGGTCTACGTGGCTCACCATCAGGGAGGCATTTCTTTCCAAAGTATACATGAAAACATGAGATGTGTCATCAGCTATTTTACCACATCTTAGAACACATCTGTCTGATCATTTTTCAGGAGAGAATACTATGATTGGTGATGAAGAGAGCTGCTCTAGCATGAAAACTTCTGCTATTCCTCTGGCTCCTTTGGATATGCCAAGCTGCATGCCCCAGGGAGATGGGGCTGGTGGAGCCCAATCCCAACAGAATGTTTTCCTTAGAACATAAGGTGTGAAGATGAGGCAGCAACCGGGATTATAATAATCAGAAGGATCTTCATTTCTGTCTGGAAATATTATTAGGACTTGTTAACTTCTGTGGGCCAGCCCCTAGAAAAACGTGGCATACCACTGTCTCCTAGTGCTCCCTGCACACACTTCATGTGCCATTTGCACGTGAGAACGAGACTTAGACAGCAGATGCTGCAGAAAAGGGAATCAGTGAATATTTATTCAGATTCTGCACAGCTGCTCATCTCCGCTCCTCCCCCMCTCTCTTTTGTTTCTTATTCATGAGGACTGGTGTGAATGGGGTTCTGCCTGGCATGTAACGTTTGGGACACAGCTGTGGCAGGGGTATTTTCTGCATGAGGAAGGAGAAATCTTGTAATTAAAAGCATTCTGACATGCAGTTCAAGAGCAGTAAAGCACAGCACATCAGCGAGGGAGCCACTTACACGGCCTGAACAGGAGAGGGGAGCAAGCTGCCGACGCCTCTCACAGACAGAAGCTTATTTGCATGAACCATTCATGAAATAATTACCAAGAGCAACAAAAAGCAAAGTCTGTTTGCTAATGATTCATGAGCTGGATAAAGGGTTGAATTAGTCGGATAATTTATTTGTAAAAATAATCTAGCCAGCTGTAATTAGAAGGCTGGATAGAGTGATCTAGAAAGAGAAGGGAAACATTCCCAACAGCACACGACCTTCCGTGGGATATTGTTGTTTTTGAACAGAAGCATTCCCAAGAGCCTGTGGATTTGCCTGGGTGCAGGGTGGATCTGGTGGAGGCCTAGGAACTAGGATGCTTTTTTTTTTTTAGCGTAGGGATCCTTTCCTTTCTTGKCTTTGGCCTGTTTGAGCAGTTGGTGCTATTCCCAGTGGCTTTTGGGTGTAGATCAAAGCGTTGCTGAAATCACTTTCAAGTCAGGCAGAGAGCATTTGGAATTAGATCAGCAACTAACTTAATTTTAAAAAAGTTAAGAGATTTTCTCTTGAGAAAAAAAGGTTTTTTTGAAACATAGTAGGGCATTAACTTTCCTGGAATTCTCTCCGTACAGTTCAGGTCTTCTCCCCAACTCCAGCTCTTTAACTACAGAGGCTGAGACAGGGATGCCCCTYGTGTGAAGCACCATCCTCTGCAAAGAGTGCACCTAGCCCATGATGAATATCTACAGGCCGGTGTGTGATCGATCCCAGCACCGCTCATTTAGCTTGCCAAAGAGTTGAGTTCAGATGATTCCTTGTCTGCCAGCTGGCCTGACCCTGACACCAGCAGTGGAGGCTGACAATTCTCCATTGTCCTCGGCCTTGCTGCAGGGCTGTTTTCTTCTCAGCTGAGAGGGGACCGCAGAGGACAAAGAACTTGGCTGAGCAACAGGAGGAGGAGAAGGGGGCCACAGGCAGGTAGGAAGCTCCTGGTGGTGTCGTGATACTGTGGAGATGAGGAGTAACCCACCTATTGCTTTGTGCACATCATTGCCRCGTCCTCCTCACACAGCCATCAAGCCAGCGTTTGCTACGGACCTTCCCCTGAGGGCTCACTTCCAGCCACGGACACATGCTAACAGCCGTGGAARGGGTGGAGCAGCCCCTTTGGATGTTGTTATCTGCCTCCCCTGGGCCACTGAGGAGTTCTGAGCACTGTCTCCCTGTTTCAGCCTAGCAAGCTGTGTGACTGGAGGCAGGACCCTCCTCAAAGGGAAAATCCTCTGGACGGAAGAGAAGCGCTGGCTGACCCGAACATCAGCAGTTGTGTCAAGCTCACCTCAGCTGGTCTGTAGTTTAATCATCCCTGCCTGTTTTTGTTGGCCTACTCTGAAGCTCTTGGAACAAGACTCAAAGGGGCCTTTCCCTGAAGCTGCAGTGAAATGTTAAAGGGACCGTTGCAGCTCTCCATTGCATGATGAAGCAATGAGAGAAGATAATATGCTAACTGTGCCACTGGTTTTCTAACAAAGGGCTCTCATAAGTGTTCTCYCTCTAAATTATGCCAAGTCCTCCCTTCCAGCAGGACAGGCGACAAAACTCTCTTTCATACTCCTGGGAAGCCGCAGCTCAAGCCAAGCCCTTCCTGACCTGCCCATTGCTGGAGGGAGCTCCGTTCTGCTGCCAGGGAGGGCCAAGACCCAGTTGGTGTCAGCCAAAACAGGGTGAAAGCTTCGTATAGGGGTTAAGAGGACCTCACATGGAGAAGCCTATTTTTGAACAGCTATGCAACACAGGAWGTTGGTGTAATCATTTTAAGGATATTGGAGATGATTGCTCTTCTAAAGTATATCTAGGAGCCACAGGGGATTTTTCATCTCTCCCAGGGGGAAAGTCAGTAACTTCAAAAAGAAGCAAGTCCCTTAGATACTGAAAAGCAACTGTTTGTTGCCATCGATGTAACAGACCTATGTAGAGGGACTTGAGAAAAAGGTGGGTGGGAAGGGTTTCCACCAGATCAAAATAAGACTGTGAATCATCAATGTCACACTGTTGTGAAAATGTGTAAGACCATRCTAAGAAGTATGGCTAGACTCCTGTTAAGACTTGGGAAATAATCCTTCAGCACTAGTATTGGTACGAACTCAGCTCGACAACTGGCATCACACTTCAAAACATTTGTGGATAAACTGGGCAGAGTCTAGGAGGAGGGTGCCAACAAAGGTCAATGGTCGAGAAAACAAGATCTATGAGAAAAGACAGAAAGTACTGGGCTAGCTTAATCTAGAGAAGATGACAYTGGCTGAGGAGGAGGATGTGATGCACAGTCTTCAACACATAAAAGACCACTGGAGAAAGGAAGGGAATAACCCTTTTTTCATATCTATGCTGCGAAAAGGACACATAGTGAACTGCAGCAAGAGGAATTCAAGCTGGACATTCAAGTTTTACGGGTAAGGCTAGAGACACACTGAAGTAGATTGTCTGGGATGGGTGAGTTTCCATCAAGGTAAACTTAGATAAATGTCTGCCAGGAATGGCCCAGATATAGGTAATTCTCTTTTGGGCAGGAGATGGATAAAATAAATGTTTGAGGTCCCTTTTAACCCATATTTTTTTATTAGTCTACAATCAATATGATAAAGCCTTACACGAGCCACACACAGGGGATAGGATTTTGGCACTGGAATATGGGGAGAAGGAATGGACGTTTGTTCCAAAGGTTGCTGAGCCTTGAAAAGGGAATCAGTGAGTTTCCAAGTCAGAATATGCAATCCGAAAGGATTCATTTCATGCATTAGTATGCCAAGCAGAATGCTGTCCACACATCATTAGGAGTCAAGGCCTTTAAAGTATGCTCTACACTGGCACAGAAAAAAAAAATTGCCCCAGTAGCCTGTGTAAAAAAAAAATAAAATAAAATTCTCCCTCACGCCCAGCTGCAATGCTCTGGCTACTGAATACAATTTGTTTGTCACCCTCCAGCCCGGTGATGGTTGCCTTCCAGCAGCGCTGCAAGTACAGTGGAAAGGTGCGCAGAATACTTCAGGATGGAAGTTTCTCCCTACAGAGCCATATGGCCACAAGCAGATAACGCTGTGAGCAGCATTCATTAACAATTTCCAAATCTGCAGCAGCTGGAGCGTGGGATCATTTAAAACATGACTGATTTACTTCCTGCAGCCTTGAAAAGGAGGGATCGGTTGGAACCCAAATGCGCAACACGTTTCTCTGGACTTATCAAACGAAGCCACATGCCTCTCATTACCATCACACACACACACACACACACACTCACAGAAGTTACCTTTTGGGGAGGGTACTGGAGAGGCACACCGGACAGATGCTTGGTGGAGCACTGGCAGGGGACCAGGTATCCCAGTTGCTGGGGTGGCTCCAGAAACTGAGCAGAATGGCACAAGCAGAAAGAATATCTGTAATAATCCTGACGAAAACAAAGTGTCGGGCTACTATTGTATTTTAGCCACAGCAAGAAAAACAATACAAGCTGTCAGAGGCAAGGACCGTTCTTTCAGCAAAACTGTTATGTGAAGGTTTGYAATGAGCTGCACTCACCTAAAAATAGTGTTCAAGTTAACACAGTGTACCTTAATTTGTGGGACGGTAATCCATCTTTGCGCCCACCAGATGTTACCGCATTAATTATTGACAATAACATGGCATTTCTATAGCACTTCATAGCGTTAAAAGAGTTTTATAAATAGATAGATAAAAAATTAATCAATCAATTTTGTTAGACAATTAACTAGCATCCACCTTTTTAGTCTGAGATGATGCCAAGAAGATGATGGKTTTTTTTAAAGCATGCAAGAAGGGAGAGACTGAGCTTGCCAGAAAAAAAGAGARATGCATCCAACCTAAAAAACGTGGAGTAATTTCTGAATGTTAAGCAATGGGGTTAAATGTTTAGAGCCTCCAAAAATTTTGGGCACCGGGACGGAATTCATCTCCCTCAGCTTGATTGAATGCAGACGTTTGCAACTAGGCTTATCATCATGGACTCCCTTTATAGTCAGCAAAAAGAAATGAACCATGCCCTTCAAGTGCTTGTTCCTTTCTGTTGATCATAAAAAGAGATATTGTGGATGACAAGCTCTGACGTAGGCATYGCACAGCTGGGGGAGAAGAATTCTCCCCTGACAGCTCCTTTGAAAATCTGTCAGGAAAACCGTTTCAAGCTCCAGCCCTGCAGCTGCTGCAGTTTAGTTCTTTGAAGATGAGGTGAGATGGGACCTCAGGGGAAGGCCCCCCGGGCACATGGCGGGCACAGGCCCCAGCCAGCGCAATAATGGCACTTCCTCTGCAAAGGCGTCGCGTAGTGAGAGCACCCGTCAGGGGTCATGGAAAGCTCTGCTCCTCCGGTTCCTCAGCGTGGGTTCTGCCCGTGAGCTGCACTGCTGCAGAGAATAAGTGTCCGAGGTCCAGGTTATGAAGGAAACTGTTGTCCAGAAACACACGGGCAGGCTTCACCAGSCTGTTTGGTTCATGTTTAAATCGCGGTGATGCTGGGGCTCTTGCTGGGATTGCAGGGGGGATGCTGGAAGCACAACAGGTAGTGGTCACCGGCTGCTGCATACGCGGCCATCCCGGCTTTGTGCTTTGCACTGTCTGTGTGGGCTTGGGCAGCCTGAGGCAGTAAAAGGAAGCCAGCACAGCTATAAGCTGAAGAGGCATTAGTGATAAATACGGATTGCAAAAGCCCCTGCTCTGTTGTCCCTGCAAAAGGCATCAGAGCTGCTGATACACTGCAACACATGGCTTCCTTCAGCCTTCTCCATAGCAAATAAACTGGTGYTTGTTTTATTGTGCTTTTTAGGATCTAAGAGGTCAGCTGGGGAACAAGAGCATAGAGAGCTGATATTGTGCAGGCAATACAGCATGCCCCTAAGGCTGAGAGACTTGCAGTGTAAAATACCAGGACCCGGATCCCCTCTCTGGACAGCAGAAGCCAGCACTCACCTGATTATTGAGGATTTCACCTTCCCAGCTGGAGAGGACTGTAGGATCTGGCTGTTATAGGAGACATGATGGGAGGAGAAAGGGGAAGGGAGAACTTCTGTAAGCAGGGATGAAAATCCTATTTATTCCTCATGTTTTGAAGGCYAAGACTSGGGCAGCTCTTACCTTGGGGACAGCAGCATCCAGCCCCACTAGTATTTCATAAATTTCACTAACAGCTTTCCTTGACATTTTGTTTAAACAGTGATGTGTAGTTGCAGCACAATGCAACAGGTGTTTAAGGAAACAATATTGTACAAAGCAAGAACAGCACTGGTTATCATTATCAAGACAATACTAACAAGACAAGAACATTTTGTTGTTGTATGTTGGAAGACAGAAGACATGGCTGTTACCTYGTAAAGGACTAACCTTTACAACTTTCTCCTACACAGGTCTTTCTGAGTTCATCTGAGTTGCCACTCTCCAAACTATTCAAGTGTTATTTAAAAAAATATATCCATGGAAACTTGTTACGAGTACTCATAATGAGTTCCCATAGATTTATACACTTTCTAAATAATGCTTAAACATTTTCGAGTTCTGTGCTTGTGCTCCTGTGCAGTAGTCCTCAGTGGGGATTTCACAGGCTGTCTCCAGTTTAGGAGATGGACATGAAACAACACAGGCTGATTGCAAAGACAGGACAAGTAGGAGAAGTCTACAAGGTYTTTTAAGAAGTAATGACCATTTTTTCTGTTTTTCACCCCCACCCCCAAAAGAACGCTATATACTCTCACCTTGATATCAATATCTTGATTATAAATAGCYTTTCACTGTTCTTGTCTGATATTCTTCCTTTAAACCTCTATGACAATATACATGCATAAGCATACTTACTATAAAATTTTCTTTCAAGATCCCCACCAGCTAGAAAATGCTAGAGCTGCCAACGGCCAGGACGCTGATTCTTTTGCCCTGGATCTCCTGTTACTGCTGGATTTTCTCCTCTTTCTTTAGTAGTGCCTGGTTTCTAAAGGCACACTATTATGTTGTTTGTCTTTTGCCTAAAATGTTTGTGGCATCCTCCTGGCAGATAGACAGACATAGTTCCTGCCCTGAGGAGCTCTTGACTGCAGCTGGGTTAAAAAAAAAAAAGGCAACAAAAAAMCCCCGATACAAAACCTGATGATAGAGAGAAAAGAGTAGAACGCAAGGCTTTTAGGGAATTGCTTATGCAGATTTTCTCTGCTCCAAGCTGGGAGAGGATGCTCTGTATCTCTCCTCAGAATTAAGGGTCTCCTTAGGGAAACAGTACCAGCTCATTTGACTGTTTGAGGAAGCAAGCAGCTGTGAAGTGCATAACAGGGCTGTGAACAGTCTGAAGCCTTGACTGAGATACACTCAGACCCTGTGGCTGTTTATGGTGTGTGAACGGGCCACGGGACAGAGCAAGAACAGGGTCAATAGGAGATTTCYCTTACCACAAACCAGCCTACTGATGCTTCTTACTCCTTTCTACCTCTTGCACCTGGAGGCTTCTGCAACCTGGAGACTTACTCAGAGGAGAAGCCTGGTTCCCATCCACCTGCCAGGGGAAACCAACCCATCGTGCCTATTCAACCAGCCAGGCCCTTCGCCTGACTTAGTAAACAGAAGAATGCTTCTAAGCAGGCAGGCCGATAAAGCGGGCCAAAGCTTTTGGCCTTTGCAGCTGAACATCCCCATATTTATCTGTTGGACACACARATCTTGAGTTTGTTTCTGCCAAGAAAAGGCTGAGAAGGCAATTTTCAGGTGACCAGCTGAGCTACATCCTGGGGGGGATTTAAAACTGCACACTTCAACACACTTCAGAGACTGAGAAATTGCTCCCCAGGGAGCAAACATCATTTTACTGCACCGGAGAGTAGACTTCAAGTGTGGTTTGCACTGTAGCACATAGGGCTCATGTAATGATAGKATGGAGCACTACCCCCTGCCTTAATGCACACAGAAAATGGGTTTACTTCCCAGAGAGAGAGGAGGAATGGAGTCTCTCTACTCTTCTACATATGGAGGACAGGGTATGTGATTTCATGAGCTCTAACTCATAATTGCTRTTCTGATTTAAGCATTATTTTTATTTTCTCTCTCTAAAAATAAATAGAAAGAAAACAATTACCTTAAATGCTCCAAAACTCYTAATATAATTTCTAATTAACATTTATTCT
The DNA here is from genome assembly GCA_030449065.1 of Oceanodroma leucorhoa. Taxonomy (NCBI): domain Eukaryota; kingdom Metazoa; phylum Chordata; class Aves; order Procellariiformes; genus Oceanodroma; species Oceanodroma leucorhoa. The sequence goes on along the minus strand of JASVER010000050.1, from coordinate 3,239,834 downwards.
TTTCCTTTTGGCAGCTGTACACAGTGGGCCAAATTMATCCCTGATAAAATGTTACTAATCCCTGTACACATACTTAATCTAATGTTTCCAGGCAGATAGAGCAACTGCCTGACCACTATCTATCTGCACAGGTTGATTTTAGTGGTAAGAAGCAGATCTTGCAAGTTCAGAGGAGCTGCTTACCCTTGCAGTCCAAGCTGAGTTTCTTAGAGTTAGMAACCAGCCAAACTTTTCGAGAGGATGCGATTTCCCTATGTGATTTTGAGTGTAGGTTGGGCTAAAATAATGTTTCTGAAGGGATGATGATACTTTCCCATTCTGATTGTAGGAAATGTGGAGAAGTACAAAAACAAGAAAGATTTCAATCTCTTTGTAACCCTCCAGAAGTGTTAGGTTGGGCTGCAGCTCACGTCATCTGAATCATTTTACTCTTCCCTACATTTTCTTTTAATAAAGACGGCTCTATCTGCGCATTCATTATTCAGTTCCTAGCAGTAGATCGGCTCCACAAGACTCTCCTGGTTGCAATCATAAATGGCAGCAATCAAATCTGAAACTGAAATATCCCAAATTTCTTTAACCTCARCCTCCTAGCAGACTTCAAAATTAACTATTTGGACATCTTCTGTTTCTTTACTTGGGTTAAGACCYTCCTGCTATTGCTTCCTTAGCATGGTAAAAGCATGCATAATSATCCAAGAGATCATAAGCAAAGAGATCAAAACACAAATCTTAAAAGATGTTGCTTTTCTGGAGGAAATATGACCTGGGCCTACCTCTTAGCTGTTTTTCTCCCTTAATCAAATGTCAGTGCAGGACAGAAGATGCATAAGACCAAGATATGTGCTGTACATGCAGCATACAAGTGTGTCCTCTGATGGAGGGATCCTTTCTCAGCTTGTCTGATCCGGGACTGCGACCTTTGCACTTTCTAGTGCGAGCTCTGGGATTATACCACACGTTACCACTAGATGTCAAACTGTGCCCCAAATCCCACGGATGCCTCCAGTGTCAAGCCAGGAGGCCTCTACGCGCTGTGCCGGCTGCAGCCATCTCAGCAACAGTGTCAGGGTAGATTTTAATTTTTCCTCAGAGGAAAATGATTGACATGTTTAAAGGRCTTTAGCTACTGCAGATTTCTAAAGGGGTACTTTGCCCAGAGAGGCAGGCTCAGGTATTACTAACAGCTACTAACCGTGATTTTGTTCAAAAATTAAATCTACCTGCTCACACCATTARTGAAAGAAGCAATTAATATAGGTCCACAGGGAAAAAGTTAACTTATCAGCAACAGAGGCGATATTATTTCTTTGTTCCCTCTTGGCCAGTTTGAGTTGCTTTAAAACCAAAATCAGTAAAGAGAAAAAACTGAGGGGCCTTTAGCTTAGGACTGCAGCTCTAGCAGCACTCTTACACGAAGCACAAAAGTCGTGATCAGCATTTGGATCAAGGACCCTGCTGCATGCAACTAAACCCACAAGAGCAGCTGAKTCATTCGAGCGGCTTCGTTTGGAAGCGGTGGAGTTGCTCCCTTTCAGATGAGCTGAACACTGAAGCCCCTAATGGAGGGTGTTTATTAGAAGACCTGTGTTTCCTTCCTCAGGAAAGGTCTATGGCACTGTTACTCTGGTCAGGTTTGAACTCACTACCTTCCACGTGTTGGATTTCTCAGATGTGTGCTTCTTTTCATCAGCTTCGCGGTTAAATGACAGCTCTGTTACCACCCAGATAGGGTTGTTTCTCAGCAGGAGGTGAAGAAATTCCCATCTAACTAAATGCTTCTTCGATGAAAGCTATTACGTAAAGGATGAGATCTTGCCTTTACAATGTAGGAAAATACATAGTTTATTAGGTGTAGGCTTCTGAAAGGACACTGCTTGGGCTCTTTTTAGCCTCACCAGCATCCTTCCTGTTTCTACCAAAAATAAACACRCCAAGGCTTTTCTTCTCTAGCACTTTTAATCTTTCTTGGCTTTGTCACGAGTTGTGTCACAGGATGTCCCCCATCACCACTACATACCGCATCACCACAGCATGACATGGGCTGAGATCAGCTCAGCCCTGTCTTGCGTGGGGAAGTGGCTGGGCCCCTCCTGCCTTCASTTCCTCCCCCTCATCATCTCCCAGTGGACCAAGGGTGACCAGGTACACTGGATGCAGAGCCATCACAGGCGTGTGCTTCCTCCACAGCCTAATCTGSAGGATTTCATCACCTTGTCTTGACCTTCTTGTCTAGCAATGGTGCCTTACACCTCTGAAAGGTGTAAGGCACCCAAGTCTCCTCCCTGCATACAGCCACAATCCTTTCTTTGTCCGTGTTCCACATATCCTGAGTGTGCAAACAATGTTCAGTCATGGCTCATGTCCCTTATTGAATTGGTGCCTCCTCAGTACCTCCTGTCRTCCTCTTCTGTGGCTAGCAAGTTGGTAAGAGGCCCTGAGGCACAGCTCTAAAGGTAGAAGGTCTGTCAAACATGGCATGATGGCGGTCTGCCTCCTGCATGGGGAACAGATGTTCCAGCTGTAGCTGATAACCGAAGAGCTGTGTTCGAGGGAAAGGCTGTCTTGGCCTGAAGTCCTTCAGTCAAACCTGTGACATTATCTGAAGGTCCACAGCAGGTCCTCTTTGGCAGTCCTGCTTTTGTGCACGGAGCAGCAGGTCTGAGAGGAGAGACTCCTTAACCAAACAGGCTGCAGAGTAAGTGTGGTTAGAAAAGCTGCTGCTGCTGGTTACTCGTTCTCAGAGCTATCTCGTCAGCCAGAAAATTTCGTGTTGACACATGAGGAGGGCCTCCTCAGCAAGTGTGATCTATCAAAACCAGGGAAGAAAGGGCCTTGTGCCAACAAAACCAGGCCAAAACTATGCAACCAGACCTCCAGCATGTTTAAAAATATCTCTGGGTCCCTGTACATCCCACTTCTCCCGGCTCCCTTTCCGGCCTGCTTCTCAAYGCGAGGAAGGACTCTGTAGCTAGCCGGGGTTTGGGATGTGGTTGAGACGTTTCTGTGGTAAAAGGGTGGAGTTCCCTTGTTTTCTCCTTTTTCCCCAAAGTACTCTGGCTCTCAGTCAGTGCCTGTTCAAAGAAACAGTCGCTATTCCTCTCCACTCCCTGCCTCTCCTTCCCTCACTGGAAAGGTAAATTAAGGAGTTCAGGGATGACGGGAGCCTGCAACAAACCTGTGCTTTCCACCAACCCTCTCATTACAGCAAGGTGGGGCCAGCACACAACCCAGGAGGTCAGCCAAGACAAGCCACTTCCCTTCAAGGGCCCTCCTTCATATTATACCAACGTTGGGACACCCTTTCATGGGATTCCCTTACTATGGCAACTCATACCCACACGGTGTTTAGAGCAAGGATGGTTTGGTTTTTTTCCTGTGTGACTACCTGCTCTGCTTGCCTTCAGAATCACCTCCTGCAACTGACCAACAAATTGGCAGGGGCTGGGATGGTGACATGGAAAACACCAGGGTGTCCCAAGGATAGCAATGAAGTGAAGCAGCTGTTGGCAGCTTGACAATATCATTTTTCAGTCATCATTTCTCTCTCTGAATTTTATATCTGAGGCTATATCCTGTTCTGAATATAATGGAAAAGTTATTCCCCTTTGATGACATGCAGTCCTATATTTAAATGATTCTCCCTTCAGCACCCTTCTTTCATGCTCGCTCTCCTTAAGTGAAAGATACAGGTGTAAAAGTTAATAGCAACTTAAAGTAATAATGATGATCTTTTTGCAGTCAAACATTGGCACGTGACTATGCTCTTGATTTTTCTCAAACCATGCCGTCTCATTCATCACAACTGGCCCACATGCCTGAAAYCACGACTAGCCAAATATCTCCCTCAAAGTTCACAGTCAATCCATGATGAGAGGAAGAAACTGCAGAAAACTTGCCAGATGACAGAAGATAACAAAGAACCTGAGGAAATTACAATCTGCTCTGGGATACTCCAAAAATGGAAAAAGAAGCGAGATTTGCTGAATAAACAATTCATTGCAAAATGATTCACTGAGCTCTAGGAGCCAAATAAAAGGAGGGAGAAGGATCCAGAATATGTTAYGGTAATAGAAGGTATGATGGTATTGGCACAGGAGGAATGTACTTCCTAGGACCGATGACAAAGCRGATCTGTCTCCTTATTGGCATTTTTCAGAAGGAGAACAAGAGGTAAGACTCTAGAAGAAAAATAGAAGCAGTTTTTATCCACAACCCATAGATCCTGGGGCCCCAGAGCTGAGCTGTCACTTCTTATTTTTATATCCTCCTCCCAGTGTGTGAGTGTTTTACCAAGATGTTTTCTTTTCTCCCATTTCATATTTTCAGCAATTGCTATTGTTCTGCAGCCTACAAACGGGCTCTGGGAACCCAAGGACGGCATGAAAGGCTGAAGTACAGGAAGCATTGTACCAGGAAAGGGCAGAGCAAGAGGACTGATAGGGGTGACAGAGACTCCAAGGTCTTCTGGAAATGCGGCGCCTAACTACCCCTGACGCAAGAGCTGTACTCGGATGCACTCGGTGGTACTTCAAAGCTTAGGCAGCAAGTTAAAAAATTTTTTATAACCCTCAGGTATTGCGTGACTGTGGTTTCACAAGCCTGTAATAAGCAGTAGGTAGCGTTAGACTACAGTGAACAGAAAAGGTGTTATTTGTTATTTTTTTTTCTTTTCTCTGGAGGCTGCTAAGCACATACTAAGTGTCGGGGGTCTCCACTGCTATCCACTTCTGCTCTGGCCACAAAGAGCCAGCGAAACCAGCAAACACACGAGGAACTGTGTTACTTTTTGCAAAAGTTAACTTGAAAAGAGGAGATGATCCAGCTCAAACTCACTTGTGGGTAGCCCAGATAGTTTAAAAGGGAGACAACTGTGAGTTGGCATGAACTGGATATCTTAGAAAAGCATTTGTAAAGTTTCCACAAGACTGGTGTGTGATAATATCTGTTCAAGATGGTGTGATTTAAAAATATCAGATAGCAAAAAAGGATGATTGGAGCAATCTATTTTAATTATGCTTCACATTTGTAGTTATTTCCAAAACCTCATAAAAATCACCAGAAAACAAAACTAAACTAAACTAAAAAGGTTGCTTCCTGTTAGCTGGTAATTAAAGCATCCTGATTTGAAACTAAATATAGCCCTTCCACTAAATTTGGTAACTTTTTGCTAGCCTGGGCTCTCTGCACATGTAAATAGAACAATCTAATTGCTCACATTTATTCAGATCCATAATTTGCATTTACTTGTGTTAGAAAATAGTGAATGGCTTTGCTTATTTACATGATAATTATTTTTTTACTTTGATTTGTGTCAAGCTATTTTTGGGTGAGAATTGGAATTCAATTAAGATGCAGAAAGCCAGCATTTTAATTCTGCTTTTTATTAGATAATGAAGCTACACAGTAGCTGTGCAGGATGTACAAGACAAGTTGATCAAAGCTGATTAAGCAAGGAAAGGACATATCTGTAGGTAGGGAATTGAATTGTCTGGTTTTGGTCAATATGTCTTACAAGGTTTTAGAGCTAATAGATCTCAGCCTTTCAAATCTCATTTATATGGAGACCAAAAAAAGAAAATCTAGTCTTCCTTGGTTTTCCAACTTGCTATGAATTTCTTAGTGCTGATCAGAACATTAGCTATTGAATAAAAAAAAAAAAAAAAAAGGAATAAATTTCAGAAAACCTCCTCAAACTTCCAGAAAAGGCTATGAATYGTAGGGAAAGGAGCTTTTTGACTTCAGCAAACTTCTCTTAGACTTTGTACTGGTGACTTGCCTCACTTTGCTGGTGTGAGATTAGGCCTTTAATACACTGCGTCAAAATTTCACATTCATTTTTCAAACAAACAGCTTCACTTTCTAAAAAGAAGATCCATTTCTTTTAAAGGCTAAAAACACAATTAAAAGGCAACTATGATYCCTCCCCCAGGAGTCCTCCTAATCCATTTCACATTTAAACAAAAGTTTCTGCAAGAGGCTTCTCCCAGAACAGGGTCCACCACGCAACCACCAAACGCAGGTTTTTGCTGCGAGTTCCTCAGGGAATTAGCACCACCTCAGCAGCCATTTCCTTGCCATCCYGGAGCTTCTCCGAGTGTCATTAACCCACCTTCTTCCCCTGATCCTCCCTGCTGGTAAGCTTTTCTGTTTCCCGTTCAGCTGGAGTTCAGGACTTCCTCCACCTGGCCTTGCTGCCACAACAGGTCACAAAAGGAGCCCGAGTGTAAAATCTCCTTGGCCATTCAAGCGGTGGCTTTCTTGTAGGTATGGGGCTGCAGCGCTGTCTTGGGGAGAGTCAGAAGAGGGAGGTGGCTGCAGGCCAATCCCTCTCGCATCTCCTAAGCAACCACTAAAATAGATGAACAGTCTTTTCATAATGGCATCGTGATAAAGTGATTTGGCAAAACGAGAATATAATTTCCTGTTGACTATTAAGGCTCCACAAATGGCCTATAGTCACTGGGCACAGTGGATCTGTGTTCTGCAATTAACAGCAAGTACGAAATAACCCCCTTTATTACTGCAACATGAACCAAGAGGATCCCAGATTTTTCGGCCAGCCTGTGTGCACCAAATCAGGAGCGGCTATAGAGACAGGCCTTTGATTTTTAGGCCGCCATCCAAAATTTTCCGAGCTTTTAGGGTTTGCATCTTTAAAATTTCCCTGTACACTAATGAAGGATGTAGCTTTTTTGGTACTGGTTTATACTGAAAGCTGAGATTCTCACAAGAAATTCCCTGACTCCAGGATCTGGCACTTTAAGACAGTTGCTACGTATGACAATAATATTACAACCCAGAAACCCCAATGCATATGAAACTGCCTTATTTCCTATGACAAGGCCCATTCCCAGTTGACTTTTTCAGTTTTTTTAGTGACATTTGAGTTACTCAAGTTGTCTTCTGTGCTATGTTAAAGTGCAGCAGTGCAGGGTCCTGCTTACTGTATCCAATAGACACTGTCTGCTAGGGGTCAGTCTGAAACACAGCCTTTCCTTGCTGCATTAATTTCTCCCTTTTACCTGATTTTCCTGCTGTAGTGCTTGAACTGCTCCCTGTGCTCTCCACTCATCTACACAATTTCTGCCTAAGACTGCTGTCCTACAATGCCTGTCAATTGGTGCTGCATGCCCATGGTGTCAAAATATCATCTACTTATTTCTCCCCCAGCTCCATTTTTCCTGCCAGCATGCGTTCTCCTAAGCTGTTCTTAAAAGTTGGTTCCATTTTCAAGTTGAAAATACTTGGTATYGTTACAAAAAAGATGCTACGTAGCTATAACTCAAACCATTGGATTCGTCCCAGCATCTCTTAAATTTGCCAGAGAACAGTGCGTACGTGGTGATCAGTGGAGTGAGAGCATGACATTCTGGCACTGGGGGCACATGCGTTCCCCCTGTTCTTCACAGGAGATTTACACCCCTCTTCTCAGGCAGGACCAGCAGATGCCTGCACGGTTTGAGCAAATACCTTTTTAGCTGATCTTTCTCTTGCCCTAAATTTTGCTATGATTCTGGTACTCGGTACCCTTCTTCCCCTGCTGGAAATGTTGGCATCTATTTTTTTTTGCAAGCTCTGACCTCTCTAATGCTTATGGGCCTAAAGGAAAAGCCAAAACAGAGCCAACTGAAGGATGTTCCTGGAATCTCCCTCAGGGATACACATGTCCTTTTCTGGCTAGAGAGGGTTTGGCTTAGGAGGCCAAAAGAAGCAACAAAGTTGGAACCTAAGGTAATGGAACAAAATCCGTTTTGGATGCAAATCTGCAATTTCCAGGCTCTCATCATTTAGGCTACTGTGGATCAGGCAGACCCCTCTGTCTCAGAGAAATCTCTCTTCTCTCTCTTCTCCCTGTCTGGCTTTTTTTCCTTCTCCTTTGTTTTTTCCTTTGGCTCCATTTGTTTAAAACAAGCAAAAGTAATCTTAAGTGGTTCTTGTTCTGCTCACCAATAAGGTTAGGGCTGCTTTTTTCTCCCCCTACACTGTTGAGGTTGTAGAAAATGGCAGCCAAGCACGACAAGAGCACAGAAAAGAAACATGGGGTGAGCGAGAAGGGCATCTGACCGCACCTGCAACCCTATATGTACATGAGCAGCTTCTACTACAATCAGGGCAGATAGCAAAGACTTTCCAGGAACAACCTGCTGCTAAAACACGCTCTGGCAGGAATACAGGATTAGAGGTGAGGGAGAACAGAGAGCAGATCTTACATTGCTCCTTGCCACCCTGATTTGTTGCCCCTTGGCATTCCCCCCCATGTCTTCTGACACCTCCTCAAAGACAGTCCCTGGGACAGGGCCACGCCACAGAGCTCTTAGCATGGGGMAAAAGCCCATACTGGAGGTTGAAGCAAGAGGGACAATTGCTTCCCATTTCCCAGTACAGTATGTTACAAAGGGCCGTTGCAAAGCTTGGCCGCCTGACAGTTTCGTTTGCAAGAGCATTGGCCCCTTTCCAAGCAATTCTTTCAGGTCTCATTGTTTGGTAGGAAACAAACAAGGGGAACAGCACTGGGTGGGCACACCAGAAGAGAGTCTAAATATAGCAGGGCAGCATTAGGGAGTCAGGGTTCTTAGCCAAAGCTTACGCTAAAGATAACAAAMCCCCTCTGCTAGTCTACAGAAGAGACACCAGTTCTGCTATAGGCACCGCAGTTACACAGGAGAGGGCTCCCTCGCTGTCCCAATCATATTGGCCAGCTACAAYGACGCTACACTAGCCATAAAAGTTGAAAGCAGCCTGTTAAGCTGGGTAAGTAATTGCAAAGCACAGAGAGAATATTATTGGTTCCAGCCTGAAGTCTTCTGAGTACTTTCTGCTATAATTCACACCCAATATAACTTCAGCACAAGTCAGGAAATAATCTGAACTACAGATTTAGACAATGAGGTGTCAGAGTGAAGGCAAGCCAAGCCCTTTTGGCCTGTGATGGAAAGAAGATAACTTCGTGCCACCTTTGCTTGGAGGTGTTGAGACTCAGTAGGATTCAAACTAAATAATGTTGCTGACAGTACTGCAGGGCTGGTGACATTTCTGAAAGCAGAGGAAAAGAGAAAGCAAATGTGCCAAAGAAGTTTAAAAAATTCTCCACAACCTGACACATCCCCACAGAAAACACCTCCCATTAGTACAGCCAGGGCGCAGGTAAGGAAATGTTAAAGGAGAAATGTGGCTTTAATATTATACATCCTGAGAGAGGGGGCACTCCAATCTCAGGCAGAAGGAATCTCCCGGCATAGCTGATTTCCCTGCTCGGTACCTTCAGCATTTGAGAGCACAGTAGAAAGGCAAGTTGTTTTTCCACTTAACCTAGGCACATGCCTGATCATGAAGAAAGATGTGGTGCAAGRCAGGAAGAGAAAGCCTAGAAGCGAGAGAGGATATGGTCACCCTTGCAGAGAAGACAATAGGAGATCATTTGTACAGACCCACCAGTGCTTTCCCTACAGGGACTTAGCTCAGTGAGTAGAAATAAGAAACAACAAATGTTGCCGGAGCCTGCCACTTGCAAGAACACCTGGCCTTGCCTGCCACAGCTGCTAGCACTCTACCCATCACAGCTGACAGCTCTCTTGTAGAGAGGTGTTTGCAAGGGGGACATGTGGCTTTTGCAAACTTATGTTTCCCCTCTTCCCCCTTCCTGCCACCAAATTATATTTTGCCTTGCTGGAGACAGAGAGAAGGGGTGAAGTAGCATGCTGTCTGTCCTAGCTGGAGACCATCATCATAGCTGGCAATTCTTTATCAGAACTTTTCCTTGTGGTGCTAGATGTTYAGACAGAGTAAAAGGAGTCTTAGTTGAAAGCTTGTGCTAAAACAAGACATAACTCTCTCATAGACAAGGTGATTCTCACAAGTGATCAAGAGAAGACCTCAGAATAAAAGTAGTCAGGTTTTAAATTACTTCTAAAAATAGCACATAACAGGCTAGCTTTTACCCTAAAATAGTGAGCATCCCCTGAACTATTTGTTGTGTTTTGTTTTTTTTTTTTTTTTAACAAATAAGATTATTACAAAGCAGTCCTTATCTTCTACAGAAAATGATCMAAATAGATTATTGCTTGAGTGAACCCCTAAACTAATTTCTTTCCTCCCTTCCAGCTTAGTCCTTATAAWAGAGATTCTTTCTCAGCCCTTAGCCTTGCATCACCATTAAAATAATGCAAGTGCAAGAGTCTGCTGTTTTTATGCAGACAGGTTAACTCACAACTTCCTTCTCCCATGGCAACATGATTAGGAGAACGGATAATAAGAGAGGGACATCTGAAGGTGGAAATACAGGCAGTGAACTGGGTATTGGTGTCAATGTCCTCTGAGTGGTGGTGAGCTGTGCTAATCAGAAATTATACATGTGGGGTCCTTTAGAGTATACCAGCAATGCTGTTTGGCAGAATTGAAAGCAGGAGAGACTAAATAGTTTCTCTTTTAGCATTACAGGCGTCTGGCTCAACAGTTTTCTCATTTCTGCTAGAACAGTGTTTATAGAATAAAGGGTGGGGGAAACTCCTATAAGACCAGTGGGGTGCAAATGTGGAGGAACAGATACTGAAAGTCTTCTGCTTTCCTTTAGGCTGYGGTAGTATAGCTGCTGGACATAGTGACTAAGCAACGGGTATCTGAAGTGATAGATCTCCTCAGGATTTTCTTCTGCGATTTAAGTTTTCTCAGCTCCTAGAGATCCTGTCTGTGCCTGGTTATTGCTTGTGTTCACAGGCTGGTAAGACATGAGAAGCAACGGGCTTATGGTTAAGGCATTTCCCAAGTTCATAGGTGCTGTTGATTTGGCTTTTTGCTTTGCTATAGAGTCATAACGTAGGTTTAAGCAAGTTGTTTAATTGCTGTAGGTCTCTTTGGTTACCTGATCAGGGGGAAAAAAGGGGGCAAAAACATCTCCTGGTTTGGTGGGAATCCTTATTGTTGCTATTTGCAGTGAGGCAATGTGTTGAGGAAATCACCTCTCTATGACATGCTATCTTGCTTGTACTCAGCACAGGGCTGCCAGCTGCCTCTTCCATTTTATCCAAAAAGCTGCTGGCAGGATGCTCTTGAAAAGGCCTGTGTGAGTTTGGAATGGCTCCATGGTGTGAGGTTTGTGGCCTTCCTGCCTCACCAAATGGGTCATCTCATTGGTAAGATGCTTGGAGAAGGTTCAGAACATGCCTCTGAGATGAAGGAAGCTTCTGCTAGCTGTGTGGCTTGTCTGATAGAGTTTTTCTCTGWWTGTTTGTTTTATAAYACTATCATATATTATTGCGCTGTCAATGGAGTTTTACACCAGGAGACACAAAGCTTTTCTACAATGGYCTTTATGTTGTTTAAATAAAGAACAATTGSAGTCCCCAGTCAAGAATTAGAGTTCCTCGGTGCTAGATGCTGCACAAACACAGGATTAAGCAACCGTCACTGTTCAGACAAGTTTGTGCTTTAAGTAAGGGAAAGGAGATATGGTCCTCATCTGTTTTTCTGTATGCAAGACACTTCTGAAATGACTGTGAACAGTGGGAGAAGGCAATCTGGCTAAAAACGTAGTTGCATGTTTTGTGGCTCTGGTGTGTATAGTCAATAACTGAGTATCATGCTATATTAGGCTACTTAGGTACTTSAGACTGGGACGATACTCAAGGAGGTGGAATGGGCAGGAGTATCTGTCTGCTCCTATTATGTCAGTGAGTACACCAGCTCCTCCAGCCATAGATCCTTGCTCGATGCCCTAACCAGCAAAGTGAGAGAAAAGTACCTTCGTGGTAGAAGGAGTGTCCCATTTGTTCTCTTCTGGTCGCCTTATATGACATGACTGTGATGACATCACATCATCATGCAGGCTCATAACTAGAGTCTTCTGGGCATAGGTCTGTTGTACCTCCTGGTTACACCRTCGTGTCGTGGGTATGCAGCCAGCAGTAAGGAGGCTCGGTAGCGTGTGAGAGTGAGGTGCCTCCTTCATTTGTAGTTGAAGTGCTGGGGTCTGTGAAGTAGCTAACAAAAAGGTTGCATGGGGCAGACAGACACACAGAAGAAGGTGTGTCACGATGTGGGGCAAAAGGGTTCTCTGGAAGGCAGAAAGGGAGGTGAGAGCTCGGGGAGACAGGGCTTGTGGCTGGGAACGGGTGAAATTAGGAACAAAGAGTGGTGGGTGCCCTGTGACAAGGGAAGCTGAAGGGTAGCCCCATAGTCTGCCCTTCGACATGTACTCAGAGAAACAAAAGCCTCCACGCCAGGCTTTMGGCTTCACAATGCGCTCCAGCTTTGGCCACGGGGATGGGAGTAGACAGGAAACTGGGCTGGAGAGGGGCAGGAGATGAAAGAGAGTATGTCGAGGGGTGGGGAGCAATGGTGAACTGGCGTGTCAGGGTCTAACAATGAACCGTCTGTGTCAGGAAAACAGTCGTACTCAGCAGGGCTATATTTAGGGGTTCAGATCCCCCCCTCCCTGGGTCTTCCACTCCCTGGCCCCCCCGCTCTTTTGTGCTGAGTGGCGCCTGGCAGATCGGTGGAGATTTTAAAGCCACGGATAGGAAAGAGCTCAAACACAATGAAGGAAACGCAGCAGGGAGGGGAGAGATGGGTGCCCAGAAATAGCCTGTGTGACGCCTCTGCCGCAGCCCCCGGCTCTTAGAAGGGGAAGAAATACTTAGGCCTAATGGCCAAAGCTGTTCCCCAGGCTCTCTGACTGCTTCTGGAGTCACCAATACCTCGCCTGTGAGAGCGGAGGGAACTGTAAAGTCATTATCCGTCCTACATTCATTCACACACAAACCCTGGCTTGCCACATCCGCTCTCAAGCCGAAGGGCAAGGCATCGCAGATCAGCAGCGAAGCGGGGTGGGAAGGTGCTCCACCTTCCTGCATGAACCTGCGGCCCTCTCTGACAGGGRGGCCTTTCTGACTAACTTCAAATCCTGACTTATTTTTACAGGTTCAAAGGGAAGGAATTAAAGTAAGTGTCGTGGGCCACGACTTCCTGATTGGGGCTGCGGTACCGTGGGGCAGCTGGCCATCACGCTGTTTGTACAGCGGTGGGGACTAGGAAGTAATCTCTACGGAGAGATTGCTTCTGTGAGAGCTCTGGCTTGGCTTGGTGTTGCTCTTATTCTGCAGACTCACTTTTTTCTTTTTCTATTTTTTTTTTTCTAGGAGAGAGAGAAATTCCCCCTTCTTTTCCAGCTGTTTCAGCTTTGAACTCCTTTTTGCTTTTCTTACTTCTGGCCTGAGCTCTTTTTCTCTCCGGTTTTGCCTGTTCTCATCCGTGAAAGCTTTTCCAGCAGGGACACTGGCTTACTCCTTAGCCCTGCCACTCACCCTAACTATTGCAGAGACCTCCCCTGCCTKCTGGGCTGCGCAAATCCAGACTTCTTGTTTTTTTCCTCTCTGGAGGAGAAYATCCCCCCTTTCCCTCAGAAAAATCCCCTGGCTCAGCACTGATTTCAGGTTCCGATATGAAGCGCTTTGTTTGTAAAGCCTCCCTTGTTTGGTTCCCGCTCACCTTGCCTGACCTCCTCCTCCTCCTCCCGGCCCTGGGCTCCCCGGGCAATCCCGCAGCGACCTCCCCTCTGTCCTCTCACTGAACCTCGTCCTGGCACGGGGAAAGCCACCCCTGTAGCCCAGCCTGCCTGGCAAGAGGTCTCCTGGAGCTCCTCACACCTTCTTTCACTCGCCGCGGCGCACGACTCTCTCACCCCGCCTGCCATGCCATTTCCTTCCTCCGGCTTCCTTTTCCCTCCATGGGGTACCCGGCGCGGGGCAGCAGGRCAGCAAGCTGCGATGCCCGAGACAGCCTCTATGAATAAAGTGGGAATCCTCTCTGTTTTGTTTCTAGCTCCTCTTCCTCAGGTTTGTGCTTCACATACTGTTTTTTCTTGGCAGGGGGATGGCAGTCTCTCCCTGCCCCCTCCCACGGCACTCCAGTGGCAATGGCTGACGGTGGTCCTGCGGCCTGGCCCTGGGCAGCCATCRCCCACCCGCAGCCCAGTGGGGTCAGGGCAGCACAGCACAGCCCCCRGGTAACCAAAATCAGACAGCAGTGCTCGATTTCTGCAGTGTTCATCGGCCAGCAGGACCCACCACCATGGCTCCCAAAGATGATGCCTCCCTCAGCAGCTGCAAGGAACTGCCACAGAGTTGACCAGAAGAAATGGCGCTTTCAGCTGAAAATGCCTACCGGCCTGTGAGAAACGCCAAGGGGTGAGGGTGCAGCCAAGTCCCCATGCTCTGGGCCCCCGGGCCCCCGAGGCCCCTTGGAGCAGGGCTATGCAAGGGAGGKGAGGGGGCCTGTGCTGCACGGCAGCCATGCCAGGGTGCTTCCCACTGCGTCTGGGGCCTCCCAGCTCCCTCGCTGGTGACATGAGGAAGCTGTATACATGCAGAGGTTGATTTTATTCATTGAATTTAGTTTTTTTTTAAATGAAGCCATCCTCTCCTTAAGACATCCTGTTTGGGTAGGCTTGCAAGGGAGAAGGGGGGAAACTGTATCTAAGATGAGGGAGGGAATGGAGGTRGTGCAGCGGGTCACCAGGCAGAGGGGACAGGCGAATGCTGTAGACACAGACCCTGTTAGTGATGCCGTCTGATGTAGGGTGATGGCCGAGACCAGCACGGAGAGTTTAAACATCCTGTTTGGTTCRTGGAGGGAGGGAGGTGTCTGCAGAGAGGAGTTCAGGACTTCGAAGAAGATGGTGTGGTTACTCGCCACGGTGAAGCAGGTTCYCCTTGCTGGATCGGTGCTGGGGCTCAGCCCTGCTGGAGAGGGCTGGCCTGTGTGGGAGGACGTGCCTTCTCCCCGAGGGGGCAAGGAGAGGGGTTTCTCTTCCTACAGAAGGCAGCCAGCTGCCCGGGCARTGGGAGGACAGCTTGGTGAGACATCCAGGTCTGAGCGTCCTGTTGTCTGTCCGCCCCGTTTGAAGTCTGCCCCTTGGCAGGCAGGCAGGATGCGCGGCGGCACGCGATGGGTTTGGCGGCACGCCGTTACAGGGAGGGATCCCGTGCGCCGAGTCGACATCAAGGTCCTGTGAGAAGCCGAAAATAAATTCAAGGAAGTTCTAAGTGTTTCGTGAGCACTGAGGGTCCCTGAGAACGACCATCAGCCTGGTGGCAGGAGCTCAGTTTTCCCCCTTAGCCTGGGAGCTGGAGCAGGAGGCTGGTAGCCAACAGGCCAGACATCTCTCTGGCAGCCTTCTGCAAATCATTTTCCCCTCAACCCTTCAGCCAGCAAGCTGTAAAACGGGGATAATGACGATAATTACAGTGATAAACTGCACAATAGGAGTTATAATTGCTCAAGGTCCTTCACTAGGGCTCTTGGTATTTTTTCTTGTATGTGAAGTGATAACATCCAACACTTTTGAGGGAAAAAAAAAAGTCGTCACCATACCAACAGACAGAACCTGAATTGCTTTTGGCAGTGGTCGGATCACAGTCGGAGGCTTGATTTCTCTGAAAAACAACTCTGTCAAAATAAAGGGGTGAGGTGGTGAGTTTGCAGAGGTCTGTAGGAGGAGATGGGGTTTCTCTGCTGCGTGAGGGTGCAGACCCCAGGGCTGAAGTGGGTTAAGGGAGTCCTTTGCCCTGTTTCCTCACCGGTTTTCCTCCAGACCAAAACTACTCTCCCTGTCTTTGGTCTGATTTTTGGTGAAAAGCTGCAATTTCCTGTTTTTCATTTGTTTGTTTATTTTTGACCCAGACCCATACAGTTACATTTGGTGTGGAGCAAGAGGGGGCAGTGAAGCCTTAGCAGAGTTAAGTTTGCCTGCCCAGGTGAAGCGTGCGGCCCACCAGCATACCCAGCCTTGTAAAGAGGTCTGAATTTCTGGGATAAAAAATGTGGAGTAAGTGCAAACTGCTCTTACGAGCAGAGATATACATGTACTGAAGGTTAGACTAGAAAGGTGTTGGGGCGGGGTGGGGGGGAGCAAGATGCAGGGCCCGAGGGCAGACCCATCCATTTCCCTTCTTGCCGCTACTGGCTGATTTCTGTTCCTTATCTCCAAACCCCTTTGTTGGTCAAGGGGAGACTTTTTTGGGAACTGACTCAAAAGTACRTGAACTTAGATGTCCGGACAGCATCTGTTTCTGCTTGCTGGGGAGGAAGGAGTTGAAGGTTTCCCTCCTTCCCCCTCTCTTCAGTTTCCCAATTTTCTGCCCCCTCCTTGCACTTCGGTAGCTCCAGCCTGCGCCTCTGTAGAGGAAGGCAAATCCTGAAGTGACAGAGTTATGTTCGAGGGCAGGAAGGCGCCTTGCGACGAAGGACTCGATGAACAGAGGCAGAGATTTACTGGTGCGGCTTCTGGCCTCTCTCCTCCTCGCTGGCCCCTCCTCGGGCCTTTTCAGAGCTGAGTGTTGGTAGCACAGGAAGCGCCTGACCGCGGCTGCGGCTCGGCTCGGCTCGGCTCGGCTCGCAGTGATTTCCTCTCAGGCAGTCCGTTATCTGTCGACTGTCAGGACAGGCTTTCCCTCTTCCTCCCCCCCGTCCCCATCCCCATCCCGCAACTCCTCTCCCCGCCTTCCCTCAGCCTCTCGCACACGCACACACACATGCCCTTTACTGCCAAAAACCGTCCTCCGCCCCCCTCCTCAGCTAACTTCCTTTCAGCATTTTTTTGAGCTCGATAATCCTAGGATTTGTAAAACGGGGGAAAGGAGAGAGAGAGTGAGCGGGAGTCAGGACAGGAAGCTGGTTTCTCATTCCTCTAACTGTCCGAAGGCAGGAGGAGGGGAAGGGGGGGAGCCAAAGAGGAGCCTTGTGCAGACTCTTCCCCGGTCCCTTTTCATTAGTCCGTTTGAACTTCCAGTCTCCTCTGAAAGCCGAGAGAAGGAAGACCGGACTGGGACTCTTTCTGCTGGAAGTGGCGACAGCGTGGCTGATGAAACCCAGAAGGTGGCCGTGGAGGGTCCCGGGACCGCGCTGAGGGAAAGACGTCCCCTCCACCATCGCCTGCCCCCAATTTGCCAGCTCTGATGCGGGCACCCATCCACCACCCACTTCCCTCTAATGAGAACCGTTCCGGGCTCGGGCTATGATCGCTGCTGCTGCCGGCTGGAGAGCCTTCTCTCACCCTGACCTTCCTCTGCCACAGGAGCAGCCCAACATCTGGTGGGGATTAATGTTTACTTCTCCAGCTGGACGCTGTACGGGACCCCCGATGTTACTCCCTGGGAGCGGGACACGGGCGGTGGTCTGAGAAGAGCAAGATTTTTGTCGCCCAGCGTGAGGCCGGGGGGAGGGGGGCAAGGCAGGAGGGGGGGCGAACCTCTTTTGGGACTAACCTCATGAAGAACAAGGGAGCCAAGCAGAAACTCAAGAGGAAGGGAGCCGCGAGTGCGTTCGGCTGCGACCTCACGGAATATCTGGAGAGCTCTGGGCAGGATGGTAAATGCCTCTTTATTTTCACTCTGGTAGCGGAGGAGCAGAGCGCGCGTCCCCCCTTTTTTTACCGGTAGGACTGCAGACCGGACCTTTCCCAAGGCTGAGGGCTAGACAACCTGGAGCTGTTTTTTCCCCGGGAAGTGGAGTCACTGCTCAGTTGCTCACAATGAATGAACAATCGGAAGATTGCTTTGGTGACGCGTCTGCATGACCCTTGCATGAGTAGCGCTGCGTGTGGGGAATACGCCTGGGCTAGGGCTCTCGGGCTGCCTAAGTGTGGACAGAGGCGGCCGGCTGCACATTGTGATGCCCTCTCCCATCTGCCTGGCCATGGAAGGGGGTAGCCGGCTTTTAGGGAGCTAGGTTCGGAAATCAGAACTGTGCTTAGCGTTGCCTCCTCCTGGACTTGGAAATCCTCCCGAAGTCCACGAGACTAGAGTGTTGCAGGGCTGTAGGGAGGAACTGGGAATGTCCAACCTGCCCCTCCTGGACTCCACTACAGTTCCCATATTGTCCTTTCACTGCGGGATGGAGACAGGATGGAGACTGGGGGGTGGGGTGGAGTAGGGATGGGTGTGAGGTGTAGGGGGCAGCTGAGCTAATATTTTCACTACCCTGCCTGTTATCTTTCTCTCCTCCTCCCCCTGACCTCCATGCCCCCAGATAYCGGATGAGAATATGGTAGCTCAGACAAGAGGTAACTGCAGTAAGATCAGAGGGTCCTGAGCTTGAAAYGGTCAGTCCTGGATGAGGGAAGGAGCAGAATGATTTTTCTTAAAGAGGGTTGGATGACGAGAGAAGCAGTCGAGAGTTTGGCATACAGAAAGACCTGCAGTTTAGCAAGAGGAAAAATAAATACATGCCTGTTACCATCCCTGATGTGAGCATTATGTTCYGGGTTTAGCATTATGTTCCAGTTTGAATTAAGTAACTTTTACCAATGTCAGGCTACCCTGAGCAAAAAAAGCTTCTAGCAGCAATGTCATCTTTGTACGGGGAGGGCTGTACAATCAGGTCTTTCACTTGCTGATGAGCATGGCTGATGAAGTATAGTGTGGAACTGCACTGGCAGAGGGATGGACTACATAACAGTAGTCCTTTCCGTTGCACAGTGAAGAGGGAAGTACATAAGCTAAAATGTTATATATGTGCATTTATTTAGGTAGGGAGGTAAACCAGTCACTCAATTTCGAGTCATCCGTAACAATTCTTTTATATCTTTTAACTTATATAGCCCTTAACGGCAATTGAATTGAAATAGCGAAAATAGCAGACTTAATGAACTGATACCACTTTGCCAGCACGAGGTACAGATAGATAAATTCCATCTAGTGCTAACATGAGCCGCCGCGGTGGAGCAACAATTTACAGCTGTTTACAGGAACACTGAAAAACAACGCAGGGAAGGCAGGCACAGGCAGTATATTCAGCTGAAGCAGCAAGGGGGATTTTAAAGGGAGAAACATAGTTATTGCAGTTGAAATTGGKCCAGAAGAGCGAAATTTATTACCCRAAATCCCATAGTTTTTTAAAATAGTTTTTTGGGCACAAGAAAGAAGGACATTGTCTCCAGTCTCATTTGTGGGATAGTTCACAGTTCCAACCTACTTATCTGTCCGTGCTGAGGAGCAGTGGGGGAGAATATGAAGTTCCTTTCCCTTTATGCAGTACTGCTATTTGCTGAATAGCACATCCCGTTGCCCAGTGCCGTGGGATCCAGAAATGAAAGACTCAATTGTTATAGGTTTATCGGGAAGGGTGTAAGTTAGATTGGTACAATTCAATTTACTGGGACAGGGAGAGAAGTGAGAGAATTAGAGATGCTAACTTTTTGCTGGTAGGGCTCTGAGGATCAATAGGAAAGTGACCAAGTATGCCAAAGTGATGTCTTGGGAAGAAATGAGGGTTCAGACAGGAACATGAGGACATCACAAACTTGCAACCTGTAACTATAAAACAAAATTAGAAGAGCATTTAGGGTACGGGAGATGGTTGATCTGGGGACAGTTGAATTGTGCTGCTAAGGATTATTTCCAGTGACAAACCAGTGCTCCTGCAAGCARGGGCTTTGGCAGAGACGTAAAGCAATAACTCTCTCTGCTTTAGCTGGTACTATGTGTTTAACTGGTGRGATGCAGGCTGTGGTTGTTCCCTACTTGGAAGCAATGAAGATGTAAGACTGTTCATGGTATCTGGGAGTGATGAGGAGGGGGAGAGCACTTTGGCTGCTGTCCAGAAAATGTTTTGTTGTGGACCTTTCTGAAAGCAGGCTTTAAAATGCACCCAGAAGGGTTAACTGGAAAAGAATAGGCTGTAGGACAGGCAGGACAGGCAGACTGGTTGTGCTTTCATGMTCAGGTCTGCTTTACGCCATCCGGCAGTGCTGCTTTGTGTGACTGGTCCTGCACACTYGCACAGGCGAAGAGAAGCGGAGACCTGCTTTGCTGGTGCTGGGGATGGCAAAGGGAGCACAGGGGATGTCCAAGGCTAGTGTGGACAACTCAATTTGGCTTTTTTCCCTCCGGATTAGTACACGGCCGTTACAGTTAGGGGGTGCTGCACTACTTGTGTGGTGCTTTGTGGAGGAGATGCACAACTTGAGTCCCCCCCCTACATGCTTGCGGTTGTTGAAGAGCAGCTTGTGCTTTCTGCAAGGACCTTAGTCCCTGTGTCGTTGCCAAATTCCAGTGGAGAGAATTATATTCTGCTTAAGGTATCAGCATTTCTTCTCCTGTCATTTAACTGTTTAATAACTTGCTATGGTTCGCTTCAGAGATGGCTGCGTTTCAGTGAAGGGTGAAAAGATCCTGCTGTCTCCCTTACCAGACAGATGTACCTAAGGCTCTGTTATAAAGAGCTTTATGATAATACAATAAAAGCTGCGGCAGAACTACGAAGTATTTAAGAGTGGTATAAATGGAAAGACTTTACCAGGTACAAGGGGGTAGCTCAGGAGACTAAAAATGTGATACAAAGTCTTTAGCCCTAAGTTGATTCTTCAGATCTGACCCAGGTCAGTGGTGATGGACAGATGTTGCTGTCTGATGGCTGGTTTGAAGGTCAGATGTGTTGAATTTACTGTATTTCAAGTCAGTTCCTGTCACTACTGCATTTGACCCTACTTGGCCTTTTCCTGCTGGCAGTCTCTATACAGAGACTGGTCATGCTCCTTATGGGGGCAGACTGCTATCAGTGCTCCCAAGCATTTAAAATCATGACTCAGTCCACAAAAATCATGAGAGAAAATAAAAATCAGTGGTGGGTTCTTTTTCTGCTTGCTGTTTTCTGAAACTTCAGTGTGCATCTGAGTTATGTTTTCAAGTCTTTCCACTGGCTTGAGGGCTAGAAACTTGGGGRAAAATTGGCTTTTCTTCCTTCCCACTAAAATTCTCAAACAATGACTTTAATAGCAGTGGATTTGAGGAAAAGCTCACATAAGACATGAAAGAATGGCGGCTGGCAATACCAATGAGTAGAAGTCGTCAGATTTCACACAGTSCCTCTTCTGTCGCTGCCAGCACTGAATCCACACACGGAGGAAAGTGATCTTTTGGAGTGTCAGAGCTTCACTAGAAAGCAGTGTCAGGCTTTGGGCATGGATAGGCACCCATGCAGGAGGAAGTTAGTGCTCATTTCCTCTACTAAAACATTTTCTTGTGTCAAACTTTAATAAAGTGTTGTAYGGGTGCGATGGAGCTAACAGATATTAGGCCTGAAGGATTAACATTAGAGCCATATTTTGGCCTCTTGATAGCAGCCTGGTTTCCAGAGGAGAAGAGCACATAGTGCCTCTACTGAAGTCAATGGCAGCTGAACGTCAGGCCCCCAGTTCCTGTAATAACAACAATATAATTTTCTAGTGACGGATGGGCCAGCAGAGAAGGCAAGACGCAAGGTTGTGCACAAACCTTAGTTGGAGCAGGGCAGTCTGAACTGCCTAAAACAGTCGCAAAGAGTAGTCTTGCTTCTGGTTATATCACAGAAGTGTTGTAAGAGGCGGCTGAAAAAGTCAAAGCTGTTAAAGTGAGAGGGACTAAGTCAAAATGGAGTTTAATATTCTCAGTACTTCTAACTGTGGGAGATTCAGACTGGGATTTCAGGTCCACAACCAGGTACAACTTCCATTTTTTAAAAATGGAAATAGACACAGCATCTATAAAAATTTGATTGTGCTGGTAAAAGATAATCCAGTCTTTTGCATAGGAACCGGTACTAATTCAGACCTACCTTTGCTTCATTTGCTTAGAGCCAGGTAGGACTCGGAGAAAGGCTGAATCGTTTCCTTCATTTTTAGTATGATGATGTCTAGATGTTGGGATAGGAGGTGCTATCAGGACTGCAAAAAGCCAAATCTCAGACTAGACGCCTTGTTCTCAGGGTGCAGGTCAGCTCTGTGTGTCCTAGCTTCCCCTATTTGCTGGACAGTTAATTCTGCTGTTGCTGTACCCCTCTGTGGTTTCTTGCACATCTGTTTCCTGCCTGATGTTGTCTGGTTGGGATGCAATGAGATCAGCTTTTCCCCTTAACCCCCTCCCACACTCCCCACAGTTCCCTCAATGCCTCTCATCCTGAGCCTGTGGCACCCAAAGCACTTTCTGTCTTTTTGTGTAATGCTGCTTATTGGCTTTGTTTGCTATTTGCTGTAGAAAGAGAGCTTCTTCATTTGAGGAGCTTTGAAGCCACCAACCCCCTCGTGCTCTCCACTTGAGGCTTCTTCTTGCCACGGCAGAGAGCAGGGCCGGCTGGCAGCACTCCCTGAGGCCGGGGAGGGAAAGGGAGCTGTTGTCTGCAAAAGTAGCAGAGGGAGACGGGTGAGGAAACCCTTACAAGCCCCTGGATTGTAATATGGGGAAGGAGACAACARTATGGGTAGCCCACAGGATATTCTTCTATGCTGTGTGGCTGTGCAATGACTGCTTCTGCCTTGTCACAACTGCATTTGAATGAAAGAGTAAGGAAAGATTTCGTTTAGTGTTAGTGGTCTCATAAAAATGTGGGAGCTCTGGCTTGCAGTGACTCCCCAAGCAGGATCTTAACCRCTTCTGAGAGCTGCAGTAGGTCAAGACTTTACTATAGGATAGGCAAGTATATCTGAGGGGAAACAGTAACAATAATTCAGCAGTAATATGCTTTGTACAAAGGAAAGGTGGCCTTGGATACTTTTTGGCTGTTTTGGTACAGCCTCTTAGCACTTCACCTTCTGCCTGATTTTGATGCTGTATGTGTTTCATCGTGAAGCTACTTCGTCTATGCTCAGATGGATGAGGAGACTTGTCACTCAGGAAGAAAGTAGTTTGCTTCGAGAACAGGCGCCCTTCGGAGCCAATCTTAAAGCTGCTTCCCAGATGTGAAGCAGCTTTTCTGGGTTGTGTGGCTTTCCTTCATCACACTTGCATGTGCAGCTGCATCTGTTTGTGGGATAAGAGCATGCAGGGATGTGCGTGAGGGTGCATGCAAGTCCATAGCACATGTGTGTACCACACAARGATGCATTTGTGTCCACTTAGTATATTTTTTTAAGCTGCTTTTCCTGCATTGATGTTTTGAAGTGAATGTATGCCCACGCTTTTGGGTAGGTGCTTTTGGTTAACGATGCATGCAGAAGTCCTGGGAAAACTGCTGAAGGATCATTAATGGCAATGTGGAGGAAAAAGACGAGGCCATTTTTTTTTTCAAAGTCCCCTTGGAAAAATGAAAATGCCACGCGCTCATTTAATCTACTGCAGAAGAACGAAGAGCTGCATTCATCCCACTCTCAAAATTAGAAACTGTGGCACTGGGGATTTCTGTCTCAAGAGCGGATCGAGCTGAAAAGAAACCTCTTTCTCTGTGGCCGGGTTGCTTTCAATCCAGATTTCTTCCCTGACCTACCTCACTCCGAGGCTATGCAAACACTTGTCTCTCTGCAAGGWAGGAAGCAGCAGGGGCTTGGAGGAGAAGGGGACAAGAACAGCCTCTTGGGCTGGCTTGAAATGCATTAGTCCTCTTTTTTTACCTGACATGCTGCAGTCTGCTCTACATTTTCGCAGTGCTCATACACGAAGCAGTCCCATGACCTGCGCTCTGTGGGGTCTATCCGTGGCTGTAGTCATGCAGCCTGTGTGGATATTTAAGGCTGCTTACCCTCATCTTTGTGACGGGAGCAAAAGGGACAGTTGGGGTCTGAAGTTTGGGAGCAAAAGAAGGGGGACTGTATTATTGTACAGTGAAGGAGAGCCGTGGCAGAGGGGCCCTGAGGGCTGAGTAYATGAATTGGCAGGTGGAGTAGCCGGGCCGGGCTTGGAAGGAAAACAGCTCCTTGGCCTTTCAGAGTCTGCCAAGGCATGTCTAGCGAACATGGGAGTGAGAAACTTTGCTGCCAAAATGGATAGTGTGGGGGAAATTATTAATAACGTAAAGGTTGCTTTTTCTCCACTCGCTCTCACAAGCGGAGCATCATGTTATGAGTCCCAGATATCAGCCTCTATGGCAACAAAGTGAGAGCAACAAGACGCTGGGAACAACGGGAGCAGAAGCCATCTGTCTGCTTCTGTTACTCCGCTGTTCCTCCTTGTTTTGGATGATGTTTGTGTTACTTCCTCAATCTGTTTCTGGTTCCTGGGAGATGGATTTTTGTGTCTCCGTGGCACAGTGTTACTGCAGTTAAACATTCATGTTGCGAGCTCAGCTCCTTGTTCTGTATTGACTTTCCATTGCTAGCGCTGTGTGATTAGCAGAGRGCTCTTCCATGCTGCCTCCTGCTTTCCATTTCCCTTACCAAGCACTGCAGGAGGCACACGTGTCGTTTGCATGCACTAAGCCCCACTTTGATCCTGCTTTCTCCCCACCCTCAGCGAACAGCATGAATCACATGTCTTGCCTGCAGATTCTAGATTAGAAAACATATTTTGATCTGGCAAATGTTTTCTCTTTGTTGGTAACAGCTGATTGCATCTGAACTTGGGAAACCAAGGACTAGGGACTTCACTGCTTGTGGTATCACAGCTCTTAAAGGTTCAAGGAAATAACTGCTGTGGATGAAATGCTGGCACTGCACAGGGTGGATGTAGGACATAGGCTGATGCAGACACGGTGAACAAGTAGTCTGGGAGATCCCCAATTGTCTGCAGTGCTTGGATGCAAAGTTTTGGTGTAGGCCTGGTTCTAGTTTGGAGAGCTCGTGACACTAACAAAATACTAGAAAGCTTGCATCTGTAACTTGGGCTTTGCGTGTATGATGCAGTTCTACAGCAGCACCATTTGCTGGCAGTCAGGGTTGTGCCAAAGATTTATGTTCCAGTGTTTCTCCTTTAACGGTAATAGGGAAAATGAAAACAGCCTGTCAGTAATGGTATACCCAGTCCTGCTCTGAAGGGCGTAGGGTGGGGTGGCTGTCAGATTGGCTGCCCACATCACGGCTTGGACGGGATCTCTGATCTGCACTGGATGCAGTTTTCCTAAGTGTGAAATACAAATGGAGGGTGATTAAAGGATGGAGAACTACCAGCGTCTGCCTCCAGTCCTGAACCACCAACAGGGTGCCAGATGCACTTAGAGCTTTGACAATGGAAACCTACAGATACCTTATTACAATACAAAGGCTGCTAATTGGCTCCAGTGATGGTTGTTTTAAGGGCAACTAGTGTTGCTAGTTGCCTACTAGTGTCTACTTTCCATACATTCCCAGAGTCTCAAGCCCCAGCCGTCCTTTGTTTGTATGCCAGAGCCTTCAGCTTCTCTGCTGATAACTTCAGTGAATGTGTTTTGCATTGTCAACAAAAAAAAATATCTGCGGCATGTTTACAATGGACACAGACAGAGAACAGTGTAACATAAATTGAATTTAGTGTTAAATTAAATAACATGGGGCAACTGTGCTGACTGTATTATTAACTTTCATACTTAATTCAATAATGTAACCCTCTGTTTTCTATATTTATCTGAAACCACAAGCAGACTTTCTGGTCTTCTGCACCACTGTGATTACAGATACGAAAGTAATTAACATGGRCTTGAGACCTAGCTTGTTGTCAGATGTCTAGGCCCTTGCATATAATGAAGTTATAGACACCAATACTAAACTTCACCCTCACTCAAGTGCCAGATCAATGCTATCATTGTGTGTGAGAGCGAGGAATTCAGTCCCTAATGCTACAAGTCTTTCGGCACACACCACTTAAGCGGGCAGGGAAGTCTCACTCCTCTTCTGTCTCACCCTCTTGCCTTGAACACGACCCTGCAGCTGGAATAGATTCCCCATTTTCAGCCCGGTGGAGGCACTTCTGATCTTARCAGTGCACCAAAAGGGATAGAACAAACCCCACATTTTTGCACTTGCCTTCAGTTCCTCTGCCCCGGTTGCTGTACTCCCATTTGGGAGCAGCAGCCTGGCCTAGGCTCGAACCAGCCTGCCTCCATCCTGGTGCCAGCAGCTGATCCTGTGTGACAGCCCCAGTTCCAAGCAATGCTGGGTTGACTGGATGGCCGCTTGGACTTTGGTAATTTAATGTGCATATGGGAAGAGTTACCTTAACAGCAGCAGAAAATGTTATAGAACCACAGAATTACTGATATGAGCAGGGACCTCTTGAGATTATCTRGACCAACTCCCTGCTTAAGCAAGGTCAGCTACAGCCAGTTGCCCAGGACTGTGTCCAGCTGAGTTTTGAATATCTCCACAGATGGAGACTCCACAACCTCTCTGGGCAACTTGATTCAGCCTTTGACTACTGYCACAGTGAAAAAGTGTTGTGTTCAGATGGAATCTCACATTTTTTAATTTGTGCCCCATGTCGTGTCAACGGGCACCACTGAGAAGATTCTGGCTTCYTTTTCTTCATCCCCTCYCATCAGGTATTTGTACACATCAATAAGATCCCTCCTATCCTTCTCTTCTCCAGGCTGAACAGTCCCARCTCCCTCAGCCTCTCCTCATATAAGAGATGCTCCAGTCCCTTAATCATTGTGGCCCTGAGCTGGGCTTGCTCCAGTAAGTCTGTGTCGTTCTTGTACTGGCGAGCCCGGAGCTGGACACAGGACTCGGGGTGTGGGCTCACCAGTCCTGAGCAGAGGGGAAGGATCACATCACTCGACTTGCTGGCAACACTCTTCCTAATTCTTCTGATGTTCCCAGTAATTCATACAGTTTCTATCAGAAATTGGCCTTGGTATCCCAGCCTAGGCTGGCAATTTCAGTCAATAACTAACAAGCAGTTAGGACGGTGTTAAGGATCCTTTCTGCCCTGGTTAATGCTGAAAACAAATTGTCTTTTCATAAAGGGCCGCTGTTCTTTAATGGTTTCTGCAGTCTTGCTGCTGGCCAGCTCAAACAAAATAATGTATGCTTTATATAATATGCTGATACGCTGCATCTGATGAAAGCTTTGCAGAGCCTTGGCTTAACAGAAAGCCTACAAATAATGCTTGTGAAGCAGCACACCTTTCTCAGGTAGTGGTTGTACAGCCCCCCCAAAGGCACTGTGCACTGAACTGGGGCCTTGTGGCCGGAATTCTTCCTTTTGGGGTGCTGTGTTACATGCCCTTCTCCAACACGGGGACCAGGCAACGGGAGGGGAAATGTCCAGCCCTGTTCAGGATTCTCAGCTGTGGCTGCTGCTCTCAGAAATATGCCCTGAGCAGCTGAGCTGGGTTCATAGCCATTTATCTCCAGCTTCTCTCTCTGCCCTCTTCTACACTCAAGGCTCAGCTAACTAAATGCCTTTGGAAATGCTATTATCTCCTGTGCTCTCTGGGGCCAGGAGCAGCTTGAAGATTTATCTTCTGGAACAGGAGGCTTTGTTTAGTTCTGTAAAGCACTGAACAGTTAAAGAAAGAACAAAACCTAAACCCCAAACCAAATGCAAAACTCTCTTTACATCTTGTGTCCTTTCTTTGCTTTCTGCCATCTGGGAACGTGTGTGCATTTGGTTTTGTAACGTGATTAAATACTGTCACATGGTGAAATGGTTAAAGGAGATATACCTGCATCTCTAAAATAAGGATTGAACATCCAAAGGGCCAGGAGACATTCCTGCTGTAACTAAGTTGTGTAACTTGTTTCCCACAGAGTGTTAAGACAGGAGAACAGGTCATATTCCCAGTACCAACTTCATTTAAAGGATACCACTGTGGTTTTCACCAAACACGCCTTTTTTTCTGAAGGGTGCTGACGTGCTTGCAAACTTCTCTACATGTGGGATGCAGGGCTRAGAATCCAGGCTAGATCCGTGCCTGATCTCACTGTCTATATTCACTGGCTCATCAAAAAATGCTGATTTAGCAAACCCAGAACACTGGGAGAAAAGGGAGGGGTTTGTTTATCTGGATCTGAATATTTCAGCTGGGATATTTCTGATACTGTTAGTATTCCGTATTTGCCATCTCAGCAGTGAATGTGACTGTCGGTCCTGTTGCAGACAGGCAGCTTGGCAGCAGAACAGCACAACCAGCCTGCGGAAAACCCTTTGCTCCATGTGCAACTAGTGCTTGTTTTTCTGTTCATCTCTCATCATGGCGCTGTGGGTAGTGATGGCTGTCACACCTCGGGAGGGTCAGAGGTGTGATCAGGCAGGGTGAGCCTCCTGGATCCCTTGCGTCTGCGCTGCAATTTGCGTGAAATAARTAAGCTGTCAGCAGGACTGAATTGCTTTCTTTCCTTATGCAAAATCAGAGAGGGGAACAGCTTCGCCATTTTGCTCTTTCTCTTTTTATCTTGCTAGTATGCTCCACTTGGTATTGCATTTTCCTTACCCTTGCTCTGGTCAGGTAGTTTCAGATACACGAGAGGCTAAATGAGAACAAACTCTCTTGTGAGATTTATTGCATCTTCTGCTTCTAATCAAGCCAGAAAAATAGAGCAACAGACTTCCTTCTATAATCCTGTTCTCTCCCTTCCAGTCCGGGCTGGAAACCAGAAGTACAACAAGGTAGAGGAATGCAGCAAAAAAAGTTAAAACAAATGTCCTGGAACCTCTAAAAGGAGTGTGGGGGTTTGGCCTGAGGCAATGGCTCAGGGTTACAAAGGGGCCGTAGGGGATTCTCCCTTTTCTCAAGTGTTTTCAGTTCCCTTTACTTAGTTAGGTGGGTTGGGTTTTTTTTCCTTTCCGTCCTCCATCTCAATAACTTTATTGCCAGGATGGCAGTATGCACATGTTGCCAAAGTCAATACATCAAGCGTCTGCGCCTAAGGCTGGCTTAAGAGCGGTAAATGGGAAGAGCTGGTTTTGATCTATTGAGTCCATTTTTCTTCCTTCCTGGCTCAGTAGCGAGCGCCAGTCACATACTGCTGCCCAAGGTTTGCTGTGTAAAGCCACAAAAGGGATCTGACTCAGGAAATTCAGTTCCACATCCCAACACTGTCGATTTGGGGTCCCCCAGAACCTGGATAAGGAGCGACRCCCTCCTGCAGCCCCGTCTCTAGATCAGCCAGGCGCCTGTGACCCAGTACCCGCTGTCCTTGGGGTGGCAGGCGGAGAGCAGCGGCGGAGGCAGACCCCCCCCCGGCTCATAAACACGCTTCGGAGGCGGGGAAGGAACCAGTGTAATAAACACAAAGAAGGGCTAGGCGTCCTAATTAGTCCTCGTTTCTAGCCTGCTAAAATACCCATCTGTCACTCTGCTGCGATAATGAGATTTGAGAAGATTAACTGGATACTACTTAGGCCCCTAAACATGGCAGCTCAATAAGCGTGCTGCTGTTCAGCCTTAAGCCGTGCTTGCAGCAATTACTCCCTAAGCAGGTTTACGTGTGGTTAGCGCTTGCATGGGAGTTGCCCAAGAAAATCTGCTGCAGGAATGGGGTGGGTGATTCAGAAGATGGCAAGCGTAGTATCAGTTCAGTCAAGTTGTTGACTTGGCATCATTTAGGGAAATGTTGCCATTTGGGCACAGTGTAAAACAAGGGCCCCAATCCTTTTAAAAAAAGGTTCTGGTTTRTCTTTTATTTCTAGGGGATAGGGACTTTTTTACACATGTACATGCTGTGCCGCGTCTTTCCCTTTCCAGAAGCAATTTCAGCTGGAGCCATGATTTGTTTTTTTACTCGGTGTCCTAAACTGTCACGTAGCGTTGCTCTGCCCAGCTCCACAGCTGCCACCTCCCAGCCTAGAGGTGGGTGGAGTAAGTCTTGTTTTTGCAGTTTGTGAAATATTTCAGGATGTAGGGCGCTCGTTAAATTATTGATGTTAGCCCTTGGCCGTTAAAGACAGACGTGAACTGCAGCTCTGGATCCTAAGGGCTTTGGAGGCTTATCCCTGCCCTAATAATGGTTCCCTGCTTGGGATTTTTCATGCATTTCTTACTACAGATTTGAACTCACTGCAGGATGGTSGAAGGATTTAGCAAATGGACAAAGGGTGACAGGAAGGCTTTTCTTTGCAAATTTATATACCTATGAAGCAAATTTAAGTGAGTATTGGTAGAAAAAGGGGAAAGAGGCATGTGAGTTTTCTTTGGGAGAATGGGAAAAATCAGAAAAATGTGTTCTGGTCTCTTGACACAGAATGTTTGCAGGATATGAAAAGATTTTGTACAGTTGTGATTCAGGGGACAGTGCAGGTGCACCTGACATCGATTCTTGTGCTTAAGGAAAGAGATTTTAGCTTGTCAAGCGCCGTATTTCTATCCCTTTCCCCACTTCTGCCTCCTTGAAAAGAGGCTGACAGMGATAGTGCTACTTGCTTTACCTCGCGGCGATGCCGGTGCGGAGGTTGGGACATTCAGCGCAGTCCTGCCTCCGCRGTGCTTTCAGCTCTTTGGTTGGGCTGCGGTGGTGCAGAGTGAGGCCCTGGCCGACGCGGGACAAGGGGGTGAAGGCAGCAAGCGCGGAACTGCAGGCTGCCGAGATCTCCGGGCGGCTTCGGGTGCTGCTCACAAGTTCACAGGGAACCGACTGCAAACAAAAACCTGCGTATGGCAGGAAAATCCTCTCCCATGTTTGACGAGGGCTCCCATGTTTGGGTTTGAATGGGAAGTATTCAAGGAGCTTCTCCCTTCCCCTCCCCTTCCCCACCCGGTCTCCCCTCCCTGCGTCGGGGCGTTGTGGTTGCACACARACCTCCTGTTTATTATGGGGGAGAGGAAGGGGTGAGGGCCATCTCTGACCCTCTCCTTCCCTTGGCAGTTTGCATGTCAATTAGCTTGTCCCTACGAGACAAGCCCACAGCTTGACAGAGCGGTGATTCAGCGGCCGAACAATGTCCAATTATCCTGGCCCGGGGAGCAAGAGGCCGGCCCCCAGCACGTGGGCTCCGCGTCCCTGGCCAGATGGCTCCTCGAACTCGCTTGGCCAGGCCAGTAACGCGGCTTGGGGGATTTGACACGTGTCAGTGGTTTCGGCTGAGCGCTTTTGCGAGCTATCAGTGGCACGGTTGTCTGAAATATTGGGAAGAGGTCCACGTGCGCCCCAGGCAGTGCTGTCCACTCCATGCCCTRTGCCGAAGCAGTGACCGGTGGCTAAAAGGGAGCGTGGATGTTCACATGTGAAATGAGATTTTTGCACCCCCAGTTTGGCTTCCTTTATCCCACATCCAGTTTGGTGACCTGGCGGAGACGTAAGCAGCCTAAAAGCACACCTTTTGCTCTTCTCTTTAAATTCTTCTGTACACGAATGAAGGCTAAATTGCTCAGATTGGTCTTTGAATTGTGTAGAGCAAAGGAGTTAGAGCCACGCCGGTGGCATGCCACAGGCTATGGCAAGCTCTGCTCCTGCCACTGCTTGACTCAGTGACAGACCTTAGGCCACTCCTTTTTCCACATCCTACTCCCCTCGGTGATGGTATCATCTTCTGATACCATGAAGCTGGTATCGTCTTCTTTTTGGTACAAAGTTCTCAGTATTATTACTGTTTCYATTATTATTATTAAATGTGAAGGGTCTCAGCTGTTTTCATCACCCAGTACTGAAAAGTGGGCTCTTGCAGCTGTGGGGAGTGCCACACTGGGTGACAGTGAGGGCAGAAAAGGATGGCGCTCGCCCAGCTTGCCTCTCTCAGGCAGACCCCATACCAAGAGCCTCAGAGGGAGATGTGAGGAACACCAGGGTGGCATTACATACCTCGAGAGGAAGGCTGCTAGCGCTTCCTTCTGAGTTGATGAGGCCTCTGCCCCAATACGTGGTGTTTTAGCTTTGAAGAGAACATGACAGCCATTTACCAACTAACCTCTGGGTCTAGGAAATGGAAAAACAGTGCAGCATCTATCTGAAATAGCAGAAGAGATTACCCTAAACTGGAATTTAGCCAGGATGCTGTCCTTAGTTCTGCTAATCTTGCAAAAAAAAAMCAGGAAAAAGAAAAAGGAGAAAAGTGATACAATGACTTTCTGCAAGACTGCAATCTTCATTTTATAGTCTCTGATTTAAAAGGGAGAATATGCAATAACACAGCTTTCTCTTCGCACGCCATGGGACATGCTTCATTACTGGCTCATGGAAAGGACTGCCCCCTACAAGTCACCAGCAGCAATTGATTCTGGTTTTGGGACCAGGCCCAACCTTAGGTTATTGATAGAAGTTAATAATAATGCATCCAAAGAAACAGCTGGAAGGGAAGAAGTGTGGCAGAGAAATGAAAAAGGAGACCAGAGGGAACGAATGGGAAAAGGGAATACGGGCAAAGGTGGAGTGGAGAAAGCATTTTGAGGTAATCCCCATATGCTTGAAACGGAGGGGGGAGAGGTTGGAAAAACTAGTCTGAGAGCAAAACTGACCATATTGGAACAACTGGAGACTGCCAATAAGTGGTAGAAGAGAGAGAGCTATAAGTGGGAGCAAAATTCAAAATCCTGGCAGTTTTGGTAGTAGGGCTAGAACAGATGAAGAGATGCTTTTCTGTGTACAGACAGCTGGAGGACAGACAGGAATAGTGTTCATCAGAAACAGTGGAGAGTAAAGGAAGATGCTCACAGTGCCAACAACTCTTGTTATCCAAAACTCCTCTTCCAGATTCTTACCCAAAACTGAGCCAGGGTGAGAGGTGAGAGAATTATTTCTGGCTCCTTTCAGCCCTTGAAATAAGCTTGGTTTTGGAAGGTGCAAGGAGATACCATTGAGTTACTGCATTGTGAGTGATGCATTTTTTCATCAGCTAACTACACTTTTTCATTCCCCCTTTGGTGCCTAACTGACGTTAAAATGAGCTTCRGTCTCTGATCAGTTCCAGAGTCTATGGGCGTGAGCAAGAGCAGCTTTGTCTCGCTTGGATAAGCTTGCAATACTTAATGTTTAAATGTGCTCATGTTCATTGCCTGCTGAGGGCATGCAGTGCCTCAGCTTCCTTTGCTTTGGAAGCCTGTGCTGTGAATCAAAACTTCTCTGATTTTACAGTATCCAATAMATTCCTGCTTTTACATCATGCAGTTTGTCCCCCTTTGAGTAGACCTGTACAAGGAGATGAACTTAGCCTGGCTTGTTTTTCCTCTGAAACCCATCAGCCATGTACTGACACCAGGATACAGGTCTTGGCCTGAAGTGTGTGGCTCAGCTGTGTTGGCTGTAGAGAACTGCAAAGGCAAAGAGATGATTGACTTACGCAGCAGTACTATAGCTATCAAAATGTAAGGAAGTTTGATTAAGTATGATCTCAACGCCCTTTTCCTGCAACACCCCTTYTTGTGTTTGCAGTGTATTTGTTAGTGTCTCAAAGCCCTTAGTACAGCAAGATCCAGGAGTCTTTCTGACAAAAGAAACACAGCCCAGAAACCCAACTCCTTGGCATTTGCCTTTGAAGAAACRTAGTGCATTAGAGGATTTTTTTTGTTGCTTCCTCTTTCCTTGCTTCCCCCAATCTTTGTTATTCCCAGCAACGACCGTATTTACTTATTTGCCTCTTCCCAAACCACTGGACAGACAGGAGCTTCATCGGGGAGCGGTTTAGCAGGACTGCTGGAGAGGGCAAAACAATGGGGCTTTAATCAGGGYGCCTCCAGCAGCCGCTGCTGGCCAGAGGTTTCTCTGAATTCCCAACATGGAACAGTTGCCTCTTTCATGAAGCGCCTGTGGGATGAGCACAGGATTGCTACACCCAAAGCATTTTCATGCAGCAACGGCTCTCTGAAAGGAAACGCTGCTGAGGACACCGCCTGCAGTGCCCCAAGCTACTGGGGTGTCCAGTGTGAGAGCCTCTTTCTTCCAGGCCTGGGCTGTGTTTGCCTTCCACATGAAATCTTTGAATAGCTCAAGTCTGGAAAGCGTTTAGGAAAGCGTCTAACTTTTCTCTTAAAGGAGAAAAAAAAAGGAGGGGAAAAAAAAGAAAACGTCAGGGGTAATGAAATAGTTTCCAAGGACTTGATGCAGTGTGGCCAAACTGTTTGTAATAATTTCCTTTAAATTCCTTTTATATAGAAAGAATTAAATATGAAATCATGAAGCAGGAAGCAGTCATCCTGCCAGCCGGTGACATGTACAGAGAGATCAGAGCAAAGTGAGAAAGACACAGAACAGCAGGAGACTTGCAAAAACATTTTTTAGCCCTCTCTTTTTCTTCCTCTTTTTGTTTACATGGATGTACACATCCATGTAGTACTAACATTTCTTACCCAAAAGAAGCTGCGGGAATCTCCTGCTGTTCCTTGTCTCTCCGATGGCAGCCCTGAACCTTCCTGTCTTGATGTGTCTCATCTGTCTGTGTTTCCTGATGGATTTTGCAGTCCCCAGATGTTTGGATACCTGATTCATCTCAAAGGAGACTGTGAAACATTAAGTATTTTTAAAAACCCAGCTTTATAATTGCTTTGTTTAACTTTGCAACATTCTGAACTCATATAAGGCAATAATAAAAATCACTGCTGTTTTCCTTCAAAGGATTTTGCTGTTGCTGCTTCTAAATTTGTGCGCGCAATGGCTTTGCCTTTGTGCTAGCAAGGTTATAACATTCCTGTTTCCCGAATTCATATTTTTCCAATTCTCTTTTTCAAACTCTCTATGAAGATTCCTGTCAGGAGTGCCCAGGCTGTTGTGTAAAAGAGGGCTGAAGTTACCCAAGTGCTACCAAATTGAAGTTCAGAAATTTCCCCAACAAAACCTGAAATCAGAAGAAAAAGACCTTGTGTCTGTTGTCTACAAAGGTCTGCAAGTCTACAAAGCTGACTTGAGTTGCACCTGAGTTTTGCATATCTCAAGAGCCTGCTTGGATTACACTCTGGAGGTCTGGCACTGGCTTCTGCCGTCTCCTGCCCAAAGTGGGAGATGAAATGCCTGTCTGGAGCCCAGCTCATTTTGAACCGGTTCTTCTCAGATTGCTCTGATCAGGGTTGAATTTGAAGTACCGACGCCTTAGTTCAATTTCCTTGAAATCCGGGGTGTTCAGCTGCAGGGTTTTTATCTGAGTCTGTYTCTAGCTTGTCTCCAAGGGAAGGGAGAGTGAATACTACAGGCCAGGAGCCTACAGATGCAAAAAATTATAGGCTTTAAAATGTCACTAGCTGAGCACATAATGGATATTCTTCGGATTTTATGATTAGCTGTTGTGTTTTGTTCGCCAGTGCTGCCTTCCTGATGCGATTTATAAAGGAGTCTCAGGTTGTGGCCAGGCAAGCCAGATTGAAAAGTGGATTCCCTGGCAACATCACTATCTTTTGCAACATTTCCTTTGTTTCTTCTGAGCAGGACAAGCTTGCCGATATACACCTKACTGCGACTCCCACGCGCTTTGCCATCTCCCCTTTCAGCCTGAGTCCAACAAGACATCATCCACGAAAATGTCTGCTTGCATACTGCAAAACCCAGGGCACGGTTATGAACCAGCCTATGCTGCTAAATCATGCCATTATGCTCAGCTTTTCAGATCAAGGGTAGTGCATTACGTGCGCGATTCACGCAACTGACTCCCATCTCTACCCAGAGCCATCCTAAAACCTGGGATGGCCGGAATGCTGCAKGTGTGTCCGTGCACAAARGTGTCTGCGCTGGGCAGGCAATGAAACCGGGCTCTAACTCTGCATGGGACCATCTGTGCCCAGGGGACCAGGGCATTGGTCTATACTCCGTGACAGCTGTGTCTGCACTTCGTGCATTCGTATTGATGTATTTCCCTGCAGCCCCTTTCCTGCTCTGCCCAGGTGGGCCAGAGGCACAGCTGGCCTGACTGGCTATCCCCTGTCCAGCTGTCCTCTGGTGTATGAAGYGATGGAGTAGAAGGGAAGGTGCGGGGCTGTGTGGCAAAGTTGGATGGTGCAGGGCTGTGCAAGACAAGGGGTCCATTTAGGAACATGCTCCTTGGGCTGCACGTTACACCACAGGCCTTCCCTAGCACGTGGTTCTTGGTACCCCATGTGTCCTTTCAAGTGTTCCACGCATGGGGTCTCTCACGGTGGGACACAAGAAGTGTAAGGGATTCACATGCTGGCAGAGAAAGGGCGTCTTCGTTTTGCTACTGTGCCTCTGAAAAGTTTTTCAAGCAACGTGCAACACTCTGACACCTTGCTTCCATTTCAGCATACTGCCTTTTACTGTTGAGCTCCTCCAGAAGCACAGGCTGTGTGGCATCAGGCCAGCTTCTGACCTCAGTGACACTAGTATAAATCTGGGATGCTGCAGCCAACTGGTGTGGAAGTACTTCAAATCTGCATAT
This sequence comes from Oceanodroma leucorhoa, assembly GCA_030449065.1. NCBI lineage: Eukaryota > Metazoa > Chordata > Aves > Procellariiformes > Oceanodroma > Oceanodroma leucorhoa. The sequence goes on along the minus strand of JASVER010000050.1, from coordinate 3,203,928 downwards.
ACAGCAAGTGTTCCCAGCCGTAAAGGGGCTTATGATTTAGGTTGGCGAAACAGCAGAACRAAAGCAATGTCTACGTGACTTGGGTACTTGTGAATCTCCCCTGTGACAAAGTGCTTCTGTGACACTCACACTTTCCCTGTTACCACCAGAGTGAGCTAGGAATTAGCTCCAGGGAAGTCCAGGGAATGCACCAGGACCCAACTGGTGTCAAGAGTGAAAAAAAGAACCAAATTTTAGGTGGATTTGTCAACAGCACTGTTGTAATTGACTGCAGTTGGCATTGAAGATGGTGGTAGTATCAACTCCAAGAGAAGTAGATTGTGTTGGCCTAAATCTCTTGTGGGACAGACTGCTGAGAAAGTATTGGTGAAGTTGGATATRTATCAGAGGAGCACTCAAGTTGAAAGCTTTGATGATAGTGCCTGGATGGGAGGTTCTGGAGACCTGGAGACAAGGCATTGTCTGTTTTGAGAGTGCTTGACCACAGAATGACCTTCCTTAAATGAAGCCAAGCTGCAGACAAATATGATCTTTTTTGAGACATGCTGCAAAATTCCTCTTTGGCCAGGGCCCTTTTCTGCTTAATTGGAGAAAATGAATTAGTAATAAGCAGTGGGGAAAAAGCACTGTGGTAGGAAGAGTTTGACTGAACCGGAGAGGTGCAGAGCAGAGAGCAGGAAGAGCCTCAGCTCATTCCTAAATATGATCACATCCTTAACATGATGGCTACCAGGGAAGTGCAGTAGAGCGGTGCTACTCGGGCTCTTCAGGCTGAAGCCAAGCACGTTATTTCAGAACARCTGAGAAGCCACGGCTGATATTTTGCAGCATATTGGCAGGCAAAGCAGAGAGAGCAGCACAAATGTCCTGGAAGCCCTGAGGATCCCCCTTGGTACAAACACTTCAGGTGGGCAGAGGAGTGATGCTAAGGCAACCCTTACTGGCCAGTGCAGCCTAAAAGTGGTTCCTGTGATGGGGCAGAGAAGTGTGGCCTGTGGCTGGTAGTTGACTCATAGCCTATCTTTTTCCCCCTTCCTCCTGTGAACCGCCCTGTGATGCTGTGACAGCAGGCAGACACGTTTTGTGGGCACTTCCCCGGGCTCTGCACGGGCTCTCCTATAACCTTGCAGGGAACAACRTGGGTCAGGATGGCTGGCAGTGCTGTCTGCCCCTACCTTGCAGTGCAGCCAGCGCTGACCAAGGAATAGCCGGTAGCCGGGGAGGTCCCAGGTCATCTCAGAGCRGCCCCGGGGGCGTCTGGGGAGGTGACAGGAGGTGTCTGGGGTAGGACATGCCTGTGTCCCCGCACTTGGACTTGAGAGAAACCATTTCCACTTGGAAGTCAGCAGAGAGCTGGAACAGCCGTGAGGGCTGTGAGCTCTGACAGCCCTGCAGTCTGTCGGCTCAGGAGGCRGCAGTAATGCATATATTTTGAGTCTTCCTCCAGACAAAGCGGGGAATGTCTGAAGGGGTGGATATCCATCCCAATATCCGAGGAGAGCCCTGAGTTCCCAGCATGGTTTCCTGTCCTCCTGGCAGCATCGGCAGCTGCTGGTTTGGAACAAACAGTCTGTGTGTCCCTGTGCGAGCCAGGGCAGCTGGAGGTGGATTTGTTTTCTGTTGATTTCATGGCAGTGTTGCTGCTTCAGGCCACTGCCTTGGTGTGAGGAACAACAACATCCTAGAGGAGACACCCAGTGAACTGCTGACTGCTCCACGGCTACCCAATCTGCATGCCCAGCGTGGGAAGCGGTCAGACCACCCTGACGGCATCAACAAAGCCATCATGTTTGCTGACATTTCAAGGGAACAAAAGCTGGGAACAAAAGCTAGGAACAAAAGTCTTTGATCCAGTTTAGAGCTCCAGTTGGAAGATATGGGCCTGAATCGCAAATGCCAGATCCAAGTGCCTTTCTGCTGGGGAGGGATTTTAAACCTCGGTCCAGGTCCCAAAGACGGGGCTTGAGTTTGGTCTCCATGGGAAGAAAATTATGCTGAAAACAGTGTGCCCTGTGAAATGAAAATGAAAGGTAAAGAAAGGAAATCAATGGATAGTTGAGGAGATAGAAGTCAGAAGAAGGGAATGCAAGAAGTTTGGCATAACTGATCTGTGAACAGACAGGACATCTTTTCCAGTGAATTCAGGCCTCACTTCCCACCCCCCCCAACCTCCCTTCCCTGAAATGATCAGAAATAATGCAGTTTCTCCCCAGATGGCCTCTGGGTAGCTTCTTGCCATTATTGTGGTATTTAGTTATGAGAGAACCACTCAAGATACCACCTGTATCAGGAATAGTGTGGCCAGCAGGAGTTGGGAGGTGATTGTGCCCCTGTACTTGGCACTGGTGAGGCCACACCTCGAATCCTGTGTTCAGTTTTGGGCCCCTCACTACAAGGAGGACATTGAGGTGCTGGAGCATGTCCAGAGAAGGGCAATGAAGCTGGTGAAGGGTCTGGAGCACAGGTCTTATGAGGAGTGGCTGAGGGAGCTGGGGTTGTTTAGCCTGGAGAAGAGGAGGCTGAGGGGAGACCTTATTGCTCTCTACAACTACCTGAAAGGAGGCTGTAGAGAGGCGGTTGTTGGTCTCTTCTCCCAAGTAACAAGCAATAGAACGAGAGGAAATGGCCTCAAGTTGTGCCAGGGGAGGTTTAGATTGGACATCAGGAAAAATTTGTTCACCAGAAGGGTTGTGAAGCATTGGAACAGGCTGCCCAGGGAAGTGGAGGAGTCACCATCACTGGAGGCGTTCAGAAAACATGTAGCTGTGGCACTTCGGGACATGGTTTAGTGGGCATGGGTGCTGGGTTGATGGTTGGACACGATGATCTTAGAGGTCTTTTCCAACCTTAATGATTCTATGATTCTGTGATTCTAAGAGGAAAAAAAAAGAAAAGAATTAGAAGTGAGACCAAGCCATAAAGYGTGGATCCAGTTCCAAACATTCCCAGGCACAGGGGTACTGAAGTCTAGTCTTTTGGTACAAGGCTAAGTTTTAGGACAACCAGCCCAAAAGGTTGCTCCAAGAATCTCATCGGTGATCTCTGACTCAAATCTCCTTCTGAGGTTTTAGTCTGTGTGTCCAGATTTTGGCTAGAAGTTTGGGTAGGGAGGGTCTTTCTGGTTTGGTAGAAGCCTGGGAAGAATTGAGCCTCTCCCAGAAAAACACATCTGTGTGACATTTTCAATTTGACTTTCTGGGTCAGTGATTCTGATAAAAGTTGCAATCTCTGGGTGCTTTACCAACTTCTGAACTTTTGAAGTTAAGTTTCTATTCACCAGGAGTTCAGATACAAGAAAASTGGCCATGTGGTTTAGTTACAGGATGGGAATCAAAGCCGTGGGGTCTAACCTTAGCTCTTCTACTAACTCATTGCGTGACCTCAGGCTGCCAACTCATTTCTGTTTCTCATTTTTTGCACCTATGGGATAAGAATGATACTTATCCTCTGTTAATTCATGACTCCTTGCCAAGGGGTTAGATTTTTGCTGACGGAAGCGAAGCACATTCTGTGAGACTGTGCTAGGGTTTTATCCTCACGATGGGGGACGTGAGATACAAGTGAGATTTCAAATGAGGGCTTTTTGTATCCCGAGGGTTGAAAAGCAAACCCTAGGACACTCGCCTCCTTTTTCTCTTGTTCATTGACGAGAAACACACACAATATTCTGGGCTTCAGCTTGCAAGGAACGGTGCTGCTGTCTTCAGAATTGTACAGAGGGGAGCAAACACTAGCCAGCCATTGATGATATCACTTGATATCCATTAGAGCCGGTTCCTGTTTTGCACTGTGCTCCATCTTCCCCTGCCGCAAGATTTCCTTTCATTCGGAATTGGAATAAAAAAGTAGAAACTACCCCTAAATGAACATTCTCCAAAAGGTTATACTACGTTGACAATAATGATATGGAAATGAACATATTTAATCTTCTAGAAACAATATATTTTAGTGTTTCTTTGGTTGAAAAATCAAACTGAATCCCTGCGTTCTGGTGAAACATTTTGATTCTGTGAAATACACACTTTCTCACTGGAAAATCATTCTGCTGGAAGATTTTCAAGTAGCCTTTCTTCCCGCATGCTTTAGTATCCAATTTAAACTCCAGCTGCTGGTTGCGGTTGTCCCTTSTTGTAGTGAGCGCTGGCACTATATGCTTTCCTCTATAATTAACACAGCAAGCTCTTCCAGGGGATCTCGCTGTGGCTTAAAAGGCATCACCTGATAACGACATGGGAAGGCCGGCAAGATTGTTTTGTCTTTGTCACAGTGGCCCATGCAGGACTGTTCCCTTCAGAGTAATCTCCTGCCTGATTTTAAATATCCAGGCAGCATGGCTCCCACCCCTTCCCTTGAGAAGGCAATTCTACAACATGATACTATGTCTCACTCTTAGGAGGTTTTTCCTACCATTCAACCTAAATTTCCCCTCGTAATTTCATTCAGTCACTCCTAGTTACAACCCCTTGAACATCCAGAGCAAGCCCTTTCCCTCGGTGSTATTTGCGCCCCGTGCAGACCGCTRTTGTGCGTGTTCGTTTCTCTCCTGGTAATTTGGGCCAGCTGTGCCTATTCACCACCGCCACTTTGTTCTTCCTTGCGAGTCGGTCCCTGTAGATCATTAGAGTTTCTGCTCCTTTTCTCTTCCTCCTCCCCATATGCAGTGTGGTATCCTGTTTTCATTGTAACTGTAGCCATGCTACAGGGYGAAAAGATTCAAGGATTTTTCCATTAATAATCCCCACACCCTTTTCCTGGTCAGTACGTTGCTTAAGAGGGATTGAGGTAATTCATTCACGAATAGCAAGCCGTACTAAAAGAGAGGGAGAGCACGACAGGAAAATGTGAGCTCCGTGGAGCCTGTTTCTCTTTCACGCTCCTTCATCAAAGTGCAGTTTTGCTCCCAGAGCAACTTCGGAAATGGGATCCCATCCTGCAGAGCGCTCCCAGGTTTTAGCTGGCGCTGCCAGCTGTTAGGCACCTTCCAGAAAAGTCACTGGCACCGTGTAGGCTGGAGCTCCCTAAAAAGCACRGGGAGGTCTCCTCTCCCGGTCCCCCATTCTGCTCTCATGTGTGAGCAGCGGCACAGCTCCAGCTGAGTTTAGCCACGCATCTTCTGCGGCCAGGAATGCTTCCCTAAATGTCAGCGCTGCGAATCTCAGCGGCCCTGGCCAACTTCTGCTGTGAGAATGTAGGTGGGCTTTTTTCCTTTGCATCTTACACCCGCACCAGCCATCAAGATTTTGCAATTCCACCTTGAGTAAGAATTTCTGCTTGTGAGGAAAACTAAGCCCCAGTTCACTCTCTTGCAACTCCGCTGGCTCTGCCAGACTTGGGGCCACATCTGCTGCTGGCTACACTTGCATAAAGCCGGAGTAATTTTGTCAGCCTCTGTGGCAATTTACACCTAGAGATTGGAAATGTAACCCTTTGCTTAGTTCCTACAGTGACACAAGAAGGTGACCAGGCAACAGATAGGAGAAGAAGTAGAAAATCACATTATAACAATATTGAAATACATGTGAAACTCATCCCCAGAGGACCATTAGGAGCCATAGCTGAGAGTCTAAGGGACAGGTCCTGCTTTGGTTATCGCTAGGGGACCTAATAACCTGTTTGGCTATTGCTAGGGACCCCTTCGTAAACCCCTTCCCCACTCCACCCGTTTTGGCCATAGTTTTAGGTGTGATATAGAAAATACTGGGGGACTCTATTTGTCATTCCCTGGGTAGGGGAAACCTCTGCTTGCAGGGGAACATGTCCTAATGYGAGCCAGCTCCTTGCCCTGTGCTGGGTGCCATGGGAGCCGCGTGGCTGAGACGCTGCGGAGGGCAGGCAAGGCTGCTGCCATGGCTGGCTGTGCTCCTCGTGCTCCTCGTGTTGTGTGTCCCCACCGCGATGGAGCCTGCAATCACACGTTCCCGGGCTGTTTCTTACACTGTGCAGCAAACTGATAASCTCCTGGCGGGAGCTGGGACAAGCCCATCAGCTTCTCTAATGGGACAAATGCAAACCTTGAATGCTATGGACCGTGGGGAGCTCCAAAATGGTGTCTGGTTAGGTTTTCCCTTCTCTGCTGGGGCAGTGGCTCATGCAATGGCATTCTGCGGAGCTGAAGTGCTTCAGCTTGGCATAAGCCGTGTTCTGCAGTCGTCATCCAGTTTCTCCACTGTTGATGAAACAGTGCTGGCAGCGGTAGAGATTTCTCCATTTGAAAGAATAAAAACGAAGGCAGTGGTCTGGTGTAAAGGTCTTGGCATCTCCCACAGCTTATGACAGCGCCACTGGAGCAYGGGGGCCATGGCTGTAGCTTTTCTTTTGTGAGCTTACATTCCTTAGCAGTGGGAAATCGGCAGCTGTAATTAGTCTCTGATGTTCTCTGCTAATAAGTGATTTCTCTGGTACTTGCAAATACCAGCATCCCTGAGACATAGCTCGATTGTTTTGACCTCTTATCTCTTCTCTCTCCTCCTCATTGAGAGGGGCCCCAGATGTTCTTCAACATTGCTAGGAAAAAAAAGCCATCCACCCCTGCTCCTCCCCATATCCCTGTCTCCACCACCTTTTTTTTTATCCCCCCACCCCCAGCCGCTGTGTAGGAAAATGGCTCCCGCTAGTCCTCATGGAAAAGGACACGGATGCCGGCAGGAAGCCCATTTGCTTTGGGAGGAAGAGGGGCCTGACATCAACAGGAAGCGCTGTGCAGCGGAGCTGCTCCTGCCTCCAAGCGAGGGGGGCCTTGAAAACAATGTCAGCTTGCGGTTTAGGACTCGCCGGCAGGAAACGCATGCACGCTGGTGTTTGCAGTGCAGAGGAAATGATAAGCGCTACCTGGCCTGACTTGGAGCAGAGATAGCGCAGTGAAAAAAAAAAAAAAAAAAAAGGG